>SRHC01003612.1:159317-196972 GCA_004794325.1 Pomacea maculata | reverse complement strand
GAACTGGAACTCATTCCACCGCAAACGAGGTTTTAAAAAATACAGAACACGGTTAGGGGACCACGCTAGCTTATGTTCATGATAACATAATGACTACAAAAGAGTAATTCGGATATTCTAATCATAACGCTTTTTCAATAAATTTGATTTTAGTAAGAGTTTTAATAGTATATGTACATTACATATGAATTTTCAGTTCGCTGTGTAATCTGTGTGCTACGGGTACAGTAATACACTGTGCTGTGTGTACAATATATAATATAACGAGCAGAAATAATTATCGCCGGACGAAGGGTATTGATATTTCGCCGGTAATTATTTATACCCCGAATAAAACTATTCACATTTCACCTGAAGATGCTCGAGTTTCTCCCGAAGTATTTATAGACATTTCTAAGAGAGGGAGAGAAGGAGGGGTAGAGATCCTAGGAGGGATGGACATCAATGTGGTAGGTGGTGAAATGTCTCACGCCGTTCTGTCGTAGATAAAATACAATCATGTACCCTTTTCGCCTTCATTTCTTGTTGCAGAAGAGTTCTGGAACTTTTTTGGGACGAAGAACTCTGACAGTTAAAAAAAAAAGGGGGGAACCGGGAGTACGCAACGCGCGTGACCGCGAAGGCTGAGGGTAGATGGGGTGGATAAGTGCTGTGAAGGGAAAAGGCGTGGGCGGTTGACAAACATCGCTGCAGACGAGAAGCTGGGAAAGAAGAACTCTTTTTTTTTTTTTTGTATTTTAGACTATCCCCACCCACCCTTTCTCTCTCTCTCTGGCGGGCTCTCTTCCTCTCGCTCTCACTGGGAGGCGCGGTAAAGTGTGTTTGCGATTGGATTTCTGGACTGGGATATTGACAGATCCTGCTGACAGGTCACTCCCAGAAGCATACGCTCACAATCTTGGCGATCATATCCTATCCTGGCCTTTGGTGGACGAGGCTGAGCGGTACTGCTCTCCGACAGCATCGAGTCCTTCAACCCTTCGAGACCTCGGGTGCCAAAACATGATTCACAGATTTTCTACACTCCTACATTTTATTTGAAATTTTTTTTAAAAAACATTTTTTCTCTTTCAAGTGCAAGAAAGATTACTTTTGACTTTTTGAATATTTTAAAATGCTAAATAATTTATTTTGATTTGTATGTACATAGGTGACAGTCTGAGAGTGAATTATTTGTATGACTCCGTCCTTTGTGTGGACGTCTAACATCAATCAATCCAGGAAGACTACCATGATGATGATGATGATAACGACAATGATGATGATGATGAAGGAAATGTATGTTAAGGAAGGCACGTTAAGCCTAGCATAAGGAAGACAACCCGTCTCGACAGATTCGACTGATTTAGCATTGGAACGAGCGGCCGTCCGCTCTCTTCTTAGCGGTCGCTGATTAACTGCCCCTTGATGGATATGCTCTTGAGTTATTCCGCCTTAATGTGCGCAGTCGTTTGTTTGGGTGTTATCGCTAGTCTCCAGCCAGCGTTTCTGTCCCATACACTGTACATAACCCCATGATAACAGCCAGTTACGGAACTGCAGCGTCTGTTGTCATGGTAACATGACAATGAATATCTCATCTCATTGCTGAGATCAGACTCTCCAACTCTTTCCAGCTATAGAATTTTTTTTAAACATATTTGTAAACAGTTTATGGTTTTTATTGTTATACATATCTTTTCATTTTATATATACACTTTAGTCGAAGTAGTCTTTTATCTGGCTTCTATAAGCGTATTCTTTTTTTCTTCTCTCAGTTTTGTTTATATGGAAAGTTTTTTAATGTTAGAATGTTATAAATCAGAATAAGATTAACTGTACTGCAAAACAAATATCACACCAGGAACAAGTGGCTGAGGACATGAAGCGATGGAAGACGGAAAAAGATGGATGACATGATGAGAAAGAAGACAGACATGATGATGGACATGAAGTTAGAGGACAAGACACTACTGAGGATATGGCGGGGAAAACGAGGCATGATTCAGGTGAGACGTGGTGTGAAACTGGACGTGTCTGAGGACCAAACTATAAAGAGGATAAATGACAGCAAGCAGGACACTACAGACTTCTCAGATTAGACGAAAGATGAGGCTTGAAAGAGGACATGTCACAGAAGACATCTACAGCATCTACAACACATAAATGATTCCAACACACGCACACATTTCCTAAAAGAGCAAGACGTCCTCGACAAAGATCATGTCGGACGATTATTCTAGACGTTCTAGATTGTTAACGGTCCTCTTCATTCGTCGACCGTTGCGTCTACCCGATGCCGGTTGTGTCGACGTCACGTGCGCCATGATGGATGGCAGTTGGCTGCCAAGGCGATGAAGACTCCATGCACTGGCAAGCCCCCGGATAATCAGCCCTACTCGCTTAGAACAACATTCAGCTGAACAGATAATAGGGGCCGGGTGGGCACCGAACACCCGGTGCATCTCGGTGAACCTGGACAGAAGGTCTGAGAGTTGTAGAAGCGTTATTTCAGTTTTGCTTTGAGAAGCTGACAGTATGGTTGGCTTAGAAAGTCACGTGGTACCACAACTGCCAGGTTTGGAGGGCAACAAGGCTTGACAGCTTGTATGAATGAATCCTTGCTGGTTTGGAGGTTACATCACGAAACTGTTCACATCCCCTCCTGACCGGGCTTTTAGAGCTGATGACCTGAGCGGGTATGTGTCTGAGAGAGTTGTAGAACTGTTGTGGTACCGGGTCTAATTGTTTTCATCATGAATTAATTTTGTTTTTGTTGTTGTCTACTTGTTTGTTTTTTAAGGGGAAGCGAATAGCTGAATGGTTATAACACTAGCTTCCGAACTCGGAAGAACGTCTGTTCGAATCCGTGGATCGTAGCGAACTTCCCCCAGTCGACTCAGCCCTCGGGGATAGGTACTTGAAAGTAGGTTCTCTAACATCCAAAGATGAAAGCATAGTGTGTGTGGCTGGTGCTAGATTGTCGGATGGATACAAGTGTGAGATGGACTAGCTGGGACTGATATGATTGGATAAAATTAGTTTATAGTTGGAGCTCACTGTTTGGACTACTTTTTGACCGTCTGGGACAAATACAATTGTATATTGTGGGCTGTGTTATGTTGTACTGTATTGTAGTATACTAAAATAATTGTTTTGCATTGAGTTTTCACACTTGTGGCCCCCTTGTGTGCATGAGTAATGGGTCGGCAGTCGGAGGAAAAGTGTTTATTATTCTCTGTGACCACAAACCCCAGCATGGTAGTTCGTCTCTTTTTGACTGTCATCTGTTCCTCCCAAGAGGAAGATCTGTTCATTTTTATCGGCTTCTCCATGACACGGTGTTTTTCTGTGCTTGGAAGGTAACTGTCTCCACAACAATGCATTATGGGACCTGCACGCCCTTACTCCCAGTAGCAATTTGTGCAAGCTTGGTTACAGTCCGGATATGACGAGAATCAGATTGTCTCAATTCTAGGATGGTCAGATCAGGTCTGTGAAAACCGCTCAGATGTTCGTAGTATATTCCATAGTATATTCTATTGTCAGCTATATTCTGTCTTCAAAAGAAAGAGGAGAAAGGAATCAGGAGAAGATAAACCCATATCAAATTAATGAACCGCTTTGAAAGTGTTTATTCGACACCATTGTCGAAAAATAATTTAATAATTCAAATCCAAGCAAGATTCAAATAGTAGCCAATGAGAAACATACACAAATATTTTGTGTATATGTGGGACTTCAGGAATTAAATTTACTCGTGTATCTGGCCTAGCAAATCGCTACCCCATCTATTCAAGTATAGTCCTTAAGATAACTCATCATAGAGCTTCATTTTCTTGTCAACGACTGATGATACAACCACAATCGTCTTTCATTAAATGTAGAAATAAATCGCTGTTGAGGTGTAAACCAGTAGCTAAATATCAGTTTCACATCACTTTGAGATTGATTGATGCAAGCCATTAAAGTCTTGTTTCTATTCAGAAGAATTTTATACCCAAAAAACAACAGAAAGACAAATAGAAATCCATAAATTTAACTTTTTTAAAAAAATGAGTTTCGCAAATCAGGAATACCAAGAACAGTTGAAGTCAGCCTTCGGTCGACAATGCACTCGGGGGTAGAGGGTAGTTTTGTATTTAGTCCCACCTACCGACTGTAACAGTAGTTCAGGCCAGTCTGTCGACAAAGTGAGTGACCGCCCTTGGCGCTCAAGCACCATACTTGCGCATGCGCGGACAACGTTGAAAGGTTAAATTACCATCAAGCGTTTTTGGCAGATGGCGCTTCTTACAGGCTGAGTTCGTCTCAAGGATCCAGTTTTATGGTGTGAGGGTGGGGCACAGGCCGCGGGCTGAATGCTTGGGTTGCCACCTAAATGTTGCCGGGAGTTGTCTCCCTTGGTGCAGTAGTTTTTAGCGACATACCCACGAATATATCTATAGAAAGATTTGTGCTCGCATTTTAGTTGTAAATATTATTTGAGAGTGGAATGTTTGCAAATACACATTAAGCACAACTGTAAGCAGTTTGTGACAAAATAAATAAATAAAAGAAAAAAGAAAAAAATTGACTAAGCCTTGTAGTGTCAGGTAACCCTCTGAATGTGAATCACCCAATATTCACCCACATCACCCAATATTCATCTATACAGTCGTCAGTTCCTCTGTCCTCACCGAGGACACTCGCTGGTTCTGAAGGGACGATCTTCACTCGGACACCCAACCTTCTCAGCTCAGGGACTGTTCTATTTTTTTTTCTCCGCCTGTCATTCCACTCTCGTCTTTGCACCTTCACCCTCGACCTCTCCACTCTCTTCTGGTCGTCTTCACTTTCCTCTGTCTCCACTGGGCCACTGGTCCTTCAGACTGGACCGAGCTGGCTCAAAGGGATCTTAGGTCATTGACGCATTTCACTTGGATCGTGCACTGGCTAGGAAACATGATCCTCCCCATCAAAGACTTGAAAAACCCTTGTTTTAATCATAGTAAATCTTTCAAATATCTGCAAAAGTTTCTCCAGAGCGGTTTTTAACATGATCGGGTTGCGTTCATCGAAGTATGCTAATATTAAAAGTGACAAAAACAGTAGGATACAAGGAGCAATAAAGATCTTCCTGAATGTGTTTTACTCCATGAGGGACTAGGTTTTATATATAAATAAACACAAATATGTCTATAAACCAGTGTAATCCTATAGGCTGTGAGTTTCTTACACGACAAGGGACTAGCCTCATATTATACCGTGTTTCTCCGAAAAGAAGACCTAACCCGACAATAAGCCCTCGAATGATTTTCAGGATGTTCGTGATATAAACCCAACCCCAAACATAAGCTCTAGTTAAGGTCGTCCGCCAGACAGACGGATTTGGTTTGTCCGCCGAAACACGCGACGGAGGTATTCAATAATAAAGTAAGATATAAATAAATAATTCTCTGATTCATGACAATGTTCCAGAAAAAGATGACATGACTGTATTAGAATAATTGTGGGGTTTTGTCCATGAAAAGAATAAGACATCCCCTAAAAATAAACTCTGATAGCTCTTTTGGAGCAAGACTTATTATAAGACCCTGTCTGATTTTCGGGTAAAGACGGTATATATATATTCACTCTGTCGATTTTTTTTCTCTCTCTCACATGCACATATGAGATAGTTTCACCCTTCAACAAGTTGCTGCTTACGAAAAAGAATTACTGGCGATGGAGGTGAAATCTGAGCACAAAAAATGATGATCACGAGGAACAAGGAGGATAGAAACCAAAAAAAAAAAATGAAAAAAGAAATATAGTTTCAGAACGGAAGAACGATAGAAAGATACAAGCACGTCAAGCAAGAATGAAAGAAATATAAAATAAGAAAGAAACGAAAAAATCAAGAAATAGAGACAGAAAAAAAAAACTGACAGAAAAGATAAAAAAATCCAAATGAATACATTGACAGATAGGAAAGTCAGTACTCCTTCCTCTCGACATTTTTAGAGCCTCAATGTCTAACAGATTATTTAAAACTGCATGAGCCTTCGTTTGGGGAAGGGCAGAGAGCACTCCTCCCCTCCTCCTCCTGAAGCAGTTAATTGACAATGCCAGCAGGAATTTTTAACGTCCCTGGGAAGACGCTGGAAGGACGGGAGGTCGCCACCGGAAGACCACCTACGCATGTACAGCTTCCATATCCGGGTCGCTGGGATCAACAGTAGCTGCGCCGCGTCAACAGAAGCTGTGCGCGGAACTGCACGACGGATCCCGGGATAAAATATGTGTTTGGTCATGCCTTATCTGTCTAATAACACTGAGGGAAACGGTGGGCAGTTGTTGTAATAACCGTCAGCTCAAGACCACGCATGTGTAGACGATCTCCTACTCAGTGGCATGCACGTGCCCACACACACACGAGAAAATGTCTTTGGTTTTCTTTGCTTCTTTGTCGCTTTCTTTCTTGTCTGTCTCTCTACATCACTTTCTAATTTCTTCTTCTTCTCCTCTCCCCTTCCCTTCTCGAAGAAATCCACATACATAAATATATCCGTTTTCACAGAGATTATCTGTTGCGTTTCCCCCCACCTCCGACCTGACCAGTGGGCTGTTATTGCATAAATTAAGCGAGGCCTTCTCTGATTAAAGCATTACCAAGGGAGCCTTCTGATCGTCTCCCGTCCTTCAAATGTCTGCTAGTGCTGGAACCAAAAAACCAAAATAGCGGCCGGTGTCACGAGGAGGTCATTCCTATCAGCCGTTTGCGTGCAGGGATGGGGGAGGATTCAAAATCCCCAGCAGCACCCCACGTGGCTGAAAAGTGGATGCATGCCTCGTGAGAAACGTGGATGGAGAGCAGCAACAGAAAGTTTCTTGTCCACTTCCTTCACCTTGTGTGACACCCGTCATCTTAAGCATGGCGTTTCCGGAAGTCGCTCTTCAAGAGCACAGAAAGGAAAAATTTTATTTTTAACGTGTTAAAGATGAAAATATAAATGTGTGTGTGTGTGTAAATTATCAAAATAAATAATAATTGTGTTTGGAAATGTGCATGCAAATTTTCATGACACTCAAATACATTGAACGTCGTCGTCGTCGTCGTCGTCGTCGTCGTCGTCGTCGTCGTCAAAAGGGATGCTCAGATGTCTGTATTGTCATCTGACGACCACAGCCGTCCAACCAGCACATTAATTGTAGCCACCACGAGCAGACCTCGACATAAAATTAATGACCTGCGTTTCGAGTCTGTTGTCGTTATTTTTACACGTAAGATCCTATTTCATTTTCCCTCGTTTTTTTTTCAACAAAAATTTCTCAGAAATAGCTAAAAATGAAAAAAAGTTTGTCACTACTTCATCGGAAAATGACCTTCACCCACAACAAGGCAAAAAAGAAAGTTCTATTTTTTAAATGTAGCAGCGAAAGGGACAATAAATCAACTACAAGATCGGACAACCGGAAACAAAGAAAAAAAAGAACAACACAAGCAGCAGAACGTGGATGGAATCAAAAGCGAGGAAGGATAAAGCTCGGGGAGTTGTCTCTCTTGTCTCTCTTTGTTACTGGCTTGGCTTGACCAGGGTCATGTCCTGGCGACCCCCGCTACGGTGTGGTGTCTGAGGACGCTGCTGACCTTTCACAACCCTCGGTTATATTTGATTGTAAGCTTTGTGATAGTAACTGCAAGCAATGATGATACTATTACTAAGAAGAAGAAAAACAAGAACAAGAAGAACAAGAACACGAAGGACAAGAAGAGCAACAAGAACAAGAACAAGAACAAGAACAAGAAAAACAACAGCAAGAACAACAAGAAAAAGAAATACCTTTATTCTCTCTTGAAAATGAGATCAATGTGCTTAAAAGAACAACAAGAGAAACAAGTACAACATCACAGTTTTAGACGATAACAAAATGGTTGAGAGGAGATGGAGGGCAATGGTATGAACAGGAAAAGATGATCAGCTACTGGGGGTATTACGGAGGAATAACTAGAGCAGCAATAGGTCCGAATATAAAAATATAGCGCTGTGCTCCAGCCAGGCTTCCTGTGCTTTACAAACACAAACACAAACACAAACGCAAATACAAATACAAACACAAACACAAACGCAAACACAAACACACAAGATAAAGACACAAATAATCTCGCGGTTGTTTCTGAGGTGTTAATGGCAGGTTAAGGTCGCTGCTCTCTTCATAGACTAATGTTAATGAGAAACATGTTGAGAATATTTGGTACAGACTCTGGTTACATTCCCCAGATACAGCCACATGATGTTCCTCGCTTCTGCCTCTTTTCCGAGGTGTAAATCACTGTTATGATAAGAATTTTTAATTTTTCAACTTGAACTGCTGCATGAAGAACTGCAGAGGACAACAGGAACGAAAGAGAAAAGGAGAGGTACTACGAAACAACCACCATCATCGTCGTCGTGGTGTCGACGGTTTCGATAACAATAATGTCATCATCATCAGCAACAAAATCGACAAAACATGTGTATATTTTATATTTTGTTTTAGAATCACCGTGGAACACTCGCTTCTGTTTCTGTTGAAATTCACTCACTTCGATCATCACGTTTCGTAACTCCGTGCATCTTTAAGATACCATGTTGGTTTAAAAAAAAAAAGTCGTTCAGAAGTCTTGGGAGAAAACTAACAAACCTCAATTCAAAGTAATCTTTTTCCACATGAGAGAGAATGTTTCATATACTCTCTAAGCGCACTGAAAGATTTATTCAGATAGAGAGACAACTGTACCTTAATGCTGTTTTATATCTGTATTTATCGAACGACAACCGATTTTTAAAAGACCTTTACAAGAATTTAAAATAGACGATCAAATTAACCTTGACATAGGTTTAAAATATCTGCACAAAATGTATCTGTGTACTCTTTCTACACTCATCATCTGTGTTCAGTCTTTCCGACATCTTTTTGTTTGTTTGCTTTTATTTTTTTATTGTTTCGCTCCATCGCCTAATGCAATCCCCATTTTCATGTGTCTGGCTCCGAAAAAAAAAAGAGCAGCAGATGAAACATTTAGCTTGAGGGCTGGTTTAAAAACACTAGTTCGTAAGAGGTTTAGGCCATACATTCTAGCTCTACTTCAAAAAGCGATTTAAATGATGAACACTTTCAGCCAAGTCTCCAGCAACAAAAATGGTGACGTGGGCTGTTTAATCAGCCACGCAACACGGAGCGTATCTAATTGTCGATTGGGTAATGTCCTGAGTGCGTGCGGCTGCCCTCCCATCATCCTCCTCTCACC
Organism: Pomacea maculata; assembly: GCA_004794325.1. Classification (NCBI taxonomy): domain Eukaryota; kingdom Metazoa; phylum Mollusca; class Gastropoda; order Architaenioglossa; family Ampullariidae; genus Pomacea; species Pomacea maculata. Next base: position 187,740 of record SRHC01003612.1, on the reverse strand, counting down.
TTTGTGGACATTCTCACCTTGTCCGCCGTTTATTTCTCGGTGGATCCTATCGAGTGTCCCGAGTGTCGCGAGATTTCCCGAGGACGGGCAGCGGTCCTCAAAATGTCGCCTGATCCTGTTGTTGTCCTGCGGTGCTCGAGCTGTAATGGAGGGCTAAACACAACAGCCGCAGTTTTCAGCCAGTTGGCTGGCAAAGTTTGTCAAAACACCTCCCGGCCTGTGTTTCTTCCACCCACCCGGCTTAAGAAAGTTTTCCTGCGACTGTTTGCGCCTCGGAAGGAGACAGTTTATCAACTTCGTATGTTCCACACGCTTTTCTCGCTTTCGTGTTGTGGATTTTCTTGGCTGTGGACTTGAGGATTCCAGCTCTGACCTCGAGTAAATTTTTATATGTATTCTACTAAGAGAAGATGTGTATGGACATCCTCCTTTTGTCTATCCATTCTTGTAGGAGGAAGACAAAGGAAGGGGCATGACTTCAAAGGTACGCACGCTTGGTCGGAACTACACGTTGCACTTACAAACTCCCTTCCCCAATTTTACGGACTAAAAAGAATAGTTGAATGAAGTGAATATTTTATTAATCAAAGTTGGGAGACAAATACTGTGAGATATTGAAGGGTAGGCCTCATATTGTTATCCAACTCTTCATCAGCACCAGTGAATCGACACAGGCTGTTTGGGCTTCTTATATTCTTGATGGAAAATTGACAATTAGTTTTTAATTTGTCAAGCCACTGGAAAAATGGTCGGGTGTGTATATGTGTGAAAGGAACTGGAGAGCAGAGATACAGAGAAAATGGGTGGTTTAGGGTGGTTGTGTGGGTTTTGAAGGAGGGGATTAACAGGTATGGTGGGAGGATGTATGTTGGTGTGGATGTAACCTCACCCTACTTCATTTATGTCTTAGTGTATGTGTGCAAGAGTGTCTTTGGACACGTTTCATGAACATAGACGTTTCGCCTTTTTCTGTACTTTATTTGCAATATTGTCAAGCTACAATATAATATCTATCTGAGTAGGTTCTCGCACCCTTGCTGTAGTCAATGTGCTCGAATAGATACCATATCATTCTTCTTTCTTTGTAATTCTCTTAAGTTGTAACTTAAGCCGGAACAACAAGGAACCCAAATCAACGAAAACAATAAGGATGAAGAGGATCTTAGGGGGAAAAAGAAAGACCAATAGGGATGGACGGACAGTAGGCGAGAGGGGGAGAGATAGATTAAAAGATGGCGAGGAAAAGTAAAAGTCTTGGCATGTGCAAACTGGATTAATAATACACCCCCGGTGTCCTTTCATGTTTACTCCTAGGAGCACGGAGGATTGGTCACGTGTGTCTTCTTGTATAACGAACAATGTCAAGGACGATTTGTTTACTGATTGCGAACGGATATGCGAGCCTGGCAATGGTGCAGGATTAGGAAAACAAGTTTATAATAACTAGAACTTTTTAAAGAGATTACAAACTCTAAACCGCCCTCTCTGAGACATATCTGACGGTTGGTGTTGATTGGTTACAGCAAACCGCAAAAACACTTCACCTTGTTGTGCTCATGCATTCCAGTGGATCAGCTTTGTTCGTTACCAACGCAATTCGATTGGACACGGGAACAAAATAGTCATGTTTAAAGACGAACCCGAGTGCAAAATTATTTTCTAGTAAGGTATCTTTGATTGTTGTGAGGGACTAAACACTGTTCGCGAGGTGGAATGATTTGATTGATGAGCGGCCTTCATTTACAGTTTGGACATCTTGAAGACCTTTGAGTGACCCCAGCTTTCTGGGACTTCAGCTTCTAATTTCATGTTTGACAGGGGTTGGCTTTAAGGACGGCCTAGCCATGCCGAGAAAACATCTCTCCATCAAAATACGAGAACAGCTTTGAAATGATCTTGAAGGGATAAACGCTATCCGAGAAGCTGATAACCATCTCAAGAGAACAAACAAACAAGAAAAAAACATGGTTCAAGCAGTTAATATACTGCTCGCGAGATATCCAGCGGCTGAAAATAAGCCTCATAGACAAGCCGACAGGGCGTTAATTCTACGAGGAGAGGAGAATTCACACCATAAATGGCCTCAATGTCAAAAGAACCAAACAAATGCTCTAAAATGTAAATGATAAATAAAAGAATGTGAAAAAGGTCAAACATAAAATATAGTTAGAATAGAGAAAAGACTTTTCTGTGTAAAGAAATGAAATTTTGTGATTAGTTCTAAGCCGATGTCATGCACGATGTTGCACTGTCGTACAGCCAATGATGCAGCGTTGTCCTGATGGTGTGTTTAGCGATGAATAACTCCGATTGGTCAGAAATTGTGGGTCCTCTCTTTGTGGACATCCCTCCTCGTTCACAAATCAAAGTAAAAAGTAGCTGAATATTAGTGTTGTGTCCTTAGCTCTCTCTATCTCTCCACTTATCAGTCGTTGGTGGGGGGAGAGGATGATGAGACATGGCAATGGTGTAGACACGCCAGGTGGAGCTGTTCTATCAACCTTTCAGATTTGCCATCTGGTGGCCTTAAATTTCCTTTTTGTTTGTCTCGTCTATGTCCTCCCTCCACATCCCTGGAGGACTGTCTTCGGTCAGTGTGTCATGTCGAGTGACACACCCGAACCAAACCATCTTTCGACCCTTGACGGGAACCGACCAAGATGCCTTCTCCCATATGCAAAGGCTGGTGGCGAGTCTGTTGGTCAGTCTGCAACTCTTCATTGCTGCCGGTAAACTTAGCGGTCTTCCTCACTCTCTCTCTCTCTCTCTCTCTCTCTCACACACACACACACGTCATTAAATATATATATTGAAGAAATGATGATGATGATGATGGTGATGATTGTATTTGTAAAGCACATTTCCTTGTGTTAAGTTGAGCTTTAAAGACGTCAACGGAAAAAGTGAAAAATAAAGTCAAGGAATACTGTTTTTTGTCTTGTTTTTTCGAGACCAGTATTTCCATATTAACAAGGCCTGTGTCCTGTGGGGCGGAGTAGACTGTACGCTTCCCATTCGAAATCAGATGATTTTTTTCCTGTTGATGTCCAACTTTTAACTTTGTTCTATCGTTCGATTCTCCGTCACTGCTTTTGTATGGTTGGTTGGCTGGTTTAGTTGGAAGAAAAATGCTGCCACCTGGTAGCAATGTCATTCCCTGGAATAAGGAAGGAAGAGAAAATCGGAATACCCGGATCAAACTACAGACAGTGCAGCGACTGATGTCACACCCAAGAGTATGTCCGAGACATGGTCCCCTGTGCTTTACGATTTGCACTGCATTGTGGATGAAAGGTAACGACAAAGAACCTCCGTGGCTTACCGGCTATGAGGAGGGGATCAGTGAGAATGTGGTTCATCATGTCAAATACATGATTATGAAAGCTTAACCTTCTCTTTCAGCCATCTTTACTTCTCCTATTTCATCATCATTCTACTAAGCCGCTTCTCGGCAGGAATATTTCACCCACAGGCTCAAGAAGGCTTCGAACCGGCTTGGAATTCTTGAGAGAAGTCTTCGTATGAGTGCGTGGGTTGGACTGGTTGGATTATTTGTAGGTAAGTGCTTCAACCGTGAAGTTATTTTCGCTAAAGGAATGGATAATGGCGGAAAAGAAATTCCCATTCCCTTCCATTCCCTGGCTGTGTGACCAGAGGACGTATCCAGAGAGAGGTGTGTGCTCCTGAAATGCAAATTTTGAACTCAGAAATTCATTGCAGTCTCACTTTTCTCTCGACGCCTTCGCCCACAACCCCGCCCTCATCCAAGATGTTCCGAACAATGACGTAACTCGACCTTGTAACGGATGCGCGTGCGTCAAAAAGCAAGCGTCTGCAGGGCGTCAGCATGTCAGCCTGTGACCCTGTGACCTGTTCAAACACTTCAATTTCTTCTTCTTCTTCTTTGTTCGAATGGGATGCCTTTGCATTATTAAAGATCCGCAGGCGAAACAAATCAAGAGAGAGAACAACTGCTAATGAACTCTGGAATCATCCAACGAAGTTTGTCCAATGGTGTTACAATGATGGGGAAGGGAGGGAGAGGGAGGAGACAGAGAAGAGGTGTAGATGAGGGTGTTTGAAGGGAGGGTTAAGGAAAGAGCACAACCGCTTCCCTCCCACCAGCCTCGTTCTGGTGACCACTTCCCCCCACGAAAACTCTCGCCGCCGAGTTGCCATGTGTTGCACGTGCTGCCAGGGGGGTGGTCTGCACTGGCACGCGCTCTCCATCCCCACCCACCCCAGGTAGTAGGCGCGTGCGGATGGTGAAGGTGAGCGGCGCACGACGGTCAGGGGAGGCGGGGGTGTATAAAGACGGGGTGGAACTGTCTCCGGACAGGTTCTGTATGTCCTGTCCTCGCCACAGGCTCGGCAGACAGAGCGTCGGGAGAGCTGCCGCTGCCAGCTGCCATCCACGCGACCAGCCAGTCAGACCGCGCCAGTTCGCTGGAAGGTGGGGGACAAGCAGCGTGTTCTCACAGCAAACTATTTCGAAAGTGCCGCCGGGATCCTCTCATTTTGGATTAGGGTCGTGATAAAAGACGAAATTATTTTTTTTTAAGTCAAATTCAGTTCTAATCTGAACATCGCAATTAGTTCACAGTGCCTACCCCTCCCACCAATGACATAAGCAAGGTCAACTGTAATATATAAAACGTTAGTCCTCCGCGTCGAAACCTCTTTTTCGAATTTTCTTTGGAATAAAAGACCGTTTTTCTTTTCAAGAAAAGTGGGGGAAGAAAACCTAAAACGCATTTGCTTCGAAAATCTTATTTTCTGAGTTTCCAAAAGTGCGGGGGAGTGACAACAGCGAGTGATCCACGTCACAAAAGTCTGATACATCAGGATAACATTTCAACCTGACTGTCATCGCTGACCAGTGATAAAGACCCTTCCAAACAAGTTGAAACAATAAACTTGTTTTTCTATTTAAAAAAAATTAGAAAAATTCCAAGTTTGTTGAGTTGACTGTAGTGAGTTTGGGAGGGTTCGTAGAGAGAAGATCTGCGAGGGCGCACCCACGGACTCGGGCAGCTGCTGGCAAAAGCTGGTGAGCCATATTGACCAGTTAATTGCTGTCAGAGGCGAGCAACAAGGACTTCTCTTGCACAAGCGCCGGGAGACGCCGCAGCAGACAAGGAGGAGACGGCCACAGCCTGCTGGTCTTTGGGGCGGCATCCGCATCTCCTGGCGAGGGTTACTCGGAGACACAGTAGTTCTTGTCGGTGGCCGTTGGATTCATCCCGCTTGTAAGTCTGGCTTTTCTTCAGTCGCTGTGTCTATGTGTCTGTCTGTCCATTCGTTCCTCTTTTTGTCCAATTGTAATTTTGTATTCTTTTTTGTAATTTCTTGTTGACTTTTTTCTTTTTTTAATTTCTTTTTCCATTTCTTTTCTTTTTTATTTTTATTACTGCTTTTTTTTTCTTTCTTTTTTCTGCTTGTATTTCAGTCTGTCTGTTCGTTATTTTTCTTTGTGTCCTCTCTCCTATTTCTAACTTTTCGTCCATTTTTCGGTCATAGAATTATTTTTACGTCTGTTTTCTGCACACACACTCACACACTCGCAGACACATATGTATATATGAGATAACTGCTAAAATACCTTCCACTGTTTATTATGCCCAGTCCTGTCTTTTCTTATAATTTTGTAGTCGTGGTACACAGAGTAGTCGCGGGATGCCTTTATGTTGCTGATGTTTCTGATTAATCTTGGTATATTTTCTACGATCGGGAATTCTGAAAAGAAAAAGAAAGAAAGATTTTGCTCAAAACAACAGTCGTTTATACGATTTTCATATTTGCTGGAGGGTTTGCAAGTTGTCTTTCCTTGGTCCCTCTGTGTGCCTGTATCCTTATCCTTACTCCCACGTAACCATCGTTAAAGCAAAAGTTCCTCCCTTCATCTGATGTATTTTTTCTTAGTTCATCAAGACCTGCTAATAAATTACTGTTACCTGTTCGGTTTTTTTTTAACTTTCGCGTTCATGTTTCTCTTCATCTTTTTTCAAAAGCTAAAATAGTTTACGTTTTGTGAGAAAGATCATAAGGTGGCAATCACCTCTGAGCTAAAATAAACAAAAACAAAAACAAATTGAAACCTAAGCCTCTCTCTAAGCTCATTCGTTGGCTTGCTCAATCATTATGTATTAACTTCTACACATCATTCTCTGAAATATACCCAGAAGAGAAAAAAATGCTTTGTAACCCAAGTTTGACAATGTTGTGAAAACTCCCTTAGAAGCTGTTAATTTTTAGAGAATGAGCAACTTTAGCTGAATTACAAAGGATTTTTATACCAAAGAATGGGACTTTGCTAGAAGGTCTGATTCTACATTGTCGTTAATGTGTATTGGAAATCCCTCGCGTGCCAGTCGGGTAGATAAAGGAAGTATAGAACTCCTGGAGTGCACTTTTTTTTTTTTTTAGTGATTGGCTTCGTGCAAGATTTTATTTCCCTAAATCCAGGTTAATCTCCCACTTTTGTTATTGAGAACACGCCTACAAACATTGCCATGAACATAAAGATGTCAATATAACAATTTCACGATGCTCATAAAGTATATTCCCCGCTCTCCCATTGGCGGAGGTTTTTAATAATGACATTTGTAGGTGTGTATTTCGAGAACAGAAGGGAGCATTGACTGAGCTTTCTCCTGTCATAAGAAAACAAATAGTTTACTCACTAGTACTTTAAGTTTACAAATGTCTATATGGTAAATATTTTGAGAAAGAGAGAAACGGCAAGAAAAAGCAAATAAACGATGAATGGACAAAACGACATACAAAATGACAGACATGTGAAAAGACATGTAGACAGACATGTAGACAGACATGTGGACAGACATGTAGACAGACATGTGGACAGACATGTAGACAGGCAGAGACTCACAGACTGTGGAGGTTGGACAAGTTGAAAGGACGAGAGTATAACAATAGACAGAATAATAGTAGGTTTCATATAATGTGGGGAAACCTTGGATTAGACATAATAGAAGGTCTAGTGGACAGACTAACACAATAATTAGACAGAAAGGGGATGTCTGTCTAGACAGAAGAATGTGAACTCAACAATGCCTTAGACTAATGCATGAATGTAGATAGAAGGAGGTGGACGATTAACTAGACAGAAGGATGACTGTACGACAAACTAATGGACAAATAAATCTCTTGATACAAAAGTGAAAGCGTTGACTAGAGACACTAGACAGAAGGAAGTGAACACCACAGTAGACATGGAGCATTAGACAGACTAATAAATCTATTCACATAGAAGGGGAGTTGTTGACGAGACAGAAGGATGTAAACATCCAGACTTGTACATCGATTTCTTTCATAGAAAAATGGAAAATAGATAAAATGTGACAATACGGCATTAAACAAACAGACTGATGAAATAAAAGATAAATACATATGAACAGGATAACACACAGAAAGAGGACGGTTGCCTAGATAGAAGAATGTGAACGCAGAAAATACATTAGACATCAGTTTAGATAAAAAAAAAGGAGGGGCGGTTAACTAAACAAAATGATGACTACTACAAAACAATGGACAACTACATCATGGATGACTAGACAGAAACGTTAGACAGGTTAGTATGTTAATTTATCCCTAAACGGATGGCCCACTGTGGGATTAGATGCTCATGAATGATACATGCATGACTGAGGGCTTAATCCCTCGGACAATGGAGGCTGGTGTCGGGCGAAGGACCTGACGATCGTCGTTGGCGGACAGATCCTCCCATTTCCTCCCTGCCCACCGACACAATGCTCAGTCTGGCGTAGCCCCACTCCTCTGCCTCTTCGCCAGTTCCACAGGGCCACGAGGATCGGTCTTCTGCCGTCAACTTCCCACGCGCATGTCTGATGACCCCCCGGGGTCGTTAATCCGAGAATGTTGATCCTCGCGTAATGAAGTTCGTTGTTGTCTCACTCCACTGCCTTGCACGACATCCTTCCGTCCTTTCTTCGTCCCTCTTTTTCTCGTTCCGCGAGTGCTCCAACAGGCCATCAGGTCAAATGGTCAGATGTCTTGCGCCTCCGAGGACTACTTCTTGCGACTTTCCTCAATTAAGACGAGGGTGGATTCTTTGGCACGTGCTGTTGTCCATGCCAGCTCCTTATCCTCAGACTTAAATAAAATTAACTCGACGGCGATAAAACTCCGTTGATTTCACTCACTAAAAAAAATTACATTCCTTTCATATACATATCAGTATTATTGTAATTCTTTTTATACAAATGATAGATATTTAGATTGTTGATAATAGTAATAATACGAAGAGATCATCTGCATGTTCTTCGATGATGATGATGATGATGATGTCCTTCACGCCATCCCAGCACAAACTGGCCGAATTAACAAAAGGGGTTAGGCTGGGCTGAGTGGCTCGCGAGGGTTCAAAGGTCGAGTGTCTGACGTCTTCTGAAACTGTCCGACAGCTTCTTTCTGGCGTCGTGCGTCAAACTCGTCAACATGGGTCACTAGTCCGATTTTCTTTGACATCGTGCTCAGACTAGCTCACCACCCACTCACTTCAGCTCACGTGTCAAGCTTCTGACGCCCCAGGGGTCAGATTGCCGTCGATGTGTCACGCGAGGTTTCTACGGGCACGAAGAACAGTCACGAGAGGAAAAAAAAAAAGACAGCTATGACTTGAAGAACTTTACAAGCATCGTGATGTCCAGGACACAAGAACACTTCAGGAAGTGCAACGAATTTTTGAAGTGCAGAACTTTTAATGCAGGATACCTTTGAAGAAAATGAATTACAGGACGCAGGTGATCATTATGTTCATTAATGATTATGAGTATTATGTAGTGGATGTAAATGTTTGTGAAAACAAATCTCAATGGCTTGTCATGAAGTACGAGATGGAAGTATTCGTTTGGGTAGGGGATAAAGGGTAAAGGATACAAGTGGACCCTCAAAGGACAGTTTATAATCGCTGCTCAGAAAGTAGAGAATGCACGTTGAAGTCATCATGAGCACATTCTGAAGACAAGAACAGAAAAGATGTTTTCCTGGTAAATGTAAACGATACATACTTTGATATTTCTGGATTTAGAGGATGCAAGGTTAATCAAGAAGACTAGGATACTAAAATAAAAGTCGTGTAGTACAGATACAAGTAGGAACGATTGAGTCAAACATTACAGGATACAAACATGTCAAACATTCTTGGAACTCAAGCAAACGTGTAAACATTACGAGTTAATCACAATCGTTTCAAGCTTGACCTACTACTCATTCATACATATACAAGTTATAGAACGCTTGAAATATTACAGGATATTTCCCCGATCTTCAACCTTATCACAGAACATCACAAGTCAAACATTCCGACAATACTCACATCAGACATTACAATATACTCACCACACATGTGTAAGCATTACAGTACAATAAGTAATGTTCACTCACAATTGTCAGTTTACGGGAAACTCGAGAATATTTCGATGATTACAGGTCATTCACGCTCACATCAAATATGACATGACATTTATGAAATCCCCGGATGTTCGCGCTTGTTCGCGTGCATGTTCGCGCCGTTCAGTGACAGACTTCATGTGCCTGAATCGACGATCCAGAAACTCTACCGTAGAGCCTCGATCTTCACACGCAGGGGTGAGAGCACTCTGGCAATTAAAAAAATAGAGAGAGAGGTGCTTTGATTGATGACGTCAACACACGGTCAATTCTCGGCGCAACGTGATGTGGACGTGATGTACTTCAGCACGTCTTGTCAACGTTGCATACACGGTGATGTTGGTGCTTCTGTCATTTTGTTGTACTAGAACCACATGTATGTATAAAAAAATTAATCTGAACTGCTCGTGCTTCCAGCAGCACTTTACTGGAACGAAAATAAGATCGAAGTCTGCACGCGCTAGAATATTTCTCCGGTGCACCGGCCACCCAACCCCAAACGAAGGCCTCTTCTGATTTAATGTGTGGGTAATAATAATAATATTGTGATTTCTATTGCGCCTCTCCCCACCATAAAGGAAGGCCCCAAGCGCTATACAAAAATAAAAGATACAATGATAATAACTGCTAGGGGCACGAGGTCGTCGATTGTGGACCCGAGGAAGTATGAGCGATGTTGTGGAAAAAAGCCATGGAGCAGGAGGCGGAATAAACACACTTCTCATCGGAAGTTCGGTCGTGTGCTCGCACATATCACCAATCTAAACATGCAATGAAGTGACAATGCAGAAGATCTGTAGACGAGAAAATGGTTCTGAGAAAGAAAAAGTTATAATTGCAAGCAAGTGTTCCATCAAGCAACTAAAGAAAAAAGAAAAACATGGACAAGAATGGTCCCTGTGTGAAGAGGTAGGAGGATAACTAAAAATACTGATTGTCGATGGTGACATTAAGTGGGACAGTTAAAGTCTAGACTGAAATTGTCCACGCCCCCGCAGCCATAAACTACTTAAGTACTTACAAAGACCTGGTGTACAGGCTTTTAGAGAAGCAGGGAGTAAGGTAGACAGGGTGAAGTGCCAGAGTCAGCCAAGCGTGGACATCGTCGCTGCAAGAGCAGGTGCGACTGTCGTCCAGGGCAAGGTCTTATGGTGACAATCTCGTCAGCACAAAGACGAAACATTCGAGAGCTTGTTACACCTGGACAGCAGGACTTACCAGCTTTAAATTTCATGAAAAGGGTTAATAAATATGTATTTCAATGTGCAGAAGTTTATAAAACAATAAAACCAATCAATTCGAATTTTAAGCATATCATTATATGCTGGGCAAATAAATTACAATTACAAGGGTCCCGGAGAAATTGTCTACCCCTACTCTGAAGCCCTAGGGGTGGTTACTGGTCAGGTGGGGTGAGATCTTCCTCTATGCTAGTTGATGATCAGTTAAAGGATGCTAGTTATGTGCTCTTCCGATTGCATCCCTGGTAGCATGATATGAATAAATGCATGAAGTCGAAGTAAGGGAACACGAATTTCCCAGACACTCATCGGCACATCGTGAGTGCGAGCGGAACACGAGTTCAACAGTTCTTCGAGGTGAAGTTTGTCACAAGTTCAGTTTTCTTTCAACACCATGAGACTTTTTCTTCAAGACCGATATTTTAGCCAGGATGGCAAAGACTAGGGAGAAAGTAGTCAAGCTTGGGTTACAGAATCTTTTTAGTTCTCTATCCAAAGGCTGCTTGGTGGAGAGCAGCAGTAGGTTGTGTGGACAAGGATTACACTTGCACAGTGTATGCTTCATACATCTTTATGGCATTTGGATTATACTTGTTTACAATTTTCAATTTTAGGATTACATTTTAGAGAGTTTCGATTATATTTCTCTACAATATTTATATTTCTTATCGTGTCAGGAAAATGTCTATAAATTGCTAGGATTGCACTTTCTACATTGTTAATAATCATACTTCTTGACAGTGTTAGCCTCATAACTCTTTATCTTGTTAGGATGATAACTCTTTACAATGACAGAATCATAATTATTTACATTGTAAGGATTACAAATATTTTAGCGCTGTATTTCTATTGTTTTATATTGGAATTGGGCTTTGCATCATGCTATCGTTCTTATTCTTTATGTTGTTATCAGGATCTCAGATCGTTAGATACACGACCTGAAATATTATGCACATTCCAAAAAGTGTGTCTGTCAATGTGTACAATGCGTATTTGTGTGTGTGTGTGTGTTTTCTTTTTGTTTTGTTTTGGGTTTTTTTTGTTGTTTTTTTGGTTTGTTTGTTTTTTTGTTTTTCGCTTTTTTGTTTTTTGTTGTTGTTTGTTTTTGTTTGTTTGTTTGTTTGTTTGTTTGTTCATTGGTTTGTATCCTGCATAAAAAAATAGTCGACATTACCACCCTTTGTGTTCCATTCAATGCTCGCCGCATGTTTTTCGCCAGATAGATACATAACCCTCTTTTTTTTAAGCAAAAAAGCCAGTCTACATTTTTTTCTCCGATAGCCTAGATATGATCATGCTCTTTGTTTTAATATATCTGGATACCGAAACTTTTGTTTCTTTGCTTTGTCTTTGGCCACCTGACAAAAAACCTCCATCTACTTTTTTATATATATATATACACTCTTTTTTTTCATTTTTAATTGCTAGGCTGCCTGCCTTGGACCTAATTATGTTTCTATTATCAAAGTGGATAGAACGAGGATTACCTTTCGGTCTGATCCTCCTGTCATTTTAAAACAGGAAGTCTCGTTAGGAATCAATGTTCAGGGGTTAGCTGGGGTTGGCAAGACTGAGTTGTTTTTCTTTTTCAAGCGTATTCACGTATGGATTTGTTCGACTTTGCGCGTGCATTTCTTCACACATCGGCATATAATAATCTATAAAACTTCGAATGTGGTTTGGGAGAGGATTGGTGGAATAAGTTATTTAAGTGTAGTGTTGGTGAGTGTGGCTGTATGTAGGAGTGAGAAAGAAGAAGAGAAAGAAAAGTTAACTTTTTGCATGAGAATGAAACACATTTTTTTTCAAGATGGAATCTGGACGAGGCATCGCGCATCTTTAGAAAACCCATTCTTCCCAAACTTTTGTGTCATCCCAAAACGAATTAGAAATTGGTCTGTTGCCTTCTTCTGCCCACAAAAAACACTTGCAGAGTTGATGAGTCCTGTCTGCGCTCCGTCTCCGATGACGTACGCTGCGCCGGATCTCGCGAGACTCCAGAGCATGCGCGAGAGTACCGTGACTCCGCGAAGCTTCTTGCAATTTCGTCAACACGAGGCTGCTGCATCAACGGAGACAGATGACCCTGCTCCCAGCGGCTGCAGTTTTCAATCAGATAAATAACTATACTCATCTAATTCCAGCACTTTCAAACGGTAGTCTAGATATTTGACATTTTCCTTTCCTTCTTTCCTCCTTTCCTCCCCCGTAATCGCCATAAAACCGATTTTCATGCTTTTTTTTTTTAAAGACTTTGTTTTTATCCTTTGCTTTTAGACCTTTCTCTTAAAGCTGGCAGCTATCCTCTGTCTTAAGAGCTTTATACTAGAGCCGACAGTTGTTTGCTAGGTGTGTTTGTTAGAATCAACATCTGTTCTTTGCGCTTTGCAATTTTGCTTTTCGATTCCATCTTGTTTCTTTATATTTACAGAAAGGAATTTTATCCTAGGGCATTTTCTTTTTCCCCCGGGGTTGCGTTATTGCTCGTCTTAATAACCTTAAACTATTAACACATTTCGCAAGATTTTAAATTTTTTTAGAAATGTAAAACATTGAGACCTCTGGGGTTAGTTCCACAACATGTTTCTATAACTTAAAACAGTTCTAAAGAAGCAAAGTTAGAAAAGTTTGGTTTTCAAAAATTTCTCCAATCCGATAAGATGACAAACACATACAAAAAAAATCTGCTGACGGGAACAAAAATCTGACTTAAACAGTTTTATTTTAATTAAAACAATTTTAGTTTTGAAAAGTGTGTTGTGGGCTGTGCTTCAATAAAACCGATTATCTGAATAGATTTACTGTCTTAACTTGTTTAAAATTATAAATGTGTTGCGCAACTGGTCCCTGACCTGTATACAGGAATTTCTTACCTCTGTCTCACAAGAAGGAAATGTGTTAACTGAAGAGCTAGCTTAAAGAATCCACTTCAAATTTTCAGCGCAGGACGTCTGGATCAAAGGTAAACTGAAAACGGATGTATGACATCGATTTGTCACGTGTTTAAAGTTCACTGACCACGCTGGCATCGTGAGAATTATTTGTCGAACACTCAGCAGGCAGTCGGTTAAGAAAGAGAGTTAAAGATGTGACTTCGTGTTGGGTGCAGGGGAAAGCAGAAACACTTATCCAGAACTAACAGATAGACTGGCTGGCTCTGCTTCAAACCGACAAGCCATCATATTAAAAATTATAAAGCAATATTGTTGAAGTATTTTGAGGATGTCCTGCTACTGTATCGTCGTAGTTCTCATATACTGTCCGCCATTTTGCATGGCTTTTGCTTTCCGCTTTAGTTCTTTTTTGCTTTCATTTAAAAACTGGGGGTTATGTGTGGAATCTGTTCAAGCACGAACTTGTATTACTGGACTGCTGGCAGACGATTTTTTTTCCAGTTAATTACTAAAACGAGGCAGGAGACTACAAAGCTTCCGGTTTAGTCACATTCATTGTTTAGGCTCGCCGAGACTAACAGCGGAGAACTTCGCAAGAGGCTAAGAGTTGGTGTTGGCAGACAGACAGCAGTCCACCTATACACGTCCATGGTTCAAGTTTTATACTGATTCATGTTACAAGTGGTAATATTTAGAAAGTTCTGTTACAGAGAGCGTGCAGATTATATCCAATACTTTAAGATCAGTGAAGCAGACACACTAGAAAACGAAACTGTTTAAATAAGAAGGAATGCAACATGCATAGATACCATAAATACAGGTGGACAGATACACACATACTCTCACTTTCCCCTTCCTCCACCTCATCTCATTAATTCTCACACACAAGCACGCGCTCACAAAATTCTCTCGTACATGTCCGAGGCTGCAGATGTTAAAAAACGAGAAAACAGCTGCAGGAGAGGCACAAGAGAAGGCACCAAACAGGAAGCCATTTCCTAAACTGAATTCTTATCGCCCTGATAGCCTCGTGTGATAAAAATAGCCTCGTCGTTCCCCTCGTCTGCTTGTTGGTGGAAGTGGGTTTAATTTTCGGCTGAACTGTACATTAACCTGTTGATCCCTGACCAGGGAACTTCACTGCCTGAGGGCTGGGAGGAGGGCTACACGACGCATTTGCACGATAAAACTTCTTCGTCAGATGTTTCTTCTTCACTTACTGGCGACAAATTACTGATGAGTATCATCTGCCGGGAGGGAGAGGCTCTCTGAGGTTTTTCTGTAGCCCGTGTTTCACGCTAGTGATTATCTTTCTTGCAGAAAAACGATAGGTTGGTTTTGTTTTTTAATGGACGGAGGAATTAAATTTCTCTGCGACGTGTGCGTTGTACTCCATGAAAAAATAAGTTGTAAGGTTCAAGAATATCGGGGCCGTTAAGAAAAGAAAAATATTAACTCGCAATGTTATCAGGCTGTTGTGAAACCAGTGACCATCGTGTGTATGTGGTCGTCAGTTCAAGATTGCCTAGTTTTCCAAACTTCTCTTCGACTGTTTTCCAACGAAAGCTTCATTCTTCATTGTCTCCTCCTGTCAACAATAACGTGTGGTCACCGACTTTTTCATTTGTTGAGAAAGTTTTTCAACTTTGAAATGATTTCGCATTATGAAGAGAGAAGGAGGGTGGAGGAATACCCAGAAAAAAAAACCACTGACTACCAACCTTGAGAACAGGTGTAACTCACAGAGAATATTCCGAGATGAGATTTGAACCCAGGGCCTTCCAATGCAGGGGTGAGAAGCGAGTGTTTAAACCAATATGTTGCCGAACTCCCCACCAGGTGGATCTTTTCAAGTGCACATCTTTTCCGTGAGTACTGCTCCTAAACCTAAGCCCAGTCCATTTACTGCTACTAACCCATCCTCTTCATCTATTTATCTATTTAATCTATCTCGCTATCTACCCATCTGTCCTTTGATCTCTTGATTAGTCTGTCCTGCCGATATGCCTTTGTTGATTACATTTTGTTAATATAGTTAACTCTTTGTCGTTACTATCTACTACCCTCCGTGTCTTCTCTTGTCTTTTGTACCTCATCCCCATCTTAGCGTTCTTTCATGTACTACACATTGACCTAATTTTTGTGTCAACCGCTGAGTCCTTTCTCTCTTTCTCTCTCTCCTTTAACTCCGACCGGTCGTGTGGGAGGACATAATGAGACGCAGCAATGGCAGTGAACACTATTCTGCGTCCCTTTCAATAGGTCCAAGAGCTGAGTGCATCCTCCTATACCACCAGTATGATTCACATTATTACTAACATTGAATGAATGAGTGAACGAACGATAGAATGAATAAATGAAGAAAGAAAATGAAAGAACTCCCGCACGACGGGATTCAGACATAGGAAGAAAAAAAGACAGCTAAAAATTAATAACAGCACGTACATGTACACCATTCAAACATCCAAAAAAGGATTTTTACACAACATCCCACACGAGTGACCGCGCGAGCAAACGCACTCCACCAATCAACGACAACTTCACATTCGTCAAGAAAGCTTTGACACTATCTCTGTGGACACAAATCTTGTCTTATCTTCATTAAGCATAGATATTTACAGCAGCCAGACTCCGTCTGTTGCTCAGGGTATTACATTTTGCTCATATTACGACAATCATTAACTTTTCAGCAGACGATTACGTGCCCCTTGTTGTTGCAAGGGTTGTGTTTCGTGCTACAGATTTCATCGCTGCTGGCCGCCGCTCGCTTTTTTCGTCTTTAGACAACTTTTTATTGAATACGAAGGTCAATAAAGAGCTAGAGAAGCATTGTCTTGAGGTTGCATTGTAACTGGGATTTCACAACCCCGCCTCTTTCAGACTTCCATTTTTAGTTGGGTGGGAAAAGGAGACCTCAGCAAAAAGTTACAATTTTTAAAAAATATCCGTTATTTTGTTAGAAATTATAACCACACACGCACATAGGTGTGCAAGTGTGTTCCAAAATATCATAGAATCCTGACTTGGCTGTCATTCATTATTTCCTACCCTGTGGAGAGAAAGAGTGTGTCATTGTAACGAAAGTAATAAATAAATGGAATATCTGCTTTTATTTTATTTTTATTTTTTGTCATTCTTATTAATGCCACTAAGTCATGCTGTTTAACAAAGCTTGAGAAAAAACCATGACAGTAGTTAAGCGTCAGACATTTTTTATATTCATCTTTACAAGAGCAGAAAATTGAGAAAAAAATCACCAAAATAATACTCTTCTTTTTTGAGCAATTCAAGTTTCTTTACATACAGGGTTCAAAAATAACTTTTATTCGACCCCGAGTTTATTTTATCCTTTTATTTCGCACATGGAGTTGGTTTGTAAATAGGTTAGAGCTTTTTTGATGATGATGAGGAGGAGGAGGAGGAGGAGGGTGTGAAGAAGAAGAATCCAGGAATCACAAAACATAATCACACATGCACGCACGCACATACACGCATAAGAAAGTCACTCTGAAGTATTTATGGGTTCTGTTACCTTCACACACATCTAGACTAAACTGGGTCACAAGGTCGAAGGTTAAGAATGAAAGCTTTGCCTGACAAGAACAAAGTACCCGGGGGACCACGGACAACTTGCGGATGTGAGAGATTCAGCATTCAGTCGCTGTGATCACTTCGGTGTAACTCCCATCTCGACCCTTTCACGTCCATGAACTTCTGTTCCTTATTTATCATCCAAAACAAGGTTTTAGGGAACATTTAAACTCATATACTGAGATAGGTATAATTATCTTTACCTAAGTACTACCTAAGTACTTTGCTTATGAGATTAACTTTGATCAATTTTTTTAAGCGATGGTAGCGGCTGTCATTGCTCCTGACAAGAATCTCGACATTTAATTTCTATTTCCCGGCGCCCACATGGTGGAACAATCGACACGGCTGATTAAAAGCAGCGGGCAGCAGCAGCTACATAATTAATTTATTTGTTCGTTCATGCATTCAGTACTTCATTCATTTATTCTTTTTTTTAGCATCTTTCTTTTATTCCTTCTTTCATTCTACATTTTTCCTTTCTTTATGTCTTTATTTATTTATTTTCCTCTTTCGTGCATTGATTCATTTACCCAGCCAAGAAAAAAATGCCCTCCCTGTTAATAAGATGCGCTAGGCGGCTCTGTTGATAATTAGTACATTGTGATGGGTGCTTTCAAACTTTCGGTAAAGAACAGATCACTCACGGACACCCAGAAAGCATCTCTATTGATTCCTTGTATCGATCAGAAGAGGGAGTTAGCCATGAGGCAGAGAAAAGTGACAGGACGAAAACAGAACGTGATGGCGGTGGTGTTGACAGAATCTCCCTTCAGATATCATTTCTGGATCCTCGGAGGACTAGGCGCAGTTAAGAGATGTTATGAGAGCAGAGTTCCAAAACGGCGGGTGCTCTAAAAGACGTTATTGTCTGTTGTATTGTGAACAAAAAAGTAAAAAAGAAGAAGACTTAGAGTGGTCTCCGGTCCTCTAACTGTTCTTCTTATCCCTGTCCTTCTGTTTCTGGGGGTCTTCGCTTGGTTCTTCCTGGTTTCTTTTTTTTTCTTTTTTTTGCTCTAGTTCTAGCTCTTGTGGTGGTTTGTCGTACGGAAAAACGGTCTTCTGTTTCATGTTGTGAAGATAGGGATATAAGATTTAATGATTATTTTCATTGTGCAACAGATAAAGTCGACATTAATTATTTTTATTCTCCTTCTTGCTCTGGCTCACGCACGTACGCAAGCTCGCCCACCTGCATATATGCGCGCGCTTTATAACACTAATCTGTCTGTATGTCCGTCCATCCATCCTTTCGTCCGTCCATCTATATGATTTATTTTAAAAAATTTGAAATGTCACAGCTTTTTATACTATTTTTACTCCATTCATACTTGTTCAATATGCACGTGCAGACACAAATATCAATAAATACAATCTATAGTCAAACGCTCAAAACATCTGCTGCACACAAGGGACGACATTATTTCCTGTCCATGTAGCGAGTGTTGTTTGTGAGGCGCCTGTCAGATATCAGGATTCACGATGCCCTTGACGGCAGTCTTTGGATCGTCTTCTTGGACGCCATGATTAGTAAATCCATACTGCAGATGGAAAACTGACATCGAATCTCAGGAGGAGGAGGAGGAAGAGGATAATGACGACGACGACGATGGTGATAATCATGTCATTTTTGTTTTGGACCTTCATCTTCTCTCCAAATAAATTTGTATTAAGACGAAGTAGAAGCTATGGTGATAGCTGCAATACCGCTGATATCATGTGGGATTGTATTTATGGACATAGGAACAAAACCTAAACAAGTTCCCGATTCATGAGCCAGTGGTTAGGTGGAGTTACCAGACTAACCGGCGTTAACCTCAATTCCCCAAGAAAGGAACCTACTCCTCATCTGTTGTTGGGCTAGACGGCGAGACAAGAAACTTACAATTAAAGCGAGAAACATTTAAAAAAATAATAATCACAAGATTCAAAGCGTAAAATTTAATCATTCTGACCAAATTAATTTCTTCTAGCAGGTGTTAAACAACAGAAATATTAATTATATTCCTTCGGAATCAAAGGTCAGTGGAAAACCACCAGCAGACAGACTGCTGATTACGATTTTCAGTTTTATTATTTTTTTTAATCGTGTCGGCTACTTTCATGTTATGAATCTGGTATGTACTAAATGATTTTGTACAGATGTACCTATTTTGTTACTTTGTTAGGTCTAGTAAAATTCTGTGTGTTCTCTTCTATTTTACAAAGTCAGTCTCAGTCACTGCAGTGTTTACTGTTTTCTATCCGGGATAAAGGTATCGGAAAGGGGTAGGTTGCCACCGGTATACTACCGGCTGATAAAGGGATTTGGGCAGGACTTCCGTGAGTCCTTGAATACCTGGCTTTAGCCGCTATCTGCAGGTAGAGGATTTAAAGTAACAGGATGGGTAAAGGTGGCTAGGAGAGACAGTATTCACAGGATAAATAAGTTTTAGCGGGAAAGTAGTGCTACCAAGACAGTATTACCACCACAGGACATGTAGGACAGGTGTGGATGCTTCTGGGAGTGACAGAGTGTATATGAACTGTTGCTATTGCTGATTGCATCAGTATAGAATGATGCAGTTGTAATTGTGGTATTGTTGCTTGTAATACTAGAGTGGGTAGAATGGTGTTATTGCCTCTTGCACAGATACAGTGGATGCAAAGTGGGTACAGATGTACTGTTGGCTTACTGCTTACTGTGATACGATAGGTACAGATGTATTGTTGGCGATACAATAGATACAGAGGTACGAGTGGTATTGTTGCATATCGTGACAGGAATGGCAATAGATATTATTGTTTGTTGTTGCCTGGTGAGTACAGATGAACTACTGGAAGGTGCTTCGAGGAGCTTGTACAGATGGCACTTTGTAGTAAACATTTTGTTTTGGCTACACCCGACCCCGTCCTGCCCACCCATTGCCGCTGTTACTGTTGCGGTCTGATGCGGGTATCTGATGGCCGTCCTTGGAGAGGGTGGCTCCGGGTACTGAAAGGTCCTCACGTCTTCGTTCATGTAGATATCTGTGTTGTCGTCGCCAATGGCAATTACTCTTATCTGTTTTGGTCTCCATTCCACATGCGTTTGAATTTTCTGTCAGCCTTTCTGTCAGTCTAACAGTTTGTCTGTTAGGTCCTGCTATCAGGTGCATGTGGCCTGCAAAGGTGCAAATCCACGAATAGAAATGGACGCGTGATGCTCGTGGAGGATTTCACAACTCATTTTCTCCAAAAAAAATGCGAGCAGCAGAAACAAAAGGGACACCATTGTCAGACACCTACTTCATTTTTTCTGTCTTTCTTTGCTTCAATCATTCATTTATTTATTCTGTCTGCAAGACTGTTTCTTTCTGACATTTCTCTTTTCTTCTTTTTCTACAGATTGTACCTATTTACTTAATTTTGTCCATTCATTGTTATGTAAACATGAGCTTTATATTACTTTATACGCATGTCTTTTCATTTAATGTTATTTTCGGGGGTTCTCTTCGAAAAAATATTAACCGTTTAGTTGCTTTCTGAAAAAAAAAATCTGTTTCATCTGTCTTTGCTTTCTTTGAGACACATGCTTGAATTTCTGTCTTGCTTTCTTTAATTCAGTTTGATTAGATCGTGTTACTTTTATTACATTTAATCTGGGGTTATTTTCCAAGACTTTTATCTTCCAAACAGTTGCAATGAGCTTTCAGCAAATCGTTTGAAGAGGTGTAGATGAAATGTTAAAACATGCAACTAAGAACCAAGAACAAAGCTTCTAATCAGAGCCAGCAACCAGAAGCTGCATTGGCAAAGGATGGATAGAGAAGGAAAAAGCGATGATGATGATGATGATGATGATGATGATGATGATGATGATGATGATGATGATGATGATGATGATGATGATGATGATGATGATGATGATGATGATGATGATGATGATGATGAGGAGGAGGAGGAGGAGGAGGAGGAGGATGGGACTGTAATGGGTTGGTTTTTGTTGCGCTTGTCATTTGTGTTTTTCCTGACTCCGATACTATTTCTTTGCCTCATACAGCACCTGGTGTGGACTTTCCCCTTCTCCTTTCTCTGAGGTGTTGGATGTGCAGGGCATCCTGGAGACTTAGTTAAGCTGCAGTTATTGTTCATATTTGGGATATTCATCTTGTTTGATTCACTTGCACACGCGCTAGTGGACGTTGTGTATGTGTGGTGGTGGGGTAGGTGTGGAGGATGGGTGTGGGTGTGTGTTGATGTTAAGAAAGAAATGCCCTGGCGCCCGCTTTACGAACACATTAATCTGCACTGTCTCCCTGATGGCTGACAGCTCTTGTAAATGGCCGCTTGGTGCTATAATTTAATTTGCTTCCAAACTGTCCGCGACGCTAAATTCGATGTTGCTGCAAAACGTGATTACAGGCCTGGAGATAATGTGCCAAAACGTTTCCCATTTAATCTCCCCTAAAAACCACTCAGCCTACCCTCACACACTTGAATATTGCTTCTACTTTCAGGTCAATTAGTTGGAGAAAATAGTTTGTCGAAGAGAACTGCAACAGATTTTAACATTGTTTTAGAAACTGAATGGCCCCAAGTTTGGACTGGAGCTGCTTAGTACAACTTCATTGAACCTCATGAGGTTGTAGTTGTAGTATGGCTGCTGCTACCTCCCTTACTCCTTCCACAACAGTAACAACATTTACATTCTCCACCATCATCATCACTACTATTATCACTGCTATTGGCAGTACTGTGGGGTTCTTTAATCAATCTACACTGTCAATACCTAATACTTTACTTAGTTAGAATCTTATAAACTAGGCGTTTTTTCTTTAGAAAGTTGGAAATTTTTTTTATTTATTTTAGTATATTTTTCAACATTGTCATTGTCATTATTATATTTCTTAATGGCAATCAAACTGCAAATCCTTCTATAAGAGCTGAATCTGATATACATAGCATAGTTTTCTTCAGAAAATTTGTGTATATAGACACACACACATATATAAATATATTCCTACATAGTTCAATACATTTGATCTTATTATTACCACTATCATATAATTATATCAAAAAAATTTGTAAAGCTTTTCTGACCATACCACAGTGTCTTCCGCTCCCTTCAAGTTCAGTTTGCAGCTTTAATGTTGAAATGTTTCATATTATTTAATAAGAAAGACTAGTTTCAAATAAACCCTGTCTTAGACATTTGATTGCTTTAAAATCTTGACCGGATGTGTAACCGCTTGATGATAGTGAGGTACACTGAACACTCCTGCCCCCTGTAAAAAAAATGGAAGCTTCAGCTGGACTGGCTAACAGATAATTACATTGAGTCCTCTGGCCGTCTTCAACTTTGTACAAACGGAATTAGCCTTGCCTGATGAACAGAGTGTGGGAA
This sequence comes from Pomacea maculata, assembly GCA_004794325.1. NCBI lineage: Eukaryota > Metazoa > Mollusca > Gastropoda > Architaenioglossa > Ampullariidae > Pomacea > Pomacea maculata. The sequence goes on along the minus strand of SRHC01003612.1, from coordinate 165,217 downwards.
GAGATTGAGTGGGGGCGGGTGAGGCACTCTTGCTTCACTTGTTCCTGTTCCTTGTAGCAAGCACTGACTACATCCATGGATGTGTGTAGGTGGACACATGTAGGTGGACACTGTCCGTCTGCCAAGACCAACGCTTAGCCTCTTGCAAAGTTCTCCGCTGTTAGTCTCGGCGAGCCTAAACAATGAATGTGACTAAACCGGAAGCTTTGTATTCTCATGCCTCGTTTTAGCAGATAACCGAAAAAAATATTCTGCCAGCAGTCCAGTAATAAAAGTTCATGCTATATCGTTTGCTTGTAGTGGACCGAGCGGAGCTTTGTAAAGCCCAATGGGCGCCATTGACGTCACAACACACGTGAGTATGACGTCACGATTGGCCTTTGCTCGCGATTCTTGCATTTATCGAAGTCGCCTACTGACTGCTTCCGAAGGCCATTATCCCCTTGAGAAAAGCGGCGAACATGTTGGTGCCAAACGCTTGGGCAGAGCCTGGAGTTGTCTGGGTGACAGCCAGGCGCCGTGAAGTATTGCAGCAAACACTATGACAGGCGGCGCATTATGTAGCACCTCGGTGCTGCCATCTGACGTCTGTTGTCTGGCTGTTGAGGAACAGGCGCTAGCAGTAAATAATTTATTGTAACTAGTTAACCCTTTTGTTTACAAGATGGTGTGTGTCGTGCCGGTCTCGTCTGCGTATGACTGATAGTTCTCAGTGGAGGAATGCAATATGTACGGTGTGATTTCTTACAATGCATGTCTTCGGTCTGTCAGTGATCCTTAGGGTCTGAAGTTTTATCATGATCACAGCTTGTCAATGAACTAATTTTTTTTAATTCGTCAGTGAGTGGTTTCTCGTCATTCGTTAGTCATTTACTCTTCATGTCACACTTTTAATCACAAGTTCCATTGATTCCGTCTTCATGACCACAGCTTGTCAGTTTAATTGTTCTTTGGAATCACATTTCGTATTGATTGAGACTTAATTTGTGTAATCTTTGTAATTGCTGTAAATGTTTCTAATTTTCTTGGACACAAAGTTTCTCATTGCAGGGTAAAAAAAAAAACTCCAATGAGAAGTTTTTATATCCTAATTCAGCCTTAATAACACGGATAAGTATATTGAACCGCTGTTAATGTATTTCCTGCTTCATCCAAAATAAATGTCACCTAATCATCATCATCATCATCATCATCATCATCATCATCATCATCATCATCATTATTCTGGATCTTCTTCGTCAAAAATAAAAACAGGAAATTGATTACGACATCTCAATCTATCGTTTGGTGACAGTAGAAGGGAGTCAGGGATGAACTCGCCAGCTCGAATTGCTTGTCTTCTTCAATGCCATTGTGTTGAGGAATGCCAACCCATACAGCGCCTGACTGCATGGAATCAAAACCTGATTATGTAAGGGCTCGGCACTGCAGCAGGCAGGCTTCAGACAGTTACAAGGCTGCTTGATGAGAGAAGAGTGTGTCATCCGAAAAAATCCTCGTCTCCGAAGACCGACGATCTGTTTGACGTTTGCATTGTAACCAAACTACCATTAAAATGTTGATAAAAAAAAATACATATATTATACAATGCAGGTAATTTTTTTATTCTAATCATCCAAAAATTTTGACAAATAAACCGATCCCTTAGTTTAGTCAAATTGAAATCGTGGGTGAAGACAGATGTCCTCACAGGCCTTCTGATGGTCACGTGGGAGTAAAACGCTGGACAATGTTGAAGAATGTGATACCTAGCTGCCTTGTTTCATGCTTTCACAAGATGGACCTGTCCAGATGAATATTTCAACTACAAAATCGAATTCTTTGCAGGCTTCAGAGAGTTTCCTTCTTGAAAGATTTCTGGGGTGAAAAAAGTTCCCATTAAGCTCTAAATTTTTGTGTTCTTGAGGTGTAACTTCAATAGAGTGTACCTGCCTGTATGACAGCGTTGCCAAAGAAAATAATCGTTCCTGGGGTGAATTTTTATCTGATCTCGTGTAGTGACATTTCGCGAGAACCTTAAAAAGAGTGTAATAAAGAAGCTTCGACAATGTGCATCAGACTTCTCAATCCCACCATTTTCCTATGAGGACTGGGACGACGAACGCCACCCAGAAAAAAATGTTTCTTGCTTTTATCCTCCCGTTTGTGTTTGTTTTTAATCTCATTCTTTTCTTCTATCTCGATGGAATTATAAGCCTGGTGCACATTGTCATTCTTTGGCAAGCTCACCAGAATCATAAGCAGTCAAAACACTGAAGAGTGCTATCATTTTGCATCACTTTGTCATCTTTAAAAAGAAATTTCAGGTAAGGATCTGTTTGACTAGTTGGTTCATTTGCTAGGATAGGGATTTAGTGATTTACCACGATGGAAGGAAAGGGTTATGTAAAGGGAGGAAATTCATAACAGTGAGAGAGAAAGCCCACAACGGCCACATGAATATCGTCAATCACTTATCCACTCAAAATAACAAGCCAGTAACTTCTTCATCAGTCATGACATGGTAACATTATTGGTGCCATATCCACTTCTTAGATACCAATTAATACAATGAGAGAATTAAAAAATATACAATAAACATAATAATATGTTACAACAGCATAATACGTGATAAATCCTGATTCAGGGTGATAGAAATTTCATAGCTTTGCCTTCAAGTCCCCTAGGTTCATTTATCTTATTGTTGTCGGAATAAATGAGCATTTGATACGCTCGAGTCCGCATTTTAAGGGTAGACTGTTACTGAAGAAGTTCGCAGATTCAAAGAGGGTGGTGTGTAGTCAGACCTCTACTCCACAAGGGACAAACAAATATCAAAGGGCGAAAAAACTAGCGACAACCTCCTGCATTTCTGATGACTCAAAAAGTCTACATCTTCTTCATAGGTTTATTGCAAAAACAGCGGATTTTTGTCTGACTATGCTCCAGAATCTTTTGTGTGTGTGTGTGTGTGTGCGTGCGTGTTTGTGAGTGTGTTTGTGAGTGTGTTTAGAAGCGCAAAGCCTTGTGGGACTCACCCGGTCTGTAGCGTGCCTCGTGGTCATATCGGCGCTGGTTCTAGAGCCATGCAGCAGCCATTACACTCTAACCACAAGTTTAAAGTGAAACGAGCGGAAGTGGATTAGGTTACTAGAACGGCGGACGTCGCTACGTGGCGCTTTTCCACTTTAGAAGCAGCCATTTTCTCTTGTGAACCGTCACAGCTTCAAAGAACTATTGTCTGCAGTCGTGTCCAGCAAGCCTCCGCTGAGACTGTGACTAGAAATTCATAAAGTTTATGTCTGTCTAGCTTTTTTTTCTCTTGCTACTCCCACTCTGTGAGAGTGTGTATATATATGTGTGTGTGTGTGTGCGTGCGTGCGTCTCTCTGTAAATGTGAGAGAAGAAGACAGAGATGGGGAGAATCGATGTTTCTGTCATCTAATCTGTCTGACGTGATGTCTGCCTGACCGTCTGCCTCTTTGCTTCCCAAGCTTTCACCCATTATTCTCGCCGTGGCCTTGTCTTTTTTGTGTGGTGTGTGCCTTAGTGTACAGCTACTTGGAACTCAAAGTATGAACTAAATAATTATTTGCATCGCTTTTATTTATATCCATGAAGATGATAAACCAAGGTAATTCATTAAATCACAAAATTCATAAAATAGTTTCTAAAAGCATAGCCACTCGTTCAAAATGTCCTACTTTAAATTGCTGAAGACGAGGGCGAATGAATTGCTGACATACGTAGGAGATAACACTATGCTGATTGATGATCTTATACAGTATAAGATAAAAATTTATTAGGATAACATATGTCTGATTTTAAGAAGGCGTTCGACATCATAGACTTCAACTTTATTTTTAATTTACTCAAATCATTTAGTTTTACACATTAGTAGATAGATTTATTTTATAAAATATATTGTCGGCTGTCATGTTAGATGAAAGTATCTTAGAATGATTGAAAACAGAACTTGAAGATAAAGCAAACATTCTCACCTCACTTATTTTTACTTTGTGTAGAAATGTTAACAACTATAAGTGAACACAAAAACATTAAAGGAATTTATACAGCAGAAAAAGAACAAAAATATTGTAATTTGCAGAGGAAACTAAAATTTTTACAGAAGGTAAGGAACTATTTCTAACTCATTCACCTGATATATGAAGCATATTTAGGAATATCACTCATTTTTTATTAAACCGAAGCAATCTAGTTAGGTTTGGAGGAAAAACTCTACTGTAAAATGAGACTTCCCAAACTAAATTTAAAAGGCTCCAGATATAGTTTAGCAACAACTGAAAATTCTTTATTTAGATTCAACTATAAAGAAAAAAATGTAACGAAAATGAAAAAATATAAAATCTAGACTTACAAGAATAATCACATCCATGGGCATAGTATCTATTCTTGTACCACTAATTTTAACAAAGCTAATTCTTTGTGAATATTACTTCCAAATCTCCCTGACCAGATGTTCACGACAAGCAGCAACTATACTATAAGATTATTTGAGATAAAACAAACCTGACCAAATAAGTAGGAAAACTGAAGTGAAAAATGTGCACAAATGAGGCCTGGGTATACCTGATGCAGACCAGTATATATATTTATATATAAAAGACACTTATAATCTCCTGGATTCAATAACCATCAATGTAAATGGAAAGACATTGCTTTAGAATATTTCCATAAAGGTATTGATACTACTAAACTAAACCTGTTTAGGGGTATTGTACATGAAAAATATGTTCTGCATATATGTTTGCAATTCAGAAATAATTTTCTACTGTATTGAAACTTACTTTTGAAGAACTGCTGACGGGACCTTTAGTGAGAGAATTAAACATGAAAACAAAGCTATCAATGTAAAAAATTTTGGTTTCCATTACTGTAAGAAGGAATAGTACTAGCGTGGTGTAAACATTAAATCTCTCTCTCTGTTCCTCCCTCCCCTTTCCTCCCTCTGTTTGACACATTTGCTCAAGAAACATCAGGAGTTTGGGGGCACAAATTTCAGTCTGGCTTTCATTCCATATCATTCGTAACCTCCACTATGCTCATTTGTTTACAATTCCTGCCGTTCACCTTGTTCATGCAGCGTTCAGAGGTAAAGCTGTGATATAGCTTTATAAAAATATATATTTAGTATTACACATCCTCAGATACATAGAGAAACAATACATGACTGGGTAATTTGCACGGTAGATAGTTAAACACACCAGTTATACTTATAAAGAAAGAAAGAATGAAGAAAGGAAAATACGCGAATGGTAGATTCATTAACTAGACAGATAATTAGATAAATCACAGCATGCTGAGCAAAGTTCAACTCCCACACTCCTTCCGGTCGGCGAGCGTCTTCACGAGGAGCACATCCCCGGCTGGACGAGAGGGTTGGACGTTTGACAAAAGGAGAGAACTCTGAAGCCCTGACGACAAATGCCACTCACTCGTGTTGGCGCGAGGGGCTTCGCTCGGGTGAGCCAGAGGTAGCGTGTGGAGGTGGACCAGAGTCCTCCAAGCGCTGTCATTTCCCAGTCCCCCCAGTCATTTCAATGATTGCCGCCCCTGGTTAGCGCGATTATCTCCTCTTGGTAAAAGCCCTAGCTTTGCTGGGCGACTCCTTGTCAGCGGTTATTTGATCTCATCGAAAATTACAGGAGTAGTTACGAACGAGAGTGAGAAAAAGAAAGCTAATGTCATAAAGGATGCCAAACTAAGAGACAAATCACGTGTCGCAACAGACCTCGACTAGTCTACAACGTGACAGTCATCTCCTTCTTCATCTTTTCTTTTACTTTGCTTTCCTTTCATCTTGTCTCTTTATTTAAAGACAGAAGTAAACTGGTAGTAAGTGGAGAAATGAGAAGAGGACTAAAACTGGAACGGAAAATTTAATTATGGGTTTAAATTCG
>SRHC01003612.1:128661-158890 GCA_004794325.1 Pomacea maculata | reverse complement strand
GTCTCTTTATTTAAAGACAGAAGTAACTGGTAGTAAGTGGAGAAATGAGAAGAGGACTAAAACTGGAACGGAAAATTTAATTACGAGTTGAAATTCGCCGGAAGAACGACGTACACCTGCTACGTGCTTACGGCTCCGTTTCAGTGTAGCGTGGGCACGTGGTGACCTGAGTGGGGAAAATAGGTACGAAATAGTACTGAAAGGTCAAACAAAAAAAAAACCAGAGGTGTACTGATCTGAAAAAAGACATTGAAACAGAGAAAAGAGAATGAGAAAGACAGAAGTAAATTTAGTTGTCCTAACTTCATTCCTTGCTATTATTATTATTATTATTATTATTATTATTATTATTATATGCAAATTAACAGTCGAAAGCTGTTCCAGTAAAACTACCTTTTCCTTTCTCTGACGTCACAGGTGATGCCTTTTCGGACGCAGACCTCACTGCCCGGGGTGGTGCTCTCACTGGTGACGATGGTGGTGCTGTGGCTGCTGGTGTCCTCGTCCCAACCCGCGGAGGCCTTGTGTGAAAACAGGTGCGAGATGGCGTCGCCACAGCTCAGGGCGTTTAAGCAGCTGTGGTCCAGGCAATACAAGCGAGTCGGACAAAGGCGTAAGACGCTCTGCATTCTTTAGGCGCTCTTTGCGCGTTAAGCTGACGTCACGATTGTGCTTTCCGGGCTTTTGCTGTGTAAACATGACATTCGCTAGTCACCTAGCTTTTGTTCTTGAAACCTGAAATCCTAATTTTCACCCTTTCCAGAGACTTCACCTGTCTCCATGTAAATACTGATGTTACACACCTGTCATAATAACGCATCAACTGAACTCATGCCCAATTTTTCCCTCTTCGGTGTTTTGACCCTAAGACTAAATTCACTCATTTGTACCTGGCGACCGCATCATAACAGACCACGCTGATGCGGATGGGAGAGAAGATTTATGGCCTTAAACCTTCACATTTACCATGATTAATCATTCGTTAATATTATTTTTGACTAGCCACATGCATTCTTTATAAACATGCTAATCATTTTTTTTAATAATTCACGCATTTTTGCTTTCTTTTTAATGACGCACTTTAGGAGAAGGAAGGAAGGGGAGTTTATCTCTTAAGACAAAATATGTTCAGCAGTGCTTAATCTTTGAAGTTCAAAAGCACGACTCCATGCAGAATTATTTCTGTTGTTTATCATTCATTATTCATATAATCGTTCTTTTTTCTTCGTGTGATCTAATTTTATAACAAAATCTTTACATCACCATGTTCTGCAACATTCTTTTCGTTAATCGCCTTTTATTTTTTCTGTTATTCTAATTCCTTAAAGAATAATTTTAAAAATTAAATCGCACACCCTTCCCCTTTGTGGTTGTATTGTAGAGTGCTTGGGGTGCGCTTTTTAAGAGGGAATAAATGGCAACCCGTTTCAAAAAGCGTTTTGTTTTTGGACCTGATTCATTGTTGTTCATTATTTATTCTCGGTTTTTTTTATCTCCTGATGTAGAGTTGATCTCTAACACCCTAAAACTCACATTTTCAGGAAAAGGAACAACAATGATCTTGTGTGAACGCGTGTTTATTATTCAAAAATCCATAAAGTCCTTTTTGAGTAAACGTTTGCCTTAGGGAACGGCAAAGGTCTTCAGGTTTATAGCTTTGGTCAGTATGCTTATAGTGTAGGTCAGTATGTTCATGGCATATGTCAGTTTGTTTCTGGCTTAGGTCAGTCTTTTGATAAGTTAGTCAGTACGTGTCCTTTTTCTGAAACTTTTTTTGGCTTCCAATCCTGTAAAAGTTTATGCTGGTAAGTCGTTCTATGGTATGGCCTCTTAGACATTAAAAAAAAGCTTCTGTCTACTCGAATTACACAGGCGGATGCAATGTGAACTAACAAACATGCGATTTTTGCCAGATTTCCCAAGGTACGCAATCAAACTCTTTTGATCGAAAAACGATCTGTTATGATATGGCACCAGGGATGACGAATACCTGTTATCTCACAAAAGTAGATGCTGTAGCAGAGATAATGAGAAAACGAGACAACTCTGACAAAACGGACACTTCTTGACAAACGGAGACAATATGACAAATGGACATTAATTGACACAACAACGATGATAACATGACAAACGCTGTTCTCGAAAGTGTGTTTTTTTAAAACAAAATCCTTGCCTTACATCACGTAAACTGTAACGGGAAGGACGACATAATAACTTAAAAAGGACAAAAATAACAACGAGGCACCACTCAGAGAAAACAACAAGAATGACCCTTGCGTCAGCTTTTGGCACGTTGGAACCAATGAAGAAAAACTTTGTTTTTTCTTTCTCCCGTACAACTCCCAAAATTGCTGCACAGGAAAAGCTGACTGATCGCCCCTCCTCACCCTTCCTTTTGATATGGTTCTTCAGTGTAATTACTCTATCTCATCCCATCCAGCGGTTCTCTCCCCCTACCGGGCAGAAGGTGCTCCACGGAGTAAACTTCCGTTAGCACGAACTTCATTGCTTGCCATTAGACATAGCATGTCGAACAGAGAAAAGGTTCCTTCGAGCCGTTTTCCACAAATCTATAATGGCGAACTGTTTAAAAGGAAACGCTAACGTTTCAGGCCTGTGGAGGAGACCAGAAATGACGACGCGTGGGCCCTCCATGAAGTGTCGTGTGCAAAGGCCAAAGAGCCCTATACACACAAGCTGCGGGACAGGCAAGACAAGGCGCGAGGACAGGAAATGGAATGTGGTCGCCCCCAGATCGGAACGCTTGTTCCCTCTCCTAAATTAACCCAGACCTTGTGTTGTCTGGACGGGAACAAGAAGCAAAAGCCTTCCATTGGTTCTCTCTGGGGGGGTCTTGCAGTCAACGCGCTTTTGGAGACAGAATTAAAGTGACAGTTTAGTCAGAATGGGCAGTTTTCAGGATAAAAGTCTCAAATTGCAATTATGTAGCTGTACTTACGACAGACTGTGTCCCTCACCCTTGTCTTTATGCCATTACCCGACTTATACAGAAGTCACATTTTGTCCAAATGTTAAGTTCTGTGGACATTCTCATGTTTAAATTGCATGAGTCTTCTATTCTTGACATTTTTAGAAAATGTGTTTTCAGGTTAGGTTTCAACTTCTTTAAAAGAATTTTTAAGATAGCCAAAAAAAGTTCCAACACAATTTTGCCCGACATAAATATTTCTCTGATGGCGTGAGAGACGCCATCTGAAAGCTGTCTCGGAGAATGAGTCTAGTCGCTGCAAGGACTCTCTGGTGGCTAAAGTTAGAAGAAGAAAAAACCAAGGCAAAAGTCGCAGAGGGAAGAGATGCAAAAAAGGAAAAGGATTTCTAGAATGCATTCCAAACCTGGAGTGCAGCAAGTGTGAAGATTAAGAATTTCGGCTGGAAGGTTTTGTGGTTGGACGGTGATTTCCATTGCTGTCTGAAGCGCGCAGTCGACAGACTCAATTCACGTGCAATCCAGTGTTCCGACCCTCCCTGTGCTCTCGAGCAAATGGGCCGAGTGGTGAGAAATAGAGGGGCACTCCCCTGCTAAATAAATCTTGACCCACGAAATTATCGTTTCGGTGTTGGGCAGCAGGAGGGGAAGATATTTAAACTAAGATCAGCGCCAAGAAGTGTACTTCAAGTAATGGAGAATTTTTGTCTTTTCTTTATTTCTTATTTCTTCTGGATTTATTTAACTAAGCTTTTTATAAATAGAAACCTCCTGAGCCCCATTTTCTGTCAGATATTTTTTTCTCTCTCTCTCCCACGCCCACATTATCTCTAAACAAGGTCATTAAAGAGTGTCACAGTCGCACCGAGTAATATTTTTTGCAGTCTGTAACCAATCAAGCCATACATAATCAATTCATAAAAATGTTCCTGAATCACCTCTCTCTCTGTCTGCCTGCCTCCTCTTATATATATATATACCTTATACCTATCAGTAAAGCTCATTTTTTTCCTAATTTTTTTATTATTTTGTAGTGCGTTTAAATAGACTAATTTAAGATGCAACGTGAAGCTTAATTTTTGCTAATTTCATAACAAATATTTTTTTAGAAATATGAATTCCCGGAAATGGAAATGATGCTTGTATATACAAATAGACAGACAGACAGACAGACATAAATGTATTCATAAACGTACCTATCCACAAAAATTCATTTAATACATGAATGTGTATATACTTTTTATACACATAAATCTTATTGAATTCTATTGCATGCGTGCGTGTGTGTGCGTGTGTGTGCGTGTGTGTGTGTGCACGTCCAGCTATATCTTTTGAAGAGTTTATGCTATCACTGATCCGGGCGTCTGGCAACGAACCGACACTAGGTGACCTGCGGTCACGCCTGTTAAACCTGATTGGTCAGTACCAAGACTGCCTCATGGCCTGTGAACATCAGTACAGCAAGCGAACTGACCATCAGCTGGACACGACGGCTGCTTCCATAAGCCTCAAATACTTATGTATGTCTTTTGCTTCATATACCTAATTGCATTTTGACCTTTATGTTTTGCATAAGTTTTTTCAGACGTGCTTTTCTAGCCGCCTAGCCTTTTTCCTGTCTGTCTGTCTGTCTGTCTGTCTGTCTGTCTGTCCGTAAAATGTGTCAAAAGTTATTATTCATGTATTTATGCCTGTAGCTGCACCTGCATATTATAATGATGGGCCTGAGCTATAGATCCTCGTTCAACCTTTCTAAATCCTAGGTAGAAATTTAAGAGAAATTCAAGGTAAATGAAAAATACTGTCAAAAAGAATTAATATACTCGAGGTCAGAGATTGAAGTTAAATAGACATTTGTGTTAAAAATTAAGGTAAAGCATAGGGTGGGGTGCAATGATTAAAAAATATGAGAAAATGGAAGAGTGAAAAAGAAAAAAAAAAGAGAAAATTATAGGTTTATAGGTGACAAAAGTATATGGTGACGACGACGACGACGACCACGATGATGATGCAGTCAATCTTGTATAAGCCTGAATGTGTATTTTGACGTATGTCCCAGTATTTTCTCATAAATCCAAATATATCCTAAAAATGACAGTAGCGCGAATTTAAATGCATTCACATGTTTACACACCTATTTATTTTTATTGACATTTTTCAGTACTTTAATTCAGGAATGTAAAATAGTGCAGGAATGGATTATTTTTGGGTTGGGGTGCAGCCACCCAGCAAAAGACACGACTGGGAACAGCCGTTATATCGGCCTCTTGCCAAGGTTCATTCTCTCCTCCTTCCTTCCATTTCCCCTGAAACCTTTACTCAACTGTTAATTATCTGAGCAGATAAGCCAAAACTAAGAAAGAAAAAAAAACAGGAAAAAAATCAACACAATGCTTCCTCTTTTGTTAGCTGTAGTCGGGACATTTTTATGGTGTCATCCTAACACGCAGCATCTGACACGGATACAATCATCACGCTGCTAAATGTGAACTTTTCCTCCACTCTTCCGGTTAGGACATGAGAGTTGTCTGCCCCTGCTGTTGGCAGCAACAGTCGACGTGAGGACGGCTCTAAGGTTTCTTCCTGCTGTCGTGATCAGAAATGTTCGCCGGTCTAGAATTCTATATGACTGTACACTATAAAAACAGTTAAACATAAGTTGTATCTCTCTGTCCCTTACTCTTTCTCACACCGCCATTTTCTTATCCTCTCTCATTGCCAACTTTAGACAACTTTACTTTTCTCTCTCTCCCTTGACTGTATGATGTTACCATTCACAAAAGACAGCACATAAGGATTTCTGTTTCTTTTTTGCAGGTCAAAGGGTGCTGCGTGACAGAGATACAGAATGGAGTCTTCTCACGTCGGTCTGCTTGTCTCAAGATGAAGGACTCTAGCACATCACGTGACAGCCATCACGGACAATATCTGAGCTTGGTGCTCAATATCTCAAAAGTCACGTGTTTCTCGGTGGACCAGTGGAAACGTTTCGGACTATAAAACTGATTTCAAGTACACTCCACTTTTGTTGTCACCTGTGTCAGCCCTTGCCGCAATTTTGATATACATCTATCGATACTCCTTCTCTTTCGGTACAAGAAAAGAATTTTTTCTTGTATTATTATAATCTTATTCTTTCATATCTATAATCAGCTCAACTTCTTGCATACAGAACGAGTTGTACATTTTAATCCAGCCTGGAAAGTTCCAAGTTTAAAGTATCATTGTCGTAGTACGTTTTCTCTGATGCTCTAAAATATTTTGGCCATGTCTTGCCGCCACTAAATAACTTCAAGGCGCAAAGGCTTAAAAGAATATCAATATTAATTTAGATGTTTGAATTTAGTAATGACTGATATATAGGGATGTTAAAAATATCGCATGATAATGAGAAGAAAACTGCAAACAGAAAAATATAAGTGTTTCAAAACATTCTCGTCGCACTTCTCATAACTAACAAGCTATCAATTAAATAAATAGAATAATTAATTTATATATCTAGTATTACACCTTCAGCTTAAGGTTTGAAATAACATAAACGTGTTAAGTAGAGCTCTCGCTAGAAAACAGAAAGGTGTAGTGGATGTCTCTTCAAAGGACTCACCTGGCGGCTTATCCTCGTTATGACTGTTTCTTCTGTCAGGTATTAGAGCCCCTCTGGTGCAGCTTACAGGGTGAACAAGTGCGAACAGAGAGGGGGGTACAGTGTGCAAATGAGCCTGTTCGAATGTGTCACCACGCATGATGTTATGATTTTGGTTAACTGTTCTGTCTGTGTGTGTGTGTGCATGCGTGCGTGCAGGGAGAGTTCTACTGGGGGTGATGGTTGACAGGATGGGGTAGGTGGTGCGAGGGTAGAGCGGATTTGTGTGGATTTTCGTGCGAAGCTGCGTGGGATTGTTTTGGTAGAGTAAATGTTACACAGCTAAAATTAGAAGAGTTATCACAATAAGCTTGCGTTTGAAGAAGACAGAAAGAATAAAGAAAAAAAAAGAGGATGAAGCAAGTGCAAGAGTAATGACGAAGAAAATACATCTATAGAAAATATGAAATATTCATTTTCGTGAATTTCTGTGCGAAGCGCAACTTGTAGTCATCAGAAAAGAAATTCTAGATGAAAATTTGTGTTGTTTAGTGCTAATGAAAAATATATTAAATAGAATATGTGAGCCGATGTTATTATTGAAAAAAAATTTCTAAACTAAGAACACCTGCAGCAGGTAGAATTAAGTAGGAAACATGACACTTAATTTCTCATCTTCTCATCTTCAGTTGCCTATCTGTTCTGAAAACATTTTGAGTATCATCATTTCAGCTGACAGCAGCAGAGATTATCTATCCCTAGCTATCTTAATTAAGTGGCTGATGAGGTTCGTATAACAAGGAAAAGAAAATTAAAAAAAATAAAGTTTTAAACCAACAATAACATAGACCATTCGTGGATGTTTGAATAGTCTTGTACAAAATGATTAATAAATGCCAGAGTGAGAAAGAGGAGGCGAGAAGTAGACAGAAATGTGAGATGGGTGTACTGTATTACCTAGCTGTCAGCTACAATGATAATAAAATGTTAGCTTTGATGTCTTAGTCATGTAGCAAGCAGCTAGCGGCGTGGTGTGTACTGGACCCAAAGGTCCTGAGTTGTATTAGTTCTGAGGTCTTTTCCTTCACCCACATGGTCACCTACAGGGGTGAAGTGGGGCTGAGGGACACAAGTGATTCCGTAGTTCGCAAACATCTCTATTACAGCTTCCACAGCAGGATAAAGGTATCCACAGGGTGGGACCCGCTATTGAGTTCTTTCTCTCTCTGCCTCTTTCCGGCGTGAGTTATGTTGCCAAGACAGTTGTGGTGTATGTCTTGTTCTAATCATATCATCCTCCCTCCCCCTCCCTATTGAGAGTAGCTGCAGTCGTAAAGAATATAAAAAATGCAGTTCGATCGACCGAACGAACGACGACAAACGAATAAGCACGTAAAGATGGAGTTCTCTCTTCCTTCTATACCCGTAGTTCGAAACATTAACCAAAAGCGAACTTGCAAGTGCAGTGTGTGTAGCAGCAAAATGGAAGTCAAACTTACAACAGGCAAAAGCAGACGGCGATAACGAGTCTTTTCTGTGCAGACAAAGGCGATGCACATTGCCCTCTGCTCGGAAGAAAACGAGTGAATTTAGAAGTAAACTAGCGCGTGCGTGTGTGTGTGTGTGTGTGTGTTTGTGTGCGTGAACACGCTTGCTGGAGATTGCCTACATGCATACTTGATTATAAGAAAGTGGCCCAAAAAGCCTTACAAAAGCACTGAAAAGCTTTAAAAATCCAAAAACAAATCTTTCAATATATAAGCCGATATATAATAAAAATAGTCTACACCAATGCGCATGCGGAGTTGGCATTCCATAAACCAATATTTATTATATATAACAGCAAGCAGTTTATATCACATTAAATTCTCTAAGTAGCGATCCTTATATTTTTTCATAATGAAACTCTATTGTGACATTTTCCGCACGATTTCTGTTTTGCTGCAACACATTGGTGGAGCCTCGTACTCAGTGACTCATCGCCTTCTGGTAACTTACCCACAACTTTCTCCTCCCTCTAATAATTTATCGCCACCGATAACATATCATGCTCTCCTGTACCTGGCCATTACCGCGGATAACTTCTCATGCCTTGCTATGGCTGACTATGCCCACCTATAGTTTGACTATGCCCACCTATAGCTTGACTATGCCCTCTGATAACTTGTCGTTCGCTCATGTAACTAACCCTTCCCTTCCAAAAGAATTTCAAGATATCTGACAACTTATAATGCCTTTTTAGAAGCTCGCCGTGCTATTCATCATCATCATCATCTAATCAGTGAGTTTAAATAGATATGTTCCCCAGTTGAATCCTGACTCGTCGCACAAATTAAAGAAAATATATTTGAAAATCATCTGTACTTAAACAAAAGATGGAGTAAAAATAAGTGACTAATGTTTACTTCCCCTGTTCACCCATTTAGAATTTGTTTTACAAAAAACAGTGCAATGGTCAACACTTTCACTTACAGCAAAAGATTTGTCTCGGTGCAATAAAACAAAAAACAATCAACAAAAAAATACTCCAGAGCTTTCACCATGACGGATCTCTCGAAAATGCTTCCACGAGTTTGTCAGCTTAAAAATAGAATGCAAGGGCGCAACTCCATGTCGCAGAGTGAGAATGATAGTCTCCCGTCACATCCATCAACAACTCACTGGCTCTCTTTTTTCCTCCCATCTTTCAATTGCTTCTGTACTATGGCTACCAACATTCCTTTGATTTGATTTGCCATTATGTTCTTTAAAATTCCCAAAGACATGTACATGCATGTTACATTTACATAATTACGCTTTTTCTATTTATTTGTCGTCTTCCTGTTATTGTCTGTTTTGCTATCGTTCTTGGCCATTTCTTTTCTAGTTTTTTATTTTTATTTTCGTTCATAACAAACAAACGTCTATGAAACCTCAGTAGATGATGATGATGATGATGATGATGATGATGATGAGGAGGAGGAGGAGGAGGAGGAGGGTACCCACCATACAAAAACATGTAAGTCTTCTGATAAAGACAGTGTATATTCTACACATTGTTTGACTCATCCTAATCCCACTTTAGTCTTTCAATGGACATTTTGCTACTATGCTATGTCCGTGTATGTCACACCTGGAACTTGACACACCTATTACTTAACACAGCTAGTACTTATATATTAACACACCTGGTACTTAACAGTAGTCACTATACCATCTCAACTGTATTTCTCTGTATTTCTTGCACTTATGTTAATTACTACACCATTTCAACTGTTTCTTTATTACTGGATATTACAATAATTACTTTACTGTTTCTATTATGTTTCTTTAATACTGTCTCTTGTATTATTGTACCAGTTAAACTGATATTTTATTTAACTTCTTGCGTTTACTTGCGCTGTCCACACGAGGTTGACGCTGCGACTATAAAACGAACACCACCAGCAGAATGTGATTGGCTGTCAATTAAAAACAAGTAAACAAGTTCGTAAATAAAGAAAAACGCTGGTTTTGTCTATTTTTTCGCTGATAATTTGGCAGGATTATTTTTGGTATGTTTTGTATGATCATCAATCAAATGAGTTTAGTTTGAAAATCATCAGAAAGTAGATTACAAAAATGGATGTAAGTGTGTTTTTGTGTCAGGACCTTAAACTGCTTTTTTTTTTTTTTGTTATTGCGTTCAGTGTATTGAATGCTTAGTGTACCATAATCCCGGGATGCCTCAGGGAGTAATGTTTTCCATCTCATAATACCACTCAAACAGATGACTTTGGACCGGACAAATGTTCTCGGTAGTAAAGCAGACGTATAAATAATAAAAAAACATAGATTTTTACCTCTCGAGAAACCAGATCGAGTTATCAGGTAGACAGTGAGACCCTCTGAATGTTTTAGTAGAAAATGAAATGAAACGACTGCAAGCGTGCGCACCTCTCTTTCTCTCTCATTTTGTGTTTCTGTCTCGCCAACCACTTTCTTTCACACCACTGATTTTCTGACACACCTATTCTCTTCCTCCGTCTTATCTCCGTATCCTTATACCGATGTATGCACGCACATATGCACACAAACACACATACACAGAGCTTAACAATATACGAAGCTCTATGTACTTGCCTCCACGCTTTCAAAGAGATAAAGAGGATGAGGACCAGCTATGAACTGACCATTTCCCTTGTGTACGGTGGACGCCAGGCCGGAATGGTGCTTTGAAGTGCAGATGGTGTTTGGTAACGGCAGTCTAGAAACCTGAGACTAACCCTAGAAAGAGATTGATGGAAAGGGATTGTCGCTGGCCTTATAACCTCGTCAAATAAATTGCAAAGGCCTTTTTGATGAAGTGCCTTGTCGAGCTTGCCACAAGCCGAGTTGGACATTTGCGGAACTGTGAACTAAGTACACTCGACAAAGCGGCTCATATTTTTGTTCTCCTCACACAGAGGAGCACCTGTATCTGTGTTTTATTTGTATATTTTGTCTTAGTTTATAGTAAAGGCAGGAGCAATTGCTTTATGGTTCGTGCTTCTGGTTATCGTTTGCTTTGCGAGAGATTCAAACAGCCGGCCATGATAACCCTTAGGCAGTAATTTCTCTTGCAAAGATAACACGGAGTCCAAGCAGATCATGCAGATCAAGGCGAACTAAAACTGATATGAGTCGTCGATATCCATCTGCACATAGAACGATAATCGAAAGCGATTTATTCGCCGTCGCAGTCATCAAGTCTGTTGCTGACGTCCTTAATCATCATCAACATCATCAGCTTCTTTTTTTTCCTTCCTTCCTTGTCCTCATCATCATGATCGCACTAAAAAGTAGCCATCAACATAGACTGAAAGAAATTTTTTTCAAAGCTTTGCTTTCCTAAACCAGCATCAGTGATTCTCGAAGTATCATTTTAGGTGCGGACGCCAAAGTCCTTCCACCTCCGCCCTTTCTTGCCAGCGTTTCCAACAAAACTGTTCCCGCGAGAAAAGGTCGGAATTGGTGAGATTTAAGTTCGGTCGATTTGGCTCGACAGAAAGTACGGGCCGTTCGGTCCTGCTTGTTAACCGTGGCTCGGTTCAGAAGCCTGTTGGGTCGCAATCCAGACTGACTTGACGTCGCAAGACGTGCTAACGGGATCCTTTTAAAATCACGGCCCTCCACCCCACTCCCCTTGCGGTGTGCCTGGACACGAGTATCCCATGGCGAGCACCCATCAGCTGTTAAGAACCGCAAAGATGTTTTACGTGCGCGAATGTTTCTGTTAAAGCACGTGTTCATTGGAAAACAGTAAACGGGAAAAACTCATTCGTCATCCCGTTTCTTCTTGTGACCTTTGACTCCATTGATCACCGCGCATGTCAGATACCCACGCAGACATTCGGGTGCGATCTACGTATGCGTCACTCAGGGCTCTCAGGAAAGTGGGTGTGGACTTTCCGAAAATAACTTGAAAAAGCTATTCTTATTTAAATGCAGAGGCAGTCAGAGTTTGAAAAAAATAATGTGTTTTGATCGCTTTCACCAAAACAGCTGCAAAAAAGTTGTAGGTGTTTACCGAAGCCAGACAACAATTAGCATTGACAAATTCTTTAAATATTTTAGCTCCTTCACACAGGTCCAATATACAGTCCTATTAGCATAGTACTTACTTCTTTTAGCAGTCAACAAAACAACTAAAATTTGATTAACACTTGACTGAATACCTGGCCCACCTGTTCAAGGTTTATCTTTTCAGGAAGTTATCGAACTTATCTTCTCTTTTTCTTGTCTTTAACTACTTGGGACGTGTGCTGTCGAAAATGTAAATTTCATGCCAGTGTAAACATGGATGCAAGTCGTAATGGTTCCAAGCCCCCGAACCGTCTCTCCATCATCCTGTAACGAAACAAATGGATTCTTTCTGTCGACGAGCACGAACGGCTTTGGCAGTCGATAATCTCCCCTCCTAAGCCAACATCAAGCTAACAAATACTAATAAGGTTAGGACCGTGCGCAGCCTTTGCCGACTGACAAACTCCGTCATTTGCCCGCACGAGCTATCGCTGGGGTCACGTGACAGAATATGCCGATAACTTGAAAACAAAGGGCAGCGGATGATCTTACGGGACTAGGAAGAACAAAAAAGCTACAGGTAAATTCGCATCAATCAGCATAGCTATCTGAATGTCTGCAGACATAATCCAGCTACTGACATGGCTGGACAAATGTTTAAAAAAACCAAAGGCCGGCAAAATGACCTAGTCTCTTCAAAAAATATTAATTTTACAGGTAAGGTCATTCGGTGTGTTACAGAGAGTGGTCAGGACCCGAAGACTGCGTGAGTAACTGGCGATATCGTCGGTTGTCCTTTCAGCCAAGCAGGGCTAACAGATGACGAGCAGGAGGAGAAGAAGAAAGACTGAAGAAGTACAGGTAGCAAATCAGCCCGCTGAAGGCAGATATAAAAAGTCCTGGAGAAACTATCGCCATCACCCATCGACCGCAAGAGCAGTGGTCTCCAGTGTCTAATCCTCTTTACCTCTCTTGATAAGTCAGGTATCTATTTCCGTTAAACATGGCTGTAGGGTGTACAAGAAGAGTTTTTCAGCCACAAGTTCGAACTGGTCTCGAACGAGCGACTCTCTTTTTCCTTGTGCAGTCAAATGTAATAACCCTTCCCCCCTCCAGTCTGTGCTGTCTCCCGAACACAAATGTATAAATGTAAAAGGCAGATTTTTTAACTCTCCTGTTTGAACGGTGACTGGTAAAGACAAGGTTTTCCAGCACGAAGAAATCTGTTGTTGAAAGTCCACCAGACTGGAACTTTTTGTATTAAATGGCTGGGCCAAGCTAAATACAAGATAGTGTCTCACAAACTCTGAGCGAAAAGGCTTTAACTGTTTCTAAGATGCAAGCCTGCATCACAATACACAGACGAGGTGAGGACAATGCTGGCAGGATTTTTGAAATCTTTCTGTGCATCACTGAGATGTTTGTAGGTTTGTATTTCGAGAACGGAAGGGGAAAGTAATATCAATTTAAGTCGAGTCATTTAAGGACAAGGACCTGACATTTGACGAAAATTATAAATTTTAATCCTTTTGAGAGTGTGACATATTGCGAATATTCAATGTCCTCTATCTACTCTCCAAGTGGGTTTTTTGATAAACCCATCTAGAAATATATGTCTATTTTGTCACTAAAGACAGTGACTGATGTCATAGTTGCTCTTGCTGAGCGCAGAATTAGCAAAAATACAGAATGCATGGAACATAGCAACATAGCCTTTTGAAAAGCTGAGTTATATCATACTATCATACGAATAAGGTCAGAAAGATCATTAATTCGCTTTTCAAACGAAGGCTAGTTCAAGGCCAATGAAGGTTTCTGACAGCCTGATTCTCGCTCTTTTCTAGACAAGACAAAGAGTCGGAAAATTCCTGACACGGAAATGAGTAAACATATTTTGAATAAAACCAATCAGAATTCATTACTAGCATCCTTGTCCGCATCACAGGTCACTCGAACGCCATTATCTCTAGTAGATCTTTAAGCGAGGGTTCTTACTAACGAAGCTACGTTCTGAAAGTTGTTTAATGGATTATGTCCCTAGCTGTTTTCCCTAGTGGTTTGTTGATCAATGCAGATAATTTTAATCCACAAGATCTGACCGGAGGTGCCGCATGTGCTGCTTGACAAGTGAATTCTTTTGTACACCATGTCGACATGGTTGTATGGGATGGTGATGTCCTTGTTGACGTGGTGGCTGAGTGACTTCCGTGGGAAGCCAACACTTGTTGACATGGTAACTGACAGAATGACTTTTGTGGGAAGTCAATACTTGATGGCGTGGTACCTGTCCTAATCTTCTGTGGGAAGTCAACACTTGTTGACATGTTAACTGACAGAATGACTTTTGTGGGAAGTCAATACTTGGTGGCGTGGGAAGTCAAATTTTGTTGACGTGTTGAAGGACATCTTTTGGTGAAGGTCGGTCTGACCAACAAAACTACAAGTTTTGCACGTTACAGCTGCATCTGTTTATTTGCTCCTCGATGTGATTCCCCCACCCCGCGCACGCACACACACAAACACCTCAATCAATCGATCGATCATGCAATAGCTTCATTGTTATGTTATTTCTTTCTGTCTCCTTGTCTTTCATTTGCTTTTTCTTTATTCGTTCATTCCTTTTCCCCCCTTTTCCCTGTCTCGCTAATCTATGCATTGCTAAGATTTCTCGCCATCAGAAAAGCGTAAACTAAACAAGGATTGCGATCATTACCTCCTCCCTCCGTTTCTTACTTCTCCTCCTAAATATTATGAAGGATTAGATCGAACATAACAAATTAGCTTCATAAAAAAAGTGAGTTCCAAACGCAAGAGACTCAAGTATCACAGCAACAAACCTCCTCCTATTATCAAAGCCATGTGTACCGAGTCTCCTTGCTTGGAGGGTCGCGTGTTACCGGAGGTGAGCAGAAGCAACGCCTCGGCAAACAAGTTGAAGTCGGAATCAGACTGAATAAGAAGACCCGCCAACTACGCCTTGTGCCACTTGTGGAGCTTCAGCGCCATGCACAGAATCCCACCTCGGGTCTTCTGTAATCCTCATCATCCACTCAACCACCAGGCAGCGTCGACCCTCTTGTCTTTCAGCCAGCCGGCTTCCAGCCACTCCAGCCAGGGCCACACTTAAGTACGCTAAGTTCAATGTACGTTGTTGCAGGGAATATTAAACTACCTTCTGGGACAAATCCCCAAAATCTTCAGGGACAGAAATATCTCTTGGTGTAACAAACAAAAAACAACAAAAAAAACTCTAGTGGGGTGCTTTTCCTAATGACCTATAGAGGTCAGTGCAGAATGCCTTTTCCCAAAGTTTCCCATTGTGGTTCTTTAGATACAAGTCTAAAACCAACACTATTTGCAGTAGTTCTTTAAGCTTATATTATCCAGGACAAATCTGGACTCATAAAAGAAAGATGTCCTCACAAACCAATACTGTAAGGACCAAACTATTTTAATAAAAACAATGTAGATAGGTTGCAAATTGTGGTCACTGCGCTCGAATCTGAGGGGAGAGGCTGCTGCCTCGAAGTCCGCTCGTAGCTCAGGCTAAAAAGAACAAAACTACCCTACTCACCTACGGCTAAAAGTTTCTAATAGGAGCAAGAGGAGGAGAACAACAACAATAACAACAACAACAGCTGAATTTATGAAGCACCCCGTATATAAGCGAGATCAATGTGCTGTGCACTCGTCTACAAACTAACCAACAGCTTAACATACACCTAGCATATAATTAAATACTGAAACACAAAAGATGGTAACCGACGGCGGAACAAAAGGGCTGGCTTCGCTGAATTTTAGGAGCGGTGAACGAGCAAGAGGGACCCATACTGTAATAGGTGCATAGCTGTTCAAATGTATAACACGTCCTCGAAAACTGATTTACCACGTCCTGAGCTGTTTCCCATCACCCAACATATTTTTTAATTTAATTGTTCAGTGTGTAATCGCCAACAATAAGCCTTATTCAAGACACATTCATGCCTTGTTCAAAATAATATGTTATATGTAGCATCCAGTTACTTCGTCTTGCCGATATAGTGTTCCAAGGAGAAATCTTTTACCATCGCGAGAAAAACCATTAAGTCTCTTGGTTCTTCTCTTAAATATAGCGATATCAGCTACAAAATCTCTTGGTTCTGATCTTTAATATAGTGAAACCAGCTACACAAATCTCTTGGGTTTGATTGTTACTATAGCGAGACCAGCTACCTGAATCTCTTGGCTCTGATCTCTCCAGCTTCTACTCGGCACCACTTTTTTGTTTCTTCTAAAGACTTCTGGTTAGTTGCTTTACGCCGTGGGCGTCCTTAGAAGCCATGACAGTGGTCGCGGTTCCATGCCATGATGTCCTGGGAGGAAGTGTCGCGCACAGAAATTACACGCTGTCTTCCTAGTGAACCAATCGGTTCAGCTGGAGAAAGTTAAAAGAAAAAAAAACTGAGGCCCAAAACAGGTCAGGGTTAGAAGTCTGGTATTTTAGATGTCTTCACTTAGAATTTCTTAGCAGGAGGCATCGCTAGCAAGCCTAGTGTGTTTGTTACATATATCTTTAAATCTTACCGCACGGTATCGTTGTTACTAACCCACCCATGGTATCTTTGTCGGATATATCTTCTCACAGAATTTCGTCTTAGTTCCTGTCCATATGAACGAATGAAACAGATTCGGGGACAATGTGGCAATCCCTATTTTTAATAGGGACAGAAACATCGAATGCCTCACACACACACTTTCTCACTCACACACACACACACACGACTATAGAATGCGACATGTCGAATTAATCTAGTACAGCAAAATAATAAACCAAAAAATTTTAATGGAGGAATGTTTCAAAATGACGTAAAACTCACGTTAAACGAGGTAAGTACTATCGTGGGACGCACACGATTTATACATAGACATGGCATGTAGTTCACATCTCGGTCACGACCTCAGGTGTGGACGCTAATGGGGGCGGCACACGCAGCAGGCAAGGGTTGAGTGACTTTTATGTTGTCTGCTTCTTGATGGCTAGAAGTTTCCAGAAATGTGTGATGAAACGTGGGTGTCGCACCGGAAGTTCAAGATGGAGCTTTTCTCATTTTTTGCAAACACTTTCGGTGGCCCATTGACGCTTATTCATCCACATCACCACTCATCATGCACCCATTAGAGAGGTACGAAAGGTTTAAAGTGCACATAGGCTGGGGAGAGGGTTGAACCATGGACGTATGTAGGTGGATTGCTGTCTGTCTGCCAAGACCAACGCTTAGCCTCTTGCGAAGTGATCCGCTGTAAGTCTCGACGACCCTAAATAAAGAATGTGAATAAACCGGAAGCTTTGTCGTCTAATGCCTCGTTCTATACTAGTAGTTAATCTAAAATGTGAATAAACACAAAAAATTTGTCGTCTAATGCCTCGTTTTAGCAGTTAACTGGAAAAATTCGTCTGCCAACAGTCCAGTAATGCGAGTTCGTGGTTGAACAGAAGGTAGGGGTTTATAGGAATACTGTTTCCAAATATGGTCATGCTCTTGGCAGCGGCGGCGAGGATGGCGGTGGTAGCAAGCCATCTAAATCTCTAGTTTTTGTTATAAATTAGTAAAATAAAAAAAGTGATTTTGGTGAAGGGAGTGCTCAGTCCATACCGTACATAAACCCGAACATAAAACATTCAAATCCACATCAGCCTTATTTTTCCACCTTTAAACTACCTAGTCGAAAGAGAGCACGGTCACACTGTCCGTGGTGTTGGCTGAATGGAAACTTTCACCAGGAGCCGGCGGTCTCGGGACGATACGCAGCTTCCAGTCGATGCTCAAGAACGCGCCCTCGTCCGTCTGTTCTTGATTCTATCCCTCTTTCCAGCACCTCCACGAACGATCGACATTCCATGCCATAACTGACGAAAAGTTTCTCTTGGGACAAGGGTGGGCAAGCTGACTTTTGAAAGGATTTTTTAAGGGATTATTGGCGAAACAGAAATCATACAGTCACGCAAAGCAGAGCGATTGATTTCAATCGTTCTCAGAAATCAATGTCTCGAGTTGGCATGCGAGTCCGCTGAGAGATAAGTGGCATTAAATTTCACTGCTAAAGCGAAGGGATGATGCGGAACGCCTTCTCTTTTTCCTTCTTATATTTTGGCTGAGATCGAATGTTTTCTTCACCCTTTTGACATCACTTTACGGACACTTCATCCCTGCGTGAGTCACCAATGCTTCCATAATATCACAGTTTGGTACAAATAAACCTCTTTTACTTTCACAGATTGCGTGGTCGTTCATTTGTGTGTGTATTCCTCAACTGAAATATAACATGAGGTATCTGAATCGCAAAACATCGCTGATGATGGATCGTCACACTACAGATGAACACCAATAAGTGGGTCTCAGTTTTAAAGACAAGGGGGAAATAAACTTGTTTAAATTATTCTCTGTATTACAGTACGATGACGAGGCGGTTGTCGTACTTATTTCTATTCATCTTATTTATTCAAAATATTAAGAGTGATGAACTTTGAGTTGAATCTGTCACTTGGAGATGACATCGACGTTCACGTCGATGATTCTACTTCCGAAAGGGGACTTAAGCGTGCTGACGTGGCAAGGGAAACAACTCTACAGTAGTCTGCTGCCCCCGAAAGCATATGTACGATGTTTTGTCGTTTTTCTCCTTTCACCTAACGTTTTGTGACAGATGTTATCGCAGAAGTAAATTATATCGAGTGCTTGTATTTTTCTCCTAACCAGATTTGTAAGTAGAAGCTGTTTTGACTAAGGCATACTCCAGACACAACAATTTCTTGTACGATGTTTTCCATAATAACGTTATTATTATAAGACGAGGAGGATGCTTGGGTATCTTTTATCCGATCAGACTCCATAAATGCAGTAAAACTGTCTAGGGTTTCAGTATTTTTTCTAGTACTATAGCTTAATCGGTGCATACAATATTGCTCTATTCAACTTCTTAGAACACTAAAACGTGAACAGCTGGTCAGTCTAGTGGTGACTGCTGCCGCAATGACGATGATAATAATGACTTCAAACTAATGACAGTTTTTACTCCAACATTTTGTTTACGATCATTTAAGAAACGAATATTATGCTGACTAATTGACTTAACATTGTTCATAGTGTTGAACTGTGATAAACTGCCATCGTTACATAAAGACATTCATGAAGTGTCATCATGGAAAACCTGCCAATAGATATAAATTACAACAAACTTGCAGGTTTGTATGTTTTTGTGTTTTACTTGACCATATTTTTTTATGTGATGTGTGCTAGTCATTGTGTGTGTGTGGCTGCATATGTGAGATAATGCTAGAAAGAATCATAGATTATTATAGTAAAGAATTGTTTCATGCATGTTCAACACATTATGCATTGTACATACATCATGCATTATACTTAAAGAAACTACAAAGTACTAATGTAGTTTGGACAGTGTCCAAATATTTTAAACAATTTTGCTTCTTCTTCCATATTTTACTTGTTCAAGATGAATGTCACTGTATTCCTGCTTAGTTAGTTTCTTGTTGCTCTGATGAGGAGCATGGGGCCGCAACAATTCCTGTTTGTAATTGGTTTGATTTTTTTTATGTTTGCCTATGTGTGACTTAATATTCTGAAGATCAGATCTTGTGTTGTGCACTGTTCTTAGATTGGCTTATTAATCGCCGACACTGCAGTCAACAATGGCAAACTGTGGCTGCTGTTATCCGTCAGAAAATTATCAAAGCTGTAGAAAATATGCCAGAAGATGGAGACTTTGCAAGATTTAAGGACCCAGCAGGTAGGAATCATCCATTGAATTAGATCACTTAGGCTTTAAAATTAAATAAATAAAATCGCCTATTAAAAATGACTTCTGCAAGATTAGAGTACTCATTTCTGAAGTTTACAGGCTTTGTAAAGATATTTTACTTTAGTTCCTCAGCATAAAAAGAAAAGTGGAATGTCGGTGTCATGCATAAAATCTAAAGTATCTGTGTCGTTTGTTGTTTTTTTTTAATTTTGGTAATTAATGTTCTTGTGTTTGTTTTCTTTACATGCTGCTGTAGGAAAGATGCCATTTAAATGAAGAAGCCCTGTATAAAATCTTACTTTAGAAACAAAAAAATTAAAGAAAAATATTAAAAATGAGGCTATGATCATTTGTTAGTGGACATCTTGGGTAGATCACATATCAAAGCATATATAGTTCTCTTTGTATGTGACACCTGTTCAAAGGACAAGCTGTTTTCTCTGGGTGCTCTAGTTTTCACCCCTTACATCTAATGTTGTACTATTTGCAGAGGTGACATATTTTCAAGTGAAAGAACTGATAGAGAAGGCAAAGGAAACAGATTCTGGAAAGAAGAATTTCTTTGGGCAGTACAGCTCACAAATTATGAAAGTATGAGTTATAGTTACAGTTCCATTAAGGTGTCAAATTCAATCAAATCAAACTTTGTCTGTCCAAGGCAGTCCAAGACAGAAATGTTTCTTTTGCTCACAATCATGACACACATACAAACGTACAAACATAATATAAGGTATGCTAATATTGATAATTTTGACAACTGAAATTTTGTCTTTGTGGAAAAATTTCATTAAGTATAAAATACACTTATTAAAAATAAAGTAAATAGGTTGCTCAGAACCTTGTTAAATAGAAAAGGCATAAAGTGGATGAATCTCAGAATATGTACATTTTTAGCAGTTGGTCTTAGTGTTGAGACTGTGAAATTTTTGTTCAGGATTGGGCTGAAATCTGCCGGTTGTATGAAAAGGATGGTGTATTCCTTGGTAAGAACTGTAGACTTATACAACTAATTTATTCATTATTTTTGCATGTATCACCCAAAAGAGAGAAAATTCACTTATTTGTGTCATAGCCAATTAGAGAACAGATGAACTTTGAAACGTATTTTTATGCTTTTCCTAAACTAAAAGCCATTAAGTGGAGCTCAAGACTCATGAAACATAATCTTAGTCATTAACAATGGTGTGATGCTACTCAGAAATGATTTAGTTTATTAATGTATTAATGTGTTCACAGCTGACACTTCTCAGATGATTGCTCGCAATGTCAACTATGAAATACCAGCCATCAAAAAACAGATTACACGGTGCCAACAGATACAAAAAGTGAGGATCATAAAATCTGGTAGTGCTTGTTAAAGCTACAGGCCAAATCTTCATTTGCATGCTTAATTAATACTTGTAATCAGGCTAAATTCAACAGATTTTTGTAGATTAGATTTTCTCTGTGTTGCATGTTTGTTGACTTATTGCAGATATATTTACAAATCAACAGAACTTGAGCATCATGAACAAATTACTTTAACTTGATAATATATCTGTGCATGGCAGGAATGTGAGAGAAAAGAAGCAGATTTCACAAACAGTGCTGCAGATTTCCGCAAGAAATATTCAGCGTCTTGTCGTCAGATAGGCATTGAGGTAAACCAGGTTGTGTTTTTGGTTTGGTGGTGGTGGTTTGTTTTTGTTTTTTTGTTTTTTTTTTGGAGTGGAGGGTGAATAAAAAATGTGTGTTGATAAAATAATTTGTTAAAGAGGTCATAAAGGCAACCATTTCCTGTCTGAATATGTATACACAAGTAATACATTGAAGTGATTACCTTTTTTTAAAAAATACAATGACATTTAAAATAAGCAATTTGTTTAAAAAAAAAAGAAGAAGAAAAAGAACATTGAATATTTTCTCTCAAGTGTCACTCTGATACTTCTTGCTAATGAATATCAAGCAGAAGGTAGAAGGGTAAAGGTCATCTAGTCTTTCGGTCGTTGGGAAGTGAGGTGTTATAGATATCACTTTTCTCAGTGACAGCTTTTCGTAATGATGGTGTCCCTCTGCTATCCCTTGGTGTGTTACCTTTCTCCACTCCCTATAGGATCAGGTACCTATTCAACATATCAAAACAGCATATCTCATATTCAGACTCCAGTGCTATAAAGCCACTCAGTTATTAGCTATCCCTGACCAGTACTAAGGTATTTTTCTTGAGTGACTTTTAAGGGCTCTGAGTGTGCTAATTTGTTTCAGCAGCTATTTGGTCACTAATTATATTTTTGTTAGTCAAATACAAGGAGATTCATGACATCATAGTTTTGATACAGTTCTGTGTATCGTGTTATATTAGTATACCCTATTGTAATTCTTTTTCTTTTCCAGGGGACAAAAATCAAAACAGAGTTAGCTTCTCTTGTTCAAAATCTGCCTGACGAATTTAATCGCATTGCATCTGCTACTCAAGAGCTTCAAACTGCAGTGACCTACTATGATGAGTTTGTTGCCTTCCTAATGAACAAGTCAGTCTTTTTCTTAGCAGATTGCCAATATCACCATTTAAACATAATGGCATGTCTTGTCATAAAATATGTGTAATCTTTTTGTTTTGTATTATTTCATAGCACAGAAAATTTGTTATCTGTTGCACCTATAAGTAGTTTTAATTCATTTCGAACACACTCATGGTGAAAGCTTCTGTATGGTTTTATGACAATATTTTTAACAAGAAAATATACTAAATACCGTAAATTTTGGTATGTAAGCCACACCCCACTAAATTTTTTTTCGCAAATAAGCTGCACTGGTTTTTAAGCCACAAACACATACAAAATCATAGCATTATGTCTCATTTTTGGCATAGTGACGGTGTGTGCTTCAGCAGCTGATGTGAATGCTTCAGTTGTATGTGACTTTGATTTAAAAATGTGAGCAGTTAACGCTGTACAAATGTGAACAGTTAACACCTGAGCATGGAGCTCATCAAAAATTGGAATCTGAAAAATCTGTAAAAATCTGCAAACAAGCTGCATCGCTGTTTAAACCGCAGTGTTTAAAGCTGGGGAAAAAGGTCGTGGCTTATAGTCCGAAATTTACGGTATCTTTATTTTAAAATCCTTACCTTTTGTCGTAATTCATGATTTTTGTGTTATTAAAAATGAGAAAATCCAAGAAAATGAATCAAAACATAATTCAAAAATAATTGAAATAGTCTAAACCAGTCTTTAGAGTTCATACAAGTATTGACAATAATTGTGGAAAAACTCCTAGTGATCAGCTCCAGTCGGCAAGCTTGCCAGTCCTCAAGTTTGTCATGTCACGTGGCAATGTCAGAGTCTATGAATGGCGAACAGGACAGCCACCTCAGGTGGTAGAGGAAGAAAGCATTAAAATCGACATATCAGATGAGCTAGACCCTACAACACAGGCAGAGGATGTGAGACTCATGGTTTAATAATTCACACTTATGCATGTGCTTCTTGAGAATGTAATGATATCTAGTTAAAAGAAAAGGCAAAGGGAAATAAAGATTGTGTAAAAAATGGTATGTGACATAAAAATCAGACAACTAAGCAAACTTTAGACAGACAGAGTAATATTCTAAACTAATCATACAAAGGAATATTAGTTACAGAATGAAATATTATCCAAACAAAAAAATATTTTAAATGCATTTGATTTTTTGTAATTGGTCTATGTACTTTTTTATTTTTAGTTCTTATTTGCAAAGATTTTGTTAAAATACCAGCACAACAAAAGTTTTATGTGATGCTGTTGTAATGTGGTTTTAGTTTTGGCTAGCTCAGTTCAGCTGCTCATTGTGTTCAACTTACATTAGTATTTAAGTAGAGATTATAGGGAGTTAAATATTTTAGGTCATCAATGCACAGCCATAGTTGTTCCTAGCAGATTGCTTCTTTTGCTCATTGCTAGTCATTTCCTTCAGATTGACTGGGGTGCAGATGACAATGGGACCATTGACTTTGGTGCTGACATTGACTTCTGTGACATCACAGTAGAGAGTGGTGGTCAGGTGAGTTATTTTTAGGTCCACAGATGGGCTGCAGAAAGTGGCTGCATGGAGATGAATGTGTTTGTTATGAGCCACAAAATATTTCTTTTACCATTTCCAGAACATGCATGTAGAATCTGTCAGATCACACAAAAGTTGTGTTTTCTGATAGTTAATATAGTACTGAAGGGCAGCTATCCCTGAAAGTTGATTTGTTGACATTTGTATTTTTTTAATATTGAAGATTACATTGACATGTAGGATATGATGAATGCTTACTTTTATAGGAGGAAGACGATGTCATTGAGTGCACAGACACATCTGATGTTACTCCTGAAGTCAGAGAGGGTGAGTTTTGTATATACTTATTGTCCTCATTACCATCAAAATGACCTTCCACTAAAAAGAAAAGGAAATAATTGCTGCTTTTTACCAGAAGTTAACAGCAGTTTCGAAATGTGGGGGTATTTCATTTAAGGAAATCTCTTGTGGTTACTTTGTTGAAAATTTAACTGTTCCCTCCAGCATCTCTAGAGGAAGGTGTGGCACGTGGAGATGATGCTTTGTCTATTTTAGACAACCCAAGCACTCGTAACCTTTTCATCGATAATCTTATGGAAGTAAGTCTATAGTTATATCTTGTTAATGCTACCATAACTTCTTTCTCCATTGATTGCTGCAGTTACTTAAGGAAACTGTTGTTCTGTTCATAGTACATTTAAAATAAATGTTGGAAAAGAAGCATAGCAGTTTGAAAGGAATGCATCAATTGACCATCTTTCACTTACCCTCACAGTTTGTAAAGTTTTTGTTTTACAGCTACAGTGTGAAAGTGTCACTTTGCTTTGTCATTTATAAATAGGGAGAAACCTTATTTAAGTTCTTTTCTTTTATCTCATCCAGTTAGAATCATTCCTGCTTCAGCGCTTTGCTGAGCTTACAAGCTCTCATGCTGATACTGGACCAGGTAGTCAGCTGCAGTGTGCTCCAGCAACAGTGCAGTTGGAAGCAGAGCATGTGGAAACCATGATGAGCAAAGTTCAGGCACTGCTGAAACAATTGACCTCTGTGCAAATGCAGCATCTTATGCTTATTCGTAGTTCACCAAGGTGTGGATGCATAATTATGTGTTTGTGTGCATGTGCAATTGTAAGTGCTTCTGTGAAGCAAGGCCTTTCAAGGACTTTACGTAGAATTTGTCTTTTTCATTGCTAGATTCCTAATGGACCAAATTAGTCAATGTACCATTTTTAATATTATTTGCACTTTGTTCTGACCACACATACTTCAGGATAGCTGGATGTTTCTTTTCTTTTTTACCTTGCAGCCTATCCACACAGCTTTAGAGAAGTCTAAATTAGCATGAATTGTGTTCATGTCAGTTGAAGTGGTGAAGATACAGGCTTTTGAAATTCACATAGTGAAAATAGACAAAATGCATATGTCATTAATTTTTTTTAGCTCAGCTTCATGTGCTTATTAATTGTGCTTGATCCTGTAGTTCTTTGTTGAGACTAATTCTACAAATGTTCCTAGGTATGTAGACCGTCTCTGCGAGTCTCTTCGCCAGATTTTGTTGCGAGCAGACAAGCTGGTTTTGGCCAGTAAGGAGATGGCCAGCAAGAAACGGGCTGCCCTGGAAGAGGAGAGCATGCTTGAGCCACACTTGGAAGCACTTCGTCGACAGACAAGAACCATGCAGCAGCAGGTGATGCTCAGTTTTAGTGAAGAATAGCATTGGTAGGGTAGGTTGTCTAGTCTGGCCAGCCTCATTCCGTAAATGAATAGTTTCAGCTCTAAATGCGCAGAGATTCAATTACAAGACACCAGGGGCCGTAGTAATGAAGCGAGGACAAGTCTGTGCCCTGTGGCAACATGGGGAACTAAAGGACAAGCATCTTATTTTGAAAGTTATAAAGCAATGTCTAGACTCTGCAGATGTTGTTTTACCCCAGGAGCTGTAGTTAAAAAGTGTTGGCTTAGGTGTCCTAGGCTAAAGAAACATAAAGCAGTGACCACAGGGTCTGGACAGCACTTTATAACTTTGGAAACAGGATGCTTGTCCTCGAATTTCTCATTTTGTCCTGGGAAAACAATTTACACTTGCTTCATAACTACAGCCCCAGATAAAAACTATGCGTAAAAAGTTGGCTGAACATTAATTGCTTTCAGCACAGCCAGCAGTGCACAGTGTTCAAGTAAACGTGTTGTATAGTGATCTGCTATTAATTTTATTGATGAGGAATGTGTCAGAATGTCATTTTAAATAAGCAA
Source organism: Pomacea maculata (assembly GCA_004794325.1). NCBI lineage: Eukaryota > Metazoa > Mollusca > Gastropoda > Architaenioglossa > Ampullariidae > Pomacea > Pomacea maculata. Next base: position 132,766 of record SRHC01003612.1, on the reverse strand, counting down.
AACTAACACAAGATGAATGTAGCATATCAGAGAAGACATTATCTGTTTGCAGATGGAAGAAGAGATCTCCCAGAAGTACAAAGGACGCAAAGTCAACATAATGGGAGAGATCAACATGATATAACTGAAACATACAGAGTGTGAATTGTTATAAGGACCATTAAAATGTTGATGACTTGTTACTTAATAATGTTTTGTTTTACTTCCTTATGTTTGACCCCCTGTAGAGGCTACCATCTGTGAAGTTTTTAACTGCTGACAGAGCGATGGAAAATCCTTTGATAACGTTACATTTTGCACAGCAAAGTTGTGGTCAATATATTGCAAAAGAATGGATTTCTTGTGACATTTGACCTTAGACTCACTTTGTTGAGACCAATATTCTTCATAACAAATATTTAAGCAAAATGACAGCAGTGCTAACAAATGTAACTAAAAAAATAACAGAAACAAATGAAAGGAGAGCTCTGTGGTAAGAGAGTACCAATTACTCCATTTACACCTGCACTCAAACTCATCATTACATGATGTTAGTGAAATTGTCATTTGTCCATCATTCTGTAGTTTTTTTATTAGGCCTTGTCCATAAAGTGGCCATGATGTCACGAGCTGCTGTCTAATGTGGTATCCATACAGTAAAAATTAATATTCAGTGAGCAGCTCAAGTGATACAACCTTGTAAAATACCAACAGTATAACAGACATTAACTCCAGTTCTCAGTTTTATGTCCCTTTACAGGCATTTTTATTCATCCAAAAATATGAAATATAAAAGCAGCAGAAAAACATTTACTGCTAAATATCTTCTCCTTCAAATTAACCTTAAATAACTTCCCATTTATTGCAGACGAAGTACAATGTAAATACTTACACCCCACAATTAATATATATATTAAAAACACCAGATCAATCATTCCCACAGCTACATCCACAGACTATAAGTACAGTGCACAATGCTTCTATCAGAAAGATCACTAAACGATTATTCATCTAAACCTTCTGATGAAATGTATAGGTACTTCCATAGACCACCCACTGTGTACATCAACTCCAGAGACTTCCCCATTGCTGTCAACAGTGAAATCCACCTTGAATGCAGCCTGAGGTGGCATTTGTTTTGATGGTTTACTTAAAAAACGAAGACTTTCTGTCAGTTCAACATCGAATGTATGATTTCTAACTGGATGCAGTATTCCTGACAACATATTCATCTTGCTTTGTAAGCAGCTGCATGTGATGTCAGCAAAAAATGTCAAGTTACCAAAGAGAGGATTGAAATAAACTCCTGCATATGAGTAAACAGGAAGTGCTGACAATGTTCTTGGGAAACTTTGTGCTTCTGATGGTGAACTCAATCTTTTATCATCTTCTGAAACTGGCTTGACTGATACATGTTCTTGTTTATGTCCAACACCTGTCGTGACTAGTTCTACTGGATTTGCATGCTTCTTAGACAAGACAACTTCTAGTTTTGAAACCGTCATAAATTCTTCGTTCATCTTATGTTTTGAAGATTGTTTGTTGGAGTTAGTCCAATAAGATGGGTAATAACATATTGACTTCTGGTCAAGCCAAGGTTGGTATCCCAGAAGTAGATCTGCTGTGTAGTACACCAGACTTTCTACAATGGAGAAAGGTTTACTGTCTCCAGAGTAGCCATTGATTGAAATGTACAAACCTATTTCCTTCTCTGGAATCATCCATGCCAGTGTGTAGTGGCTGTACAGACCACCACCATGCCAGCAGATCTTGAACCCTTTTGTACATGTGAAAGAAACCTTTTATTATTACTGCACACAACATTTTAATAAATAGCATCATTCAGACTGCAGAGCTCATATCACTTTTTGCTCAACTTTATATCAACATCTTCCTGCAATTTTCAAATATTCTGCATCCTATAATATTAGAACTTCCTAAAGTAACACAGAAATTCCAGCATAACTTGGGGGCAAAATGGTATGACAAAACTAGAATAAAAGTGTTCACATCCTTTTTAATCAGTAAAGATAATGAAGTATCCCTAAGTCCTACTGCTTAATTCTACAAAGGGAATTCAAGTGCAATTGCTTTGCTGAAGCTCACTTGACACATCATGTTTTAAGAGTACATCACCTCCTGCATACATGCTAATTGAAAAATACCTTGTTGCTCAATGCCTACCTCTGTATTTGTTCAGGAACCAGAATAGGCCATAGCCTTCACTAATATCTCGCACAGGCCAGTTAGTGGAAGATTTGTCCACCGCTTTCAGGAACATTGGAGAAAGGTCATTCTGATGATGCCACATCTCCATCCAGATGTCACGTCTGATCAGCTGACGCCCATCTTCCAAGCAGCCGCTTCTTAGATTAAATTTAATCCATTTTACCATATCCTCAGCATTGGAACTCAGCAGACAAACAGCAGACAAGGGACCTTGACTATAAGAGAAAAAACGAAAATTAATTAATTGCTCTAAAAGACAAAAAGCCACAATGTTGAGTAAAAGTAGCATGGTGGGGTTTTATGTGTCAGCAAACTTACTAAAGGACTTTTTACAAAATAAGGTAAAGGAATATGAAGATAAGATAGCAGGCAGATAGGAGTAAAGCCAATTGCACCAGAGACCAAAGTCATACGAAGGTTCAGGAGGAAAATGTGATGGTCCAATGTGTCAAAAAACAGCCAACAGGATTGATATGTGCCATGATCACAAGTCGATAATAAGTCTTTCACCACCCATACTAAAGCAGTCTCAACCAAGTGGTGCTGACAGTAACTCAACTGGAATAGCGCAAAGAGAATGTGTTGTAGCAGCTGGTGAAGGATGATTTTTTCTAGAATCAGACTTCCTCCTTCTTTTTCTAAGAAGGTTGGAGACTGGCTGGTAACTGCTTAGGTCATTAGGGTTGAAATTAGGCTTCTTTAATATTAGAGTGACAGTGGCACTTACTCAAACAATTGTGTGTCACATGCTGTCAGGTTGCCATCCACTGGAACATACGGTTTCGCAAACTCAGTCCCCTCCAGTTCTTTGTGGTTGTTAAGAGCCCTTGACTGGCTCATGCCCAAGGGGCTTAACAATTTATCAACCATCAGTGTGTCCCATGAAGCACCACCAAGCTTTTCAATAACATAAGCCACCAGCATACTTCCCATGTTGCTATAGAGGAATGTTTTGCGAAATGGCACTGAAAGAGGCAGATGATGCAGGTGCCTGAAGAAAGAATAATATTTAGTGCTGACAACAGCCATCTGATCCCTTTTTTCTAAAGGACACATAGTGTGTAACTGCATATAGTTCTTATTTTCATAAATTTTACCAAGAAAATGTCAAACGCATACCTATATACATTATAAATCTTATGGTTAAGATATACATCTTTTTTAAATTTTGAACAACTCCTCAGTTTGATCTACACTTTAAAATTGCCCAACAGATAAACAGCTTATGACATAATTTAATTGTCCACTTGAACGATAAAAATGATCTTTTAGAATGAGTATAAATTCTACCTAATCAAATACATATTAATTAGGACTGACACAGCATAGCAGATCATTCTCTATATAATAGGAACTACATTTGATATTATTGTGGCAGAAGGCATCTCATGAAACCATTAGAAAGCAGCTTTCAAGGGCCGCTATCTAGCAAAATGTCATAGATTTATTAAAAGACCTTTCTTAAACCTTGTGCCATACATCCAGTTTAAAGATATGACTTGTTTAAGCCTTGAAATTAAGAGAAAGCTCTTACTTGACTAAGTCAGCTTTGGTCCATCCTTGTGGGTATGTAGATCGCACAGCAAGATTCCCACTGGAAAGCCCTGACCGATGTGACAGCAAATCCCGAAGAGTTACTTCCTGTGTTACTTCCGAGGTAACAAGTTGGAAATCTGGGCCTAAAATGTCTTTAACGCGAGTGTCCCAACTTATGCTGTTAAAAGAATAAAATTGATACTATGATCCTAGTGTAAAAAAATATTAACACAGAAGGTTAAGCTTTCACCAGACTATGAAAAAAAGTAGATGAGAAATTAAACAAAAAAAACAGCTATACATTTATGATAATGCTTGCTGAAATTATAAAATCTGATTTTTGTTGTTTTTTTTTTTTTTT
>SRHC01003612.1:62592-128625 GCA_004794325.1 Pomacea maculata | reverse complement strand
GGGGGGAGGGGGGAAGAATAGGTTTCTGGCAAAATGTCAAATAATAGATAATGATGAAAACATGCCGAGAAAAACACAGCATAGCTTCTGTACCAGTTGTTTTCAATGACGACCATTAATTCATTGTGCTTCAGCTTCCATAAACAATAAACACAAACAAGATTATGTTTGCTCTATGCTGGCAGCATGATTACATAATGCCTGGAAATTATGTCTTCTACCATGTTTCATGTCAACAGATGCAGGCCTACTTACTTCTTTGAAGATTCGCTGATAAGAACCCCTAATAATTGCCCAAGAAATGTCTTGGTCAAGGAGTTCATCAAAAACTTTGTCTCCTTGGTAACTGGCCGACCAGATACAACATCTGCTTTTCCCAGAGAGACAAGAACAGACTGTTCACCCTTCACCATGGCAATTGTCATTCCTGGAACCCCTTTGCAATGGGAGACAATCTCTGCTATGTCTTTAACTTGTGCACCTATCTCATGAAGTTTTCTCTTTTTTTCTTCATTTATCTCATTTCTAACCTTTGAAGACATTTGTAAATGTAGTTCATCTTCCTTATGGGATTCCACCTTATACTCTTTTTGGTTAATGGTTTTGAAGTTCATATATGCATTCTGCAAGTATTCTGCCTTTTTGTATGACAGTGAATCAACATATTTGCTTTCGTTGCCAATTGTAAACCATAGGTGTATAAAATAAATCAAAAGCAGTGAAGCCCCAATGCAGGTCAATCTCCATAATGTATGTCGTGAGAACAGAACTGTTCTACACTTATTCTGTGCCAGTATTGACATAGCGTCAATAACAAAGCTGTCCTTAGATGAAAATCTGTCTGAATAGGAGTATGGAAATCAATTTATTCATTCAAATTTTCAAGTTACAACTTGAAATAGATTTCATGATCATATATATGTACTTCCCCAGATTATTTTCCTCACATCTGTCTTCTACAGTGTTACAGTTATAATTAATTGTATGCAAAGCTGTACTTGTTTATTAATTCACTCATCATCTACAAATTCGTCTCTGATCGAACTCTCAACAGGAACAAAATTAAGACCAAAAGAGACCGTGCATTTGAAAACTACGACGACAGTAGTTATGTGTATCCCCTGTTCACTATTCGAACCTACACACGTCCCTGCTATCACATACTTATATTATTGGACAGCTGGCAGACGACTTTTTATGATTTTCCGGTTCAGTCACATTCTATGTTTAGGCTGAGTTAGCAAATAAGCTCCGATCCAAAATTCGTAGTGCGGGTACAAGTAGAAAACGGAAATGATCACAAATCAGATACAGGCCCTTGATGTACAAAATTATCTGGCTTCATATTGGGAGGCATGTGAAGGACTGTCTCCATGCAGAAATTTATAGACCACAGAGTGGTACATCAGAGTTATCTACCTTTGGAAAGACTAGCAAAGGATGTTTCGACCAGAGAAGCGAAATTAGATTCAATTCTGTCCTTCGTAGTGTGTTTAAGTAACGAACAGCTAATAATGTGCGATAAAAGGTTATTCGAATCTTTGGGAAGACACATACTGCTTTTAACGCAGTAATTATACTATCAATGCACAGGCTTTCCCTCAGAGCTGCTTTTTACTGTGTTCGCAGGCCAAAACACCTTAGGCTTAAATCATAGAAATTGACATTTTAAATCATTTCCGCTCAGGTTTAAAACGATCGTTATTTATAATCGCGTCTAAAGATTTTGCAAAGCACAGGCCTGGGGAGGGCAGTCCCGTGGCGTAACAGTTGCCCAGCAAACACGCAAGATTCGGCCAATCTTGGGGCAATTAAGCTTGGAAAAAGCTTGTAACATATTGGCTTTAATTGCCCATTTCCAAGCATCCCCAAATAAGCGACAATTAAACGTTCACAGTGCTCGCACAATGCGCTATATCTGCGATGGTGAAATCGGTAAAGATTGGCGGAGCCGCTTAGCTACCAACATTCGCGATACAAGTGGAGTCACCAACTGTGAGCCAAGCTCCCTGATATGTATGATTTATGATTATCAAGACATGTTTCACAGCACGTATTTGTAATTATTTTGTAGATTGTTAAATAAGATATAAATATATTTTATACTTTATGGTTATCACAGTCTACAAAAAAAAAAATAAGCTATAAATATATATAAAGTATCAAGAACGCTCACTCCCGCAACTCTTCTCACGTGTTCCGGTCTCCGCCATATTCAAATAAAAATTGAGCGAAATTTGAGTTGCGCTCGATCTGATCTTCATTGTTCTTCAGGAAAGATCTTCACGCTTCTTCAAAAGTTGTCAAGGTACAAGTACACAGATTTTAACATTTTAATATTCATCGACCAGTTTCTGAAAAGTTAGCAAAGATGAGCGATTCCTACTTAAACTGGAGACACATCAAAAAATTGCTCTAGGGACATGCAGTCAAATATATACCCTACATTTGAAGCAAAAGTTAGCGAGATTAAATCCCTAAAGACATAAAATCAAAACTAAATTCAAATGAACATAAACAAGTGTTATGTAATTCATCTATGGTAAAAAAATTATGTACAATTTTGTTTTCCAATTTTTTTCTGTTGGGTTTACACATACAATTTTAGTTACTTTTAGGTTCATCAGTACATCTAATTCAATACACCAAGCAAATACATATTCAGTTTTTTAAAGCAGAAATCGTGTCTGAAATACACAGGTATGTGTATGTGAGTGTATATATGTGTATATTGTTTTCATTTTCAATCTCTAAACCCAAATGTATGCAAAGTTAAGTAAATGTCATCACATTAGCAATTTTTACTTTGCCCTGAATTTTGTACTTATCTGTTCCTATCCTACCATGTTACCATTTCCATACTAATGCAACAGGAAATTGATATTTGTTTGATGCTTAGTAATTATTTTAAAAGATTTTTTATTTTGTATGGTATAAGTCAGTCATGCTCATCAATTATGTTATTTTAATTACAGGAATTATCTAGAGGTGATAGCGTGCTAAAAATTTAAATAGATTGAGAATGAGTATATATAGGCATTGGAAGGGTTTTTCTGCTTAAAGCATGTTATTCTTGTTAGCATTAGATATTTTCTATCTGTTCAAAAACCACTATATTGGGTGGACTCTTATAATATTAAATACATCCAATAGAAAATGCATGATCAATAAAAACAGAAGAAATTGTAACCAAGTTATTGAGGTTGATATAGACCAGTGTCCTATTAAAATAAAATGCCTACAGTATTTTGATTAAAGAACTAAGATTTTAAAAAGACATTTAATTTGTTAAAGTTTCTTATATAGTCTTTTCCTATTTATTTCCTAAGTTTTGATGATCTAAGAAAACATTTTCAGTTTAAAGATGTACCACATTATCGAGCTATTTGAAGATGGAAAGAAGTCGGTAGCCATCGTGCCCGATGAGTGGCTAATCCCAGAGAGCATCAATAGATATTTCTGGCCTAGCTGTAATGCAGACTCTACCTGGGTCAAAAACAGAAAAAAGCCAGGCCCGAACTGGAATATTTTTACCTACCAGCGAATAATTAAAAGCACATGTAAGTTATTTTCTCTGTTTGCTCATTTGATTACTCCTTGTTTGTTAAAAAGTTGTAAATTTTCTTCTAATCCACTAATGATAAATTGAATATAGTACATGTAATGTTTGGAAAAAATTAGTATTTGATACTTTAGAAATTAAATAATTAGTACCACTTTGGTTTGTTCTTAATTTTGATAGTTCTGTCTCTTGTCATGACATTTTGACAGCGTCATACCAAAACAGTGTAAGGCTTCTTCAAAAAGCAGCAGAAAAATCTGACCTAACCAGCAGCTGCCTGTCTGATGCTTCTGACTGTGCTGCTACTGACAGTAAGGTTTTATATGAACTTCTAGTGATTATATTTAGAGAATTAGATGTGCTTTTTTTGGTGTGGGTGTACATTAAGAGACCTACAATTATTAGCACTAAGAAACTTCATTTTGCTTTCAGGGGCCACCGTCAGACAGTCTCTTCCTGCATCAGCGTCATCAGCAACATCTGCTAGCGACTGTAAGATACTGCTTAAACTTCTAATTATTATATTCAGAGAATTAGAAGTGCTTATTTATTCTATTTTTGCATGTGAGATATATATGTAATCACCTTGTCATTACAGTTATTTTAAATATCAGCATTATGATATTTTTTTTTCAGGGAGCTCCATGGCATCAATTGTAGAAATGCTTCCAAGTTATTTTGAGAAGAGTTTCAAAAAGATGGAAGAATTCCAGAACGCTGTAGAGATCCTGCAGCGGAAGGTGGACCAGCTGGAAGCCATGCAGAAGCATAGCGAAGTGGTTGCCAGCCATACAACTCCAGCTCTTCCCGGTGGCTTCATCTTTCCACTGCAGGAAGTTGATCAACTCGAGCAGTTAAATGATACTTTGGCAGAGGAGGGTACCAGACAAAGAATGGTAAGATTTAGGAAAGATATTGTAAGTAAGGGCTATTCAAAGAGACATGAAAGAATAACCAGGAGTAAAAAGTAACCTGTAAGTGTTTACTGCTTCCACATTTGTTAAACTTTGTGTTGAAATATCTGCTCACCCATTGTACATGCCATCTTAAGAAGATTTGCAAACGTAAACACGTGGGATTTAGAGATGTATATATAAGGAGACTGTTGCTGATTGAAATTTTTTTTGTTTCAGGTTTTGCATCTGAGCTGTTTTGGTGGCAGCACACCAAAAAAGGCACTGTACTGTCTGCTGAAACATCTGCTTGCTCCAAAACTATCTATTTTATACAGCTTGGAAGGGAGGAAGGGGAAACGGCGGTTTAACAGTTTGCAGTATTTAAAAGCCGCAATTTATGGTAAGCAGCATTCACAGCAGTTTTGGGGATTTGGAATGGAGTTTTGAGGAGACTATTAAGCTTACCTTTCCAATCATAAAGAGTGCCCACACCTGGCTTGTCACTAATCTGCTACCCCAGCACCATTTTAAAAGCCCTTTCTTTTCTGCAATTTCCAAAACACTAGTCTTTGATTTACATTAGTTGCTGCAAAAAAAAAAGTCATGCAGATGTACTATATTTTTAAAATATATCATGCCTTTGACAGTATGCCACCAGCAATAATGTACAATTTTCTCCTCAACAAAGAATGTTAAGACTAATGTAATTGCAAAGATAATTTCTTAGTGTATATTGTACACTTTTTTTTTTGGAAAGCTAACACCTATTTCTTTTCAACTCACATGAACGCGCTTTTTTTTTTTGTTCAGAGCCTATAGTGAAACGATACAACAATGTTACAAAGGCCACTTTGGACAATTATGCCAGGGGATGGCTGGCCATATCATGTGACCGTGATGGAGGCCGGAAGAGGAGGGAAGAAAAAAAGCTACAAAGTATGTCAAACAATTCCTGAATATTCATCTTGATGTAATTTTGGGAGGGGTGCTTGTATATACAACGGCGGGGTTTGGGGGTGGCAAATGGGGCGGCCTCCCCAGGCCGCGCTTCAGCCCCGAGGTCATCTTTATGAGTTTGTCAACTTAAAATATATTCTGTGTTAAATGGAAAAATGCTGAGAGGGGCTCTTTAAAATCAGATGGGAATCCCGTTTACAGAGTGTAAAAGCATTGCAGTATTGAGCGAAATAAGGGAGGCCCTTTTCACTGTAGCGGACGAGTCCAGGGACCCTATGGTAAAAACCGAAGCCGAATCTCTTGCAAATTTTGAGGTGGGAAATTTTGAGTTCATCCTTGCAATGATCATATGGTATGACATTTTGTTTGCTGTTAATACTGTGAGCAAATCGCAATAATCAGCCGACATGCAATTGGATGTAGCAATACAACAAATTAAAGGACTCGTGACATACTTAACAAAGTATCGGGACACTGGTTTTCATTCTGCTATGATTACTGCAAAAGAAACTGCAAGCGAAATGGATGTGGAACAAGTATTTAAACAGAAAAGAAACTGACGAAAAAAGAGACAATTTGACTACGAGAGTACAGATGAAAGAATGTCATCAGGTGAACATGCTTTTAGAATGGAATATTTCTTGTGCATAATGGACCAAGCAATTATGGCCATGAATACACGGTTTGAACAACTACAACAATATGAGACACTCTTTGGATTTCTGTACAACATAAACACCATGCGATTATTGAATGATGAGGACTTGTTAAAATGTTGCATGGACATTGATTTAGCGTTGCGCTCGGAGAGTTCATATGATTTAGACGGTGCAGAGTTGTGTTCAGAACTCAACATTTTTAGGGAAATTTTATCCGAAGGTTTAAAGTCAGCCATGCAGTGTCTTCAGTACATTTGGAGCATTCGTGATTCATTTCCAAACATGGCAATAGCGCACAGAGTCTTGTTAACAGTTCCGGTCACAGTCGCAAGTGTCGAAAGAAGCTTCTCCAAATTGAAGTTGGTCAAGAACTATTTGAGGTCAATCATGTCTCAAGACAGGCTTTGCAGCCTGGCGATTCTATCAACAGAAAAAGACATTGCTTCCAATTTGGACTACGAAGGCCTCATCAATGAAGTTTCCACATGGAAGGCAAGAAAAGTGGATTTCAAAAATAAACATTAATGTAAAACTTTTGGTTTGAAATCTCTGAAACTGACGTTCATATGCAGAAGGCTGCTATTGCTATGTCCATATACAGCCTAGTCGTCATCTCTCTACTGCATATCTCATATTGACTTATTGCTAGCTGTATTAAACAAGTTGTGAAAAAAAAAGTGACGTTCAGAAAACATTTCTAAGTTCTAATTAAGCAAATTATTGAACCCATGTCTTCACGTTAAACCCGACAATAATAACAAGCAGTTTATTAAGTTATCGTCACCATATTATTTTGCTTGAAGAAAAAACTGCTACTGTTACAAAGGGTGGGAAATGTTACGAACAATTAAAACACTAAATTCGTGCATTATTTCGCGAAATTGATCCAGCCTTTCTAACTGTATATAAATCAGTGCTTCTGGCATCATATCAATAGGAATATTGATACACGTACTCCATTACCCCGGCCCCAGGCCCCGCATATTCCTAACGCCGCCTCTGTGTATATATTATGTGTATTGTATGAATTTGATATGCATGGGTGTTTTATGGCTTTTGGGAAGGGATATTGTAAATAATATTGATACCTTGATCTGTATTTTATGTTTATTCATTTGTAGATCTTTTTAGAAGGATGTTTAAATTTAATATTGGTGTTTATTTTATGTTTGTACATTTTTTTCTATCTTTTTGGAAAGGTTGTGTGTGTGTGTACACACAGAAAGCAAGTAGAAATAAAATGGCTATTATTCATATTTACTGTGTTCTGCTGGTTAAATCATGTTTAAAAAAATTGTATGGCTGCTGGTTATGATATGGAATAAATTATGTATCTTAATATGGTTTTTGAGAATAAAGAACAACTCGCAAGTAAATAGCTACTGTAAGTCTTGCTCAAATGACTTGTCAACTGAAGGACGTTTAAACGAATGACAATGTTTTAAATGTATTAAACCAATCTGTCTTGAACTACAACACTGCACCAAAATAGGGTTGATATGGACCAAATACCACCAAAAACATCATTGGGGCAATATTGGTTGGATGTGGGGTTTCCTTGGAATCTTGTGGGCAATGCATGATTGGCCCAAGATTGGCTTATTGTTATATAGACTAGTCCAATTATAGGATAAGATGGGCGATACATTGGGCCAAGTGTGGCCCCATTAACATTTTCACCTTGGTCCATATTGTAAAGAATTGTGAAGAAGAGCCAATATTGGTGCCAATAAAGCGTCAAGATTGGGCCATTTGGTGTGTTTGCTGGGTACCGCCCCACAGAATAACAGGATAGCCTACAGCCCATGTACAGCATGACTAAATGTCGTGGGGCCTGCTACCAGCATACAAGCTTTGCACTCTGGTTATTGTGATAATTGTTCACTGTCACAATGACAACACTGCCAACAGCAGAAGATTTTTTATACCATATGGCAATAAAACTAAAGGGTTTGGTTAAGTTATTTGTCAGTGCAAATTTACATATGCTTGGATCTGTTTTGCATTTAAGTAGCCAACTATGTCTCTAAATGTCACTTCCAGTGTTATTTACTAATTCACACAAATTCATTGATTTTACTCTATGTTGTACAAGTCATTTTTAAGCACAAGGGTAATTATTTTTTTTCATCAGTGGAACAGTTTTTTATTCCTGGAAGCCAGCCTACAGGATCAGTTGTCCCTCCAAAATCCCCACCTAGGAAACATCTCGTAAGTGAGATTTCTTTGACATCAGTCATAGAGTATATATTGAAACAAAATAGAATGAACTTGGCTGTTTATCAGGCAGGGTGATCTGAAATAAAAGAAATGCCAGCTTAAATAAATTAACTTTATAATGTGATGCAGTCAATCATGATATAACAAGAATGAGATTATTATTATTAGCTCGAAAAATTATGGCAGTCAGTAGAGGTGAAGATGCTTCAGAAATGGCTAAACTGATTATGAAGAATCAGTTCTTTGTCTGAAAAGTAAATCAAGACACTGCCTTTTTGTAATTAGGCATGCAAAAAAAATACAAAGAATTTATTGTGCTCTGTACTTTCGGTTCAAACATAGTGCATGCCTCCTCTGTAGATTGATAAAGTTTACAATCAGTCCTCTATATTTTGTTCAAAGAGGATCCCTCTATCTCTAAAATATTCACCAATTGAAGTAAGCACAAACATAAGCTTTAACAACTAAAATATTTGCTTAACAGTGTCACACATAACGTGCCCCCATTATAGAGTTACAGTAAAAGCGATTTAGATTAAATATTTAAAGTTCTTTTGGGTTGTTTTCTGTCAACTCCGGAGACAAAAATATTGTATTTTATTCAGTTTGTGTTGCGTACAAAAATTACTAAAAACATTTTAATCCCTAACTTACTGCTGGCTAACCAACAAATATACAATGAAGCTGACATTTGGGGAAAAATAGGGATAACTGCGAGAAAAATTACAGGGAAAAAAATGAACTACAAAAAAAGAAATTTGACATTATATAAAATGCTGGGTAGCAGTCTTGCTATGAAATGGTACTTCTCAGTAACTTATTTAACACAATTATACACAGTTATATACGTGACCTACTCATTTTCAATAAGTGAGTTAGTTTTTTGTTTTTTTTTTGCTTTTTAATGAGAAAATCTTTTCATTTACAGAACAAATCAGACCTATTGCCTTTTTGTTCTGATCAGCACCAACAATCAGAACCATCAACATCATCAAAAAAGCCTGCATGTAACGAGGTCACTTCATCAAAGAAAAGGAAGAGGCAGGCTGCAGACAGTGAGAAAGTAAGCTGTCTACCATACAGCACAGTTATTGTTTTTAGAGTGCAAAAGATCCAAATTTCATCTATTTACGCTAGGAAGTTAGTAAACAAATCATTTTATATACGGTGGCAAAGTATTTCTAAGAGGAAAGTGGCATAACTGACAGAGTATTTTTTGCTTTTGCTTATAAGTTTGTCACTTTTCAAGATTTTGACTAGTTTAGCTAGTTTATTGCCCTTTTTATCTTTCAGGCGGGGAGATTATTTCTTCTCCACTTGCCTTTTCTGGGCCCTGTGACTTGTCTTTTTATTATTTTTCCTTAGTTTGGTATACAAGTCTACTTTGGCATTATGGTTGCATTTGATGAGCAAGATTTTGCATCATTGTGACTATTGTCTTGACTGTCACTAAGGATGCTGATTCTTCTGCAAGAAGTAAATATGCTGAGGAAACCTCTGCAGACATGACTGTAGTAGAAGATGTAGTTGGTCCAAATTTGCCTACACTGAAGGAAGAACCTCTTAATCCGGAAAACCAGCGTAATTCTCAAAAACCTCTATCTTCTGTTGAGCCTTTCAACGGTCAGTTATAGCTGTCTATACATTTCTTCTATATTGTGTATCAATACGATTTGGCCTAGAGGAATCACAATCTAAGTTGTCTGTAATCACATTGGCTGCAGTTATTAGGGTGTGTTAAAAAATGATTATATAGAACTTTTATTAGTAGTCTGAGCTGCTGTAGGTTGACAGACCTAAAAATGATAGCATCATATGTTCTATGGAAGTGTTGAAGTATTTACTTACTTATTATTATACAATATTATGTTAATGCATCTTTAAGTTTTACTGTGTAATGTTATAGTAGTTTGAAGTCATACTATGACTGCTTTATCCAAGTTCTTTTATTATTTATGGATTTTAAAATTAATCTTTTTTTCCCGACAGAAATAAAACCTGTGTTCACAAGTGAAGTTGCATTGGAAGCAGAATCCCATCATACATACTACCAGCAGTATAAAATCAAGCATGACCCAGAGAAATTCAAAGTAGAGCTGAATCCAGATTGGCATCAGGATGACCAAGATAGTGAAAGAGATAACCCACTTCCTAACATGACAACCGAGCTTGACATAAAATCTATCAGAAAAGACTACACAGTGAAAACTGAGAATGCTTCTGATGGATCGGAGAGTCCCACTGTGCAGAGGTCAGCAAAAATACAGAAATTATTGCATGATAAAAGCAGATAAAAGATTTGCACTAAGATGTCATTAATAAAAGCCCATGGTCTGGAGAAAGTGGGAAAAGCAGATGGTGGTGGCATTTCAACTGCTGGCACTGCTGCTATCACTTCAGTTTCTGCTGGGCAGCTGCATGAGTCAGAAATTGTAGTGAGTGTTGCTGGTAAGGTAGAACACTGCCTTACAAATACCCAGCTTCAGCTTTAAATCCACAAGCAATATTGACTCCAAATATTGGGCAGCAGTCTTCTGTTAGACAATCACAAAAAAAGTTTAGTGGTCAAAGAATAATTTTATTAACCCCTACAGGTGAGAAGAAATTACTTCCAAAGACTCCGGCATCTCTCATGACCTGAAAGTACATATGTCACAGCCTGCCTCTAAAGAAAAATGTGGTAAGAAAATACTGCCCTCAGCTGATAATCAGCGGGGTATTGCTGAAATGCCTGAACAATTTTCTGCAGGTTCAGGTCTTCTTATCTATAAAAACTGTGTTAGGATTGAAGGGCAGCCTACACTAGTGAAGCACCTAATGACGTTCCACTGCAAATGGAAGGCTTTGGCCAGCACAAATTCAGCAAGCCAAATATTCAGCACAACCTGCAGTTTAGCTTAGAAACCCACTGCTCCTTAATTAATTGAAGTGTGTGTGCACCCTAAAGACCATGCTTTGCAAAAAACAGATGTTTCAAACAGTTTTGAAGTTGGTACTAGCACATAAGATAGATCAAAGCCTTCCGAAGAAATTGTTAAAGATGATACATACAGATGTGAGGTTTGTTATTCACTCTTCAAGGAATTCCAGGACTTTTTCACTCACGTACAAATTCATGGGAAGCACGAGATAAACCTTTGCCCAAGGTGTGGGAAGCAGTTTTGCTCTCAGAGTGCATTTGACAAACATGGCAGCGTGAGGCCATTTGCCTGTGGCCAGTGCCCCAAGACTTTCAAGTATATGACCTGCTTGAAATCCCTCCTGCATCTCCACACAGATGATAAACACTTTCAGTGTGAGATATGTTCTAAGCAATTTTCAAGCTTATCAAACCTAAAGCGTCACAGACTAACCCCTACACGAGATGAAGCCCTCAAGTGCCCATGTCTTTCATGTCACCTTCAGTCTATAAAATCCGTGTACGTGTGCACAGTGGTTAGAGGCCTTATCATGCAAATTCTGTGACAAGGCATTCAGAGACACCTCCACCTTAACCTTCCACCTGTGTATACACATGCGAGACAAGCCACATAAGTGCCATGTGTGGCGCCACATTTCAGCATGCCGGTGGCTTAAAACAGCATGTGATGATGACACATGCAGGCATGTGGCCTTATGAGTGCAGCCAGTGTGCTCTTTCATTTGGATCTAGTGGGGAACTGAAGAAACATATGCAGTACCATTCTCGAATTTCAGACCCTGTGAAAAGCCCTGGCGATTAAAACCAGTGCATTAATATTTTTGATAGCAGCAAATTGTGGTGACAGTGTAATCTTTTTTTTACAAAGTGTAGGGAGTGATTTTTTTTTTTTTTAGCTAATTTTTTTAGTATTAGCATGTAAAGCGCACAATTTTTTTAAAATTCAGTAGCTCCAATGAACATCTCTTCGTTTTTGTTTTTTTTTTTGGTTTTTTTTTTTGCATAACGCTTCCTGCTGTATTCTTCAGTGATAATATTGATGTTTAATTTGAGTCTGGTGCTGGCGCCATAGTTTTTTCTTTTAATAAATTTTACATCACATTAAAAAGTGTATGCAACATTCCTGTAATATGTGCTTCTAGTATATTTATCATTTTAGATAGAGTATTAACAGCCCTTTAGACGGGGACATGTATTTATCGTATCATGGATGTGTGTATAGGTGGATTGCTGTCTGTCAGCCAAGACCAACACTTAGCCTCTTGCGAAGTTCTCCGCTGTTAGTCTCGGCGAGCGTAAAACAACAAAAAAAAAGTTTCTCAACCTGAAGCTTTGTAGTATCATGCCTCGTTTTAGTAGTTAACTGAAAAAAATCGTCCGCCGGCAGTCAAGTAAAACAAGTTCATGATCCTATATCATATCTTACTGTATCGTTTAAAACACACATAAAGCAGTATTGCTTATATTTTGTTAAAAAAAAAAAATTAATTATAATGCGCAGCCCGGGCGCACAAAAAATCACTTGGTGTTTCTTTGCTGTTAACATGGTCGAGTCGCAAAAGAAGTAGGCACCCCATGAATCTGTGGCTTATAAAAAACAAGTTGAGCTGTAATCGGTGATCATATTCACATCTATCAATACAAGAGCTCACTCATCGTCTACCTTCTTTCTCTCTCTCTTGCTATTGCTTTATCCCACTCTTGATTCTTCTCGTATGCAGTTTTGGCTCCGTGTGTGTGGATTATAACCGATCAAAAGTTCGACATTCAGTGTTAATGTTTATGGTGACTGTCTAATTCAGTTTCGTCCATTAATTCTTCGTCACCATCCTCTAAATATATACTGTTGTAAGTCAACATATTCTTCTGCGTCATCGTCGTCATCTACCTCCTCCACTCCATTTCCTCGTCCGAATCGTCGAAGGTATTGTCACAGACCTCGCGTGTGATGTACAGCCTCGCCATGTTTCCAAAAGAAGAGAGTGCGGTGCGGGAAATTACAGGGAATTCCCGTTAAACGCACTTCCTTTCACATGAAAGGGAGATAATGGCGTTCAGAAATGATTATTCTAGCTGAATTATGCGTTTTTTTCTCCTAAATTACGATTTATACATGTCTTTAAAAAATACAACAATGCATCCACCTCAGGGGCTTAGCGCGCAGGCCTTTAGAGAAGCCGTTTCTCCCTCAGTCGTCTACTCTTTGATGTATGTACTAGAAACTTTGCAATACAAAAACGAAACTATTCTTGGATTGGAGCTTCAGTGAAGTTTGTACCATCACAGAAACAGTCAGTGGCGTGAACCTGCGAGAGCGCGCACAACATGAACCTACAGAGTGTAGCAAAAGGTTTGGAAGAACTCGTTTTGTAGGGTTTATGACGCCGTGATACTCAACCTGAAACTAGAAAGACTAATCCTATACAAACTTTACCAGAAACCTTTATAAACCTTGCTCACTCCTCTAGTAAGTGTGAGGCCCATTAGCTCAGTCGGTTAGAGCGCCGTGCTAATAACGCGGAGGTCCTGGGTTCGATCCCCATATGGGCCATAAAGTTTTTTTTTTTTTTCCCCCAATCTTCGGTATTTATTCCTTTCCCTTCATTTCTTCTTCTCAGATAACAAAAGGTCATGGGTTTAAAAAGATGGGTGGGCCGTGAAGGGCACTGATTGCAGACGTCAAACGTTAATACAGTGTTGTTACAAACATAGTTGACTTAAATACACCGTCTACAGAAATTAAAGTGAGGGTCTGGTTAAAAAGTTACTGACAACAGTTGTCCTGTGCCAATGCATTATGTGACAAGTGTATATCTGTTTTTAGTAACATTTTTATGTTGCACTTCCTACAAGACACTTCTCGACATTAGCAGTCGAATGACTGGAAGCAAGGCCGCTGCCCACTGCCTGTCCTACTTCACAGCTACTACAAGTGTTTTGTGACTATTTTGCTCATAAGATTTCGAACATTCGATCATCCTTGGATTCGATATCGGTGCCTGACAACATCTCTTGTGATATTCTTGTGGGATGTTCTCTGACCAAATTTCGACCTGTCTCTAAAGCTGATGTAAAGGCGATTATTCTGAAAGCCAAGCCGACAACTAATTGCCAGTTATATCCAATACCCAAAAGCCTTCTTCTTAAATGCTTAGATATTTTACTTCCTTCCATCACAAACATTGTAAATGTCAGCTTGTCATCAGGTGTTTTCCCATCTTTGTTTAAAAATACCCTGGTGGAGCCACTTCTTAAAAAATTCACGCTTGACGTCAACGTGTAACTACTGCACAGTTTCCAGCTTGTCTTTTCTCTCAAAGATCATAGAGAAAGAAGTTTTGACACAGCTCTGGGCCTACTTACAAGAACACCAGCTCATCCCCCATGCTCAGTCAGCATACAAACCTTTTCACAGTACCGGAACTATAATTTAATTAAAGTGACCACCGACATATATTATCTGCCATTGACAGTGGTGATGATCCTAAAGGCTCGATCAGTACTCGGTCCAGTTCTGTTCGTTCTTTATATGAAACCACTTTCACCTTGCATCCAGTCTCACAAGGTTTTTCATCAATCATATATGCTGATGCATGCAACTGTGCTGCTCCACTCCACCGGATGTCTCACTCTGCCACCTCCACCATAGATTCCTGTATTAGCAATGTCAACGACTGGATGGTAACAAACTTAAACTCAACGATGATAAAACGGAAGCCCTCCTCTGTTCGAGAAGAAATCCATCTTCACTCGTTTGTCCACCAAATCACATTAAAGTGGGCGTATCCAAGCTCACTTTTGCGTCCTCCGTCAGGAATCTAGGATTCTTTGTCACTGCAGACATGCATGACTCCTGCTAAATAAGTGACAGCTGTCTGTCAGTCTGCCTATTATATAAATGAACTACGCAAGATCAACGCCATCTGTCACATTCTATCTACGCGCACTATCAACACTCTTGTATGTGCGTTTGTTCTATCCAGACTGCCCTATATATTCTGTTACAGTTCATATTTTATTTGTTTGTTTTCCTATCCCTTGTAAGCTGTCCATGTACGTTTCGTTCTTGTTCTTAGGCGCTAAGAGTATGCTTCTTAAGAGAGTGAGTATGCGCTTTATAAATTTTGCATTTAATATTATCCTGTACATGTATTCAGTTTACCTGTTTACAGATACCACGCTTGTCAAGTCATTGCACCTCGTGCTGTGTTCTCTTTAACCAGTGGTCATTATGTTCTTGATCTAACCAATGAAAATAGGCCTTAAGTGCAACGCTTTCTGTTTTTCGAGACGAGGCTGTTTTAACTCACGACACTTCCGTCTTCCAAAACGAGATCGAATGTGCATCCTAGGTTGACAATGACTGAAAGCACTGCCAAAAAATTCAGATCGCACAGGCACTGCTGTGTGCCGTTCTGTACGAATGACGGTAGGTATGACTTGGAAGGAAAGCTATCTTTTCACTCGTTTCCAAGTGATATGAAACTTAGAAAGCTGTGGATTCGAAAAATTCGGCGAGATGAAGGCATTAACTTCACGGTATGATTCTGCTACCTAAAACTAAGAAAACAAAAGTGTATTAAGTGCATGGCTGGACTGTTTTGCTTTTGAAGATAACCGGGTGTTATAATACAAACATAGTTGAGTCCAATACATTCAGTATTGAAAAATCTGCTGAAATTAAAGTTAGGATCTGGTTAAAAAGTTATTAATAACAGTTCTAGTTCTCCTGTGCCAATGCATTGTATGACAAGTTCATGTTTCTTCAGTAAAATTTATTTGCACTTACTTTGAGGCACACCTAGGAAAATAACTGAGTAAATAGAAAATAGCTGATCTAAATCTGCTATTGCTAATTCTCAGATTTTCTTACAACTATCGTAGGTACATGTTATTTCATCGTCAATAAATACATTTCAGATTACCAGAAGCACTTTTGTCTGCAGTGCCCACTTCACCTCACGTGACTTCAAAAGGTCCCTAACAGGTTGATTACTTATTTTTTATACTTTTGTGCTTGTAGATAGATGATGATTTTTATTTGCAATAAAACTTATAATACTTTGCAGACCATTTGGCTCTTATAACAGATAAGGTTTTAGTATAGGAACAACAATTACAATAAACAGCAAGGGAGTGTAGGTAAGAGTAAGCACATAAGTCATATAATTACAGTTTCCTAGTTACAAAATTTCAGTTTAGTTCGATTGTACGTGATTGCAGACTTTTGTCACAAAGAATATAATAATAATAGATTTAATAGCTATATGTAAACTCTAGAAATATCAATAAAAATACACAACACACTAAGTTGTTAGATTGTTTACAATAGAGATCAGTACTGTTCACAATACAAATGCTACATTTGGAAGTATACAGATAATATTAGCATTCCTTTGCATTTGCAGTACTGTGGAATAGAGTAAGATTGATAGGGTCAGAAATTTGTGTGTGTTGGGGTATTTTAATGTTCATTGTTACTACTACTACTGACATCTTAATGATTATTTAGGACTGAAGAGGGACTTGATTCCTGGAGTTGTGCCTTCTGTGTTCCACTTTCCTGATGAGAAATTAGCCATGAAGTTGAGGTCATTCTCAAAGAAAAAATTGCGACTGTAAGTATTTGACAAACTATAATGTCGCGTTTCTAAACCTTTTTACTTGTCACGCCCCTCAGACAAAAATAGGTACTTCCACACACTCCCCACTCCCCCCTTGCCAGCTAATTTCACTAATACCAATATGAGATATGAGAAACTTAAAAAAAATGACCACTTTCACACCCCACTTGTCAGCACATCGCACACCCCAAGTTGAGAATAGTGGATATAATGCAAAAGATAAATCTTATTACACATATCTTATAATATGAATAAGTATGAAAAGTGGTCTGTTTATCTTCATCTCATTCTAACTCTTTTGCAGATATATGGCCTACACCCCATAGCTGCACTTTAGATGTGTGATAGACTATTATATTTTTTTACACAAATATTAGGGTCATGAAATATAATAATAAGGCCAATAATTGTGCTAGCTGAATCATTTCCAAATACATCTCCATTTGCCCATAATGGAAGTGAATCTGACAGTAAGTTTAAAGCTTTCCTTTTTACATATAAATAGTGATTGCCAGTATTTCAAAGGCAAAGCTCCAAACTGCAGAGGTTGATAACTATTAAGTTTAATATTTTACTTAGTTTTCATCACCAGGAGTAATGTTTATTCACATTTCTACTTGATGTGTGACTAAGTCTATTGCCTGTGAGAATAGACTATCAAAGATTGACATAGTTTGCATAAACCAGAATTTTGTTAAGATATCTCATGTTTGGATTTATAAATAAAAGGGCACTTCCAGGACCGATTGAAGTAAGACGTTTGTTTACTTCTTATAGTGTAATTTATCTCTTATAGCAGCAATTTCTATTTGAGAAAAGGTAATTTTTGTGCATTTCAGGGTTACCTAATATCATCATTATTTTATCAGGAATGAGCTAGAGATTTTGGTATTTAGCACCAGGAACTGAGCACCTACACAAGTAGATGGCAGTGTTTAAGTATGGATATACACAGAATGCCAGTCTCGATGCTTGTTTCAGTGCTGAAGTTCCCACTGATGATGATGCTGAAGATGATGATGTTGAGAGCATAGAGAAAGGAGTGGTCACTCCATGGTGTTATTCAGATCATGATTACTCTGTACCACCTACATCTGCAAGTGTCAGTGCTGGAGCTAGTGTTGTTGAGAGCATAAACAAAATAGACACTGTGGTCATGCCATGGTGCTCTGCAGATCATGACTACTCTGAACTTCCCAAGACTTTTGAAAAACAGCTAGAAGATGCAAGGAGTTCCTCAAAATTTGAGCAGTTAACAGAGGTAAAAAAAGAAAAAAACTCGCTTCTTTTTTACAGGTTTGTTTCAATTTCTGTTTGGGA
The DNA here is from genome assembly GCA_004794325.1 of Pomacea maculata. Lineage (NCBI taxonomy): Eukaryota > Metazoa > Mollusca > Gastropoda > Architaenioglossa > Ampullariidae > Pomacea > Pomacea maculata. Next base: position 110,467 of record SRHC01003612.1, on the reverse strand, counting down.
ATGGAAGGAGGAATAGAGGAAATATATTTAAAATAATTCAAAATCATGTATCTAAGAAATATAAACATACACACTGAAAAGTATATGCAAAGGGTAGAATAAATTCATGCAGTCGGGTACATGTAGATGCACGAATGATGAATGTACTGTGCAAATTATACACACAGTGTGCAATACACAATATACAAAAAGCATAAATTGAGACACTGCAATATATACAGAGTTAACCCCACTCTGGAATCACGAGGTTGCTGTAACTGTTGGTGCACTTTGACATGGTCAAAATCATATTCCATATATCTTATTAGTTATATCAACTGAACAAGTTTCACCAGTCCGTAAGGTGAATATGATGGCTAGTGAAGTTGCTGAATTTGCTAGTGCTGCAATGTATAATCATCAAAAAAACTTCATTAGCATTTAATTACATTATCTGAATGCTTATGCACTAACAACAAAACATCAGTGTCAGCTTATTTCATGATGGTTATTTTTGTAACTTTTGTACAAAGCAAAAATCACAATGAATCAAATGTCTTAATTCTAACGATCCTTGCAGAAGTTGTTCGTTACCAGTACTACTACTATTACAATAATAACGACAGTAAAATCCAGATAGATGTCACCAATCTCTTATCCACACATTCTACATATATTAATATACCTTTATCAAACCAGTTAATCATCTACTCATCAGATTGTAAATACTATCAGCATTCACTCAAAAGCATATGGGACAGCCAGTCAAAACATCCAAGCACAAAGACTGTCTATAAATGAAACAGTCTAAGATTCTTGACTAACTGAAAAACTATTTAGCTTACGCAGAAGACACATACTTTGTTGGCCACGTTTCACAATGTATTCGGTGTTTGAATTCATTTGAGCTGGCAATCAAAAACAGTTTCAGATGCCTGAAAGAGTTAACAGTTTCAACAATTTTACAGTGTTTCACACTGGGGGCAACAAAATCCTTGTTGATTCTCCTAAAGTCTATATTTACTTCTTTTGTTTTGTCTACATTTAACTCCCAGAAAGTTCTCCTTGCACCACTGTACAAAATTTGTTAAGGCATTACCATGATCTTTCCAATGTTCTTGCGAAATAGTCAGCAATGCAGTACAGTATCACCAGAGAACTTTATGAGGTAGCTATTCTCCTCCATAGTTCTGTAGCTGTCAGTGTATATGATAAACAACAGACTGCATTCTTGTAGACAGCATTGGCACAACCAGATCTAGTTTTCTTATCAATCACAACTCCTGCATAGGTGTACTTGCTTAGTAGTCTTGGTTGATTCATCTTTGCAAATAATTAGCTTTAGTGTCATCTGTTTTCGAGGTGCACTAAGTAACAAATTGGTCTTTACAAAAATGATGCTGAGAAACATTATTAAAATTACATCAAACAAAGCAGTCATTCAGAAAACTTGTAAAGGTGGTTAGCGCTGTCATGAAGCCTATAGTCTGATGTGTATAAATAGAAAAATGCATAACAGTCCCTTAGGGTGCCCTAGTGAATGAATGGAGTAATTGTGGTGAGAATTAGTGTCATGAGCCATGCTGGAGTGGGCTTTCTCAGGTAAAGTATTGAGGTCTGTCTATAAGGTTGTCAAAGACCCTTATAACAGTTTATGGATGGACTTTCATGACAAGTTTTCTTGCAATTAAATAATGAAAGCTAGGTACAATTCCACTCCTCGTCTTTGCTGAAGACAACTATTGCTATTTTGCTTTTAAAACTTTGTTAAGCTCCTGCATTCTGTTTTGTGCAATTGGACAGTCCCCAGAGGCCCTCTCTCACTGTGATGTCACCTTCCTGTTAGGGGCTGGTAACCTACAAAATAAAATATTATATTCGATTCTCTTTCTCTTATATTTATATATTGTTTTTACTCTGCTAGAGGTTAGTGAGAAAGAGCTGTTTAGATATCTAGGGGAAGAGTGTATGACTGCAAATTACTATTGGGTGGTTTCAGTTTAGATGAACTGGGAATCAAAAGGCATACAGTCCTGCTTGGATTGTGAACCTAAGACCTCGCATTCAAAATTAAATGAAAAGAATTATTTTTACGTTTAAAATCTGCTTATGAAAAATATATTTACTTGCTACATTCCCCCACATAAATTAAATGTCGTTATTCAATGTTGTGAAATATTTATCAATTCAAACATATTTACTGAATTTTAATGGATTCCACCATACAGTTTCTTATACACATTAAGTTTTTCACCCAGTTGTTTTACCCAAAGCAAAACTAGAATTAGGATATAATTTTTCTATCTCACACATGCTTACGACTATTGAAGTCTTAGACGCGATTTTTTTTTTTAATGTCATGTCTGTATAAAATTTTTATTCTTTCTCATAACAGTGAGAGATGCATTTCTTGATTGTGCAACACTTAAACTCAAAAGCTGTTTATTACGTTACATGTAAATAGCAAAGAATTTCGCCCCTGGTGTTAATTTTGTTGTTAATACATGCCGGCAGCACGTCTTCCTGTCGTAAAATTTATGTGTGACTTTTCGCCAACTCGGATAGACCTTTTCTGGTTTCTTTCTCAGCAGTTGTAGTATTCGTCAACTACTTGGGATCTTACAACAAAAAACAATCATCGAAGTTGCAGTGTAGCTCAATGTACGGCTGTAAGTTACAAATGTCCAACCTTGTCCATTCATCGTTTTCCTAAGAATGAGCAAATGAAGGTTTAGCTTGTAAAAATTGGTAGAAATGAAAAGCACAAGGTAAGCATGAAGCTTACTCTGCTTTTTTGCCTCCCACATGACAGCATTTTTGCCCCCGCACTTAAACAGTCCAGTGTAACCCAGTTATTCGTTCTTTAGATTTAAGTGAGGTGTTGATTTTCTGTCACGGTTGCAAGGTAAACATACCGCCTGTGATCAATGGGGAGGCAACCTCATTTCGCGCCATTTTGTAGAGTGGTTGCCATTGTGCGCGGTAAACTGCTTCTCCTTTCGTTTATAACCGATCGTCGTAAACATGCCAACGTGCGCTATCATGAAACTATCCATGATGCTAGTAACAAATTCATTTCTTTACTCTGTCTTTAACCAAAAACTTTAAATTTAAGGTTCTGTTATAGGAAAGGATGTGATAACTATATCAGACAACTGTTTCTGTGTCAGTTGTTAAATTGACCTTTTATTTCAGTTCATAATGATAATTGTCAAAATTTTTTATGGTTCTTTATTGCTGATGACCCTTGAATGCACATTTCAATTTGCTATGTTTAAGCCATTTTTCTATCTGACATTTACTTTTTATTATATATTTTTTAGGGGGAGAGGAGCATCAGTTTCCTTTAAAAAGTTTAACCTCTACAAGCATTAATTTTTTTCCTAAAGTGTGGCATTATGATAGGGATAAAATCATCCCACTTTGAATGAGAATGCATGGTTTCTATTTGTGTGATGCTTTCAGGTTTCTTCATTTTTGCATTATTGCTGCAATCATTGCCTTGTTCTTTGTCACTGAGTTGCACTTTGCTACTTTCTGAGAAATAGGCATAGTTTAAATAATTTTTAACAGTTTTAAAACTTGTTAAAGTTGGTGCATTTGAGTAAGAAGTACATGTCAAACTGTTAATGCAGATTTCCTGAACCTTTTTCTCAACATGAATATCTTTTAAACTCATATTTTGAGAAATAATGCTGCATGTACAAAGGAGTTACATATCACAGCATTATACATTTAGCTTTAGGTCATCATTGAAGTAGCATTATTGAGTAGGATTAGGTAACAGTGAAAGGAAAACATGCTCACACATTCTCATAATTAACATCCAGTTTATTTGAAGTATTTTAAAGCTTTTTGACTTCTTGTTAGTAGTCTGTTTTGTAGACAAAAGAGTTTAGTGATATAGGGGAAGAACGAAAGTTCAAAGAAGAGAAAAATGACCATCTATCTTACCACTGTCAATAAAGTGATGTTTATACTCTTACAGCATTCCTCTGGTAGTCAACCTACACAGGAAAATTCAATACTTTGTGTGCGTGGCGGTGGTCGGAAGACTAAAAGAAAATCTTCTCGTGCAGGTGACACAGAAAAAGTCACACCAGAAAACTCAAAGAAAAAACGTACAGCTGCAGGTGGCAACAAAACGACCATAGGTGCAAAGACAAGAACTCCTGCTGCACTTGGTGCTGTGATTAATTCACTTGCCAGGATTAGGAAGACAGCAACAAGTGGCCAAAGCAAAACCACACCTAGTAGGGAAATGAATAGGAAACGTAAAGCTGAGGATCAGTTCAAGGTATGCCAGCACACTAGTCTCACAATGCTTATTTAATAGGCACTGTGACAAAAGAGATACATTGTCTTGTCACTTGGTTATTTTAAAGTGGTCATGCTTTGTGGTAAACGCGCAACAGTTTATGCAAAAGTTGTATACAATGCATGTATATGTGTAAAAGCCAAGTAGAAAAATTTCAGGTGCTAGATATAAGGAGATAAGGCATACCTTCTTGTCTTTCCCTCTGCTTGCTATGTCGATTGCACATCAGTTTTAAGAAGTAAAACTATTTGTGATATAGCTGCTGAGCATGTAATGAAAAGCTTTTAGATAACCTCAATTTTTATTTACTCATGTATCCTAAGTCTTTTATCCTAAATAATGACATTCCTCTTGATAACCAGTCTGTTTTCTCTTAGGATGTTGGTTTTTCAACAAGAAATAAATATCCCCCCAAAATATCAGCTGTAGAAGAAAACGCCGCTGGTGGTGAAGTCTTAAGCCTGAAAAAAGAACCATTAGATCCAGAATACTATTTAAATGCTGGAGAACTGCCGTCGCCCACCGAGGCCATTTTAGGTGAGTTACTATTCACATTGCACTGATGATAAATTGTTTACCATTAGTGTCATGGACAGAGCAGGTAGGAAGTGGGGGCTGTGTTCTTACCCCTCAGCCGCGTGGAAATCATGGGTCCTCAGACTTTTCGGGCCTGACTGCCGTTTTGGGCCGTAATCACCCTTTGTCACTGAACAGTCAGGGCTTGGCTAACTGATCTTTTTGCTGGATCTTTGAGCGATCGCCAAGAAGCCCCTTGACGCCGTGTACCAGAACATGCCTGAAGCTGAGACTTGAGCTTCGACACGGGGACAGCTGGGAAGGCGACGCGGGACCAGCAAGACGGGTGTCGAGCAAAGGTGCTCCACCGCTAACTCGACAGCGGCCATGGAGGAGTACCGTGGAACGGCCACTTGCCTACTGAGGTGAGGGACCGTCTCTGCGATGACTAACGCCCAGCCGATGTGGTTTTCATTTATTCAGCCGGAGCCATTTATCGCTCTGTCCCGAGGGCCACTGATGTGGGGCACAAGCGTGAGCTGTCAAAGGGTTAGCTACACAAAGACAAAAATCGTACGGTTAGACTTTTCATCATTGTAGACGGATAAGCGGGAAAGAGGGACGGTTTGGATCCCTCTCTGCTTTAGAACGATAAGTCTCATCAGTTGAGAGAACGGTAAACTGTTTATAGTTTCGCCTTCGACTGTGTGTTGGGGAGAAACCTTGGGCAGTGCTCCTGTGTAATATTAATTGTATCTGTTCATTTCCTGGTCAGTCAATGTGAGTGCACAATGCCACATGACATTTATATTGATGTGTCTGTACTAGCACTTTTGGGAAGATTGATTGTGTACTTGCTTGCTTTCTGGTATTGGTCTTGTTCCATTTGTATGGTGTGTCGAAAAATTGTTGTTGAAGTAATTCATCAGTAATTATTTGTGCCTCTGGGAAGGGACGCCCCAAGCTAAAGTGATCTCGTGTTTTCTTTTTCAGTAGAATGCGCATGCCCACGTATGTTGTGTGACAATAAAATGCTAAAGGTTTTCAGACCCCTAGTTAGAATTGTTAGGAGTTTTCAGACTTTCCTCCCCTTTTTCCCGTGAACACATGGTAAGTTTTAACGACTAGCAGCCGAAGAAAGTACACACCAAAATGACCTTAATGAAAATGACTGAATGTCCTTTAGTGCAGATGGAATATACAGGCTTTCTGAAGCCAATGAATCGAAAAGTGTACAGATTAGTCTTTAAAATAGGTTAAGAGCTAGGTTGGGTTTCTTGATAATATATAATTTTCATACATATTGAAATTTTCGCTTGTTCACAGACTTAAAGCCTGTTTTTCTACGCGAAGCTGAACCAGAATGCGCACACAGTCAACAGTGTGGCAAGAATATCAAGGAGGAGTTCGAGATAGAGCTGAATCCAGACTGGTGTCCTGACGATGACAAAGATGAAAGAACTATGCCTCTTGGAGACATAAAAAGTCGTGGGCTAAAGGAGGACGCAGAACCTTTAGGAGGAGAGTATATAGAGAGTTGGCATGCGGGGAAAGTTGACTGTACACTGGTCACATTAGGGGATCCAGAAATGGTAACTTGGCTGCCTACCACCGAGGGGCTGGAACAGAACACGACAGCAGGTTCTAAATGCGCGGCGCAGCCTCAGTCAAAACCTGATGGTCTCAAAGCCGCAGTTGCTTCCGACAAGGAAAACGGTGGCACAGACGTTGAGCTGTCTACGTTATCAAGGAATGATCTAACTGAATCCGTTGACTGTGAGCAGTCGTCGAACGGAGGTGAACAGCAGACAGTCACCCCTGCTGGTGCTCATTGTACCGTTGTTGCTGCTGTGGATGCTTCTGATGGGAGTGGAAGAGGTGGCACTGCTGCAGTTCTTGCTGGCGTTGCTGGTGCTAGCAGCAAGGAAACATATTTTACAGAAACGTCGCTTGCCAGACACGAGGTTCTGAAAATGCTGTTAGCGACCACACCAGTTGGAGCACAACCTGTCATTGCCCATTCCTCGAAACCAACTTTCAACGGCAGTACGGGGCAGACGTTATTGCCGTTGACCTCTAACGGTGCACAACAGTCCTTCTCAGGACACTCGCCGAGGAACGCTAGCAGCCAGTCCATAATTGTCCTTACATCTCCGTCTTCAGACTGTAGTAGCCAGAAGCTATTGTTTGTGCCTAGCACCTGTGCACAGAACTCTGTATCCTCTGGCCATACAATAGTGCTGTTAAACCCTTCGTCAAGAGAGCAGATACCTTCTGAACGAACACCTGGGGATTGTGGGGATCAGAAAACAAATATTTTTCTTTGCCAAAATTGTGGGAATAAGATCGTAGGCCAGGACAGGTTAAGACAGCATCTCCTGAGGTGCCCCATGAGGGGAAGTCTAGGGCTGTCATTACCACCTGGGCCAAGCCAGACGTCGGCCGTCATTGTCAGTCAGACCGACCAAAGACCCATCCTTCCGAAGGAGATCGTGGTGGTTGTCAGCCCCAAGGCGCCATTTCCGCAAGCCCACGGAGTGTTGACGAATGACGAGGGATCGATAGGGGAGGCAAGTGAGACCAACCTTGAGGTGGAGCGACCGTTCAAGTGCGACCACTGCTACTCGCGTCACCAGAAACTGTCGCACTTGCGGATCCACGTAGTGCGGGCGCATGGAAAGCCCGACCCGCTGCTGTGCCCTGTGTGCGGGCGGCAGTTCCAGAAGCAGAGCACCTTTAACATCCACGTGAGCACGCACAGCAGCGACACGCCCTTCGCCTGCCCCCAGTGCCCTAAGGCCTACAAGTCCGCCGCCACCCTCAAATCACACCTGCGACAGCACACTGGGGAGCGGCCCTACCAGTGTCCGATCTGCTCCCGCCTCTTCTCGGAATTGCAGCATGTGAAGCGGCACCAGCTGACGCACACCCGCGACGGTCCGCTGAAGTGCCCAGAGTGTCCCGCCACTTTCCTGGTGCCTTCCTCCTACAAGATTCACCTGCGTGTGCACACGGGCGAGCGGCCGTTCCCCTGCCATTTATGCGAGAAAGCCTTCCGCGACCGCTCGGCGCTCAACGTGCACCTCCGCATCCACACACGCGAGAATCCGCACCAGTGCCAGGTGTGTGGCGCCACCTTCCAGAGCTCCGGCGGCCTCAAGCAGCACACGCTGGGCCATGTCGGCATATCGCCTTACGAATGCCAACGTTGCGGCGTGACCTGCGGCTCCCGCGGGGCCTTAAAGCGGCACATGCGCTTCCACTCGCGCACTACTGCAGCTGATGCACAAGACGACGACGACGGCGTACAGGCACCCGAGGCGGCCAGCAAGCCACCCAGTCGCTCGCAGCATAGGAAGAGACGAGGGGAGAGTGAGAAAGAAGAGGATAGTGTAAAAAGGAGAGAGGAAATAGGAGCGTTGAGTGTGATGGCCGATGATACATTGACTACAAGCTCGCTGGGTGCAAAGTAATTGTGACTTTAATAAAATTGTTGTTAGTAACAGACTAATAATAATAAAGCCTAATAATTATATGTCAGGCTCTTTCGCTTTGTGGTTCGAATGCGGAGCAGGTTTTGTCGGTTCATGGCCTGGTCGAGTCCAGCCCACCACACTTCCTTGTCTTTGCTTAGCTAAAAACTAACCAGTAGAAATGAGTACCTTTCAGGAAAGGCTTAAAACCGACGGAAAATTAGGAGCTGGGCTCCACGTACATATTCTTCGCGACATTTTTACCTCGTTTACCTTCCCGTTAGCGCGGACCCCGCCTTGCTCGAATTTTAAAGTAGTTGAATATGAACACTTTCTGGTGTTTGGGAAGAACATCTCTAAATAGCTCGGTATGATTATTCTTCCTTAATTAGACGTTTTATTTTACAAAACCTAAACAAATAGTGTATAGCCGCACCATTTGGTTCAATCAATAAAAATACTGTGTATACATGTGTTTGTGCTTGCGTACAGGCGCGTGTACGGGAGATTAACGGCCATTTTGCGTCTGTTTTAAACGGATGGTAGGGGTTGTCGAGAGCGTGGTGGTATGAGCAAATGTTTGTTTAATGTTTTCGCGACATCTACACCACTTCCAACATGTTTCCACACGGTGATCTTTTCCTAACCAGTCAAGTTTGTGAGCTGATCACCAAAACACGGTATCGCGTCGTCGAACACGCAAATGACAATTTCTGAAAGACGAGGTTAAAGGAAATGGGAGCGGGGGATGTGGGAGGACTCAGGAGGTTGTCTTGCCAATCCACCAGACAACCGCAATCATTTTGTAGGTTGCAGCAGCATCTGATCCATCTGCATCGTTCGTGTTTCGAGGAGTAGAAATAGACAATGGTCTTTATTCACGCGCGGTTCTTCCTGTTTTCCAAAACGAGGCTCATGAGCCTAATGGTTACTAGGAAGAATGCCCAAGAGCATCACAAAGAAAGCCAAATCGCACAGGCACTTCTGTGTGCTGGTCTGTACAAATGATGTCAAGCTGCATGTTTCTTACTGAGAAGTACCTTGAGAAACATCCTTTGTGAATACATTCTCACTTCACAAATTTTTAACAGCCACTGTGCTCCATTTAAATGTCTGCAAGCGACCTAGTCACATCTACGAAGTCGCACATAGAATTTTAAATTTAATGTATGATGAAAAATTATATTTAAAAGAATTGAAAATCATATACATAAGAAATATGAATGATCCACCATGCAATATATTCACGCAAGGAATAGCAAATTTTACAGGCTGGTGATAGATACACGCAATGTGCAATATATATATACTTCTTACAAAGTATACAGGTTAGAGATGTGTACACTTCAATAAATGCGCATGAGGCAAAGCAAATTATACAGGCTGGTAACAAAGAGAAATGTTCTGTTGTGCAATATACGCATAAGCAAAACAAATACAGGTTTATGACAAATGTAAAATAAAATGTGTACGCAAGGTACAAAGGAGACAGCCAGTATAAGAGGTTGGCGACAAAGAAAGTTGAACATATGGAGAAAATGAAAACAATAATACTAACATCTGCCATAATCTATTGTTTCATTCTTTCAAAGTGTCATGAAAAACATGATTAGCATGAGTACAAAGAAAAACGCTGATGACATCATGCTCCCAAATCCAAAACGTTCAGAAACATTGCAAGAGAAGCAAAAATCCAGTATCAGTCTAGTGATTTTGTTTTTCAAGTCTTCATTTTTCATTAGTCGTCAAAGTAAGAACCCAGTATTACGGGACTTTTCATAAAAAGATAAGTTCTCACATGTTTTGGTAGCCACTACACCGGATCATAACAACCTCGCTTTGGTTTCAAGATGGCGGGGACGTGAATAAGGTCTGTGCAGGAGATAGTGGCAGGATGGGGAGAAGGAGTGTATATTGTATAATGCAGAGAAAGCTATAACTTGTCGTGCGGTCAGGACCGGAAGACATGACACCTACACAAAAAAGATGAGCCAGTCGGTCAGCGGTCGACGAACAGCCTCCATCAGACAGTCTTAATCCATCAAATTTCCTGTTAATTGAACATCAGTTGACCTCGGAAGTGGGCATCGTCACGGTTGTATTGGGATGGAAAGATGGGGTAGGAGGGGGGACAGAAAAAATTCGTTTCTATCTGAATGTCTATTTGGTGCCAGGAGATTGTTCTTGCAAAGAAACTCAGTTCCCGCCACAGATATCTTCCACTAGATACGAGTATTTATGGGTGGACAGCTGTCTACCCGTTCCATCTCCATACACTCTCTTTGTAAAACTTTATTAGAATTCCCCTGAAAGGTCACTTGACAGAGGCCAGGTCTGCAATGTTTGTGTGTGTGTGGAAGCTGACCACCAATGACAGCTGAGGTACCCAAAACACCCACCCAAACTCCTTGACGCATGAAAAAGGATGTAATGAATAAAAAATTTACTTCTGGCCTGTTTGTAAACATGAAATGAGTTCTTCAGGTGGCGGTTAGATGCTGAATAAAGACTGGAGGTATTTCATCGCATACGTCGCCAGCGTTCAGCACGAACTGTCGTATTCACCAGATGGCTGTTCAACCTTTGGCGGCAGCAGCCGCGTCCATCCTTGCTGCTTGCTAATGCAGCACAGATCGGTGTCCTGCTCACTTCGGAATAAGAAGAGCTGCAACAGACCTGCGTGATTGGAAAATGACGGCCAATTCACCGTTTTGACGATTAGGAAATAAGCGACGATCATACTTTGTTCTCCCTCCCAAGTGCTTGTCCGGCTCCGAACAAGGGATCCACTCATCGTCAAGCCCTCGCAGACGGGAGGAGAAAGGGTACAGGAGGGCAATGGAAATAAAAAGCCATTAAGTTCTTCGGCCAATTTTCTTTTCCTGCCATCCGCTTCTGATAACAGCAAGGTTCCTGCACACTGTCGTCTCCATGGCAACACTGACAGATCTAGAAAGGCTGTGTCTGAAACTTAGAGACAAGAAAACCGTTACAACCACACTTTTTTTTCTTTTCAACCATTCCAGCTGGGTTGAGCTGACACTAGATTTTTGTTCAGTTCCTTGTTTACTTATTCCTCTTCTTGTTGAATATTGGCTGGATTAAAGCTCCAGGAAAATCAGCACACAGATATTTACACATTTCACATATATCTGAGCTTTTTGCGTTCTCTTGTCTGTATTTATATTTAGTGGATGTGAAATGTGCACGAAAACTTATGCAGCCGAAAGAGAGAGTGCCTTCTTATGTACTTCGTAGGTTGTAGTGGTGGTTGTGGTGGTGGTGGTGCATGCTGTCGCGAATGCATGCGTTTATTTTCAATCGTATACACACTGCACATACATAATGACATAGAATAAGTTGAACTCTTCATGTCATTCTGACACAAAAAGACTAGTGATTGAGCAACTCATTCTGCCTTAATAAAAATGTGGACAAGGGAATAGGAATCCATCCATCCAAAAGTGAATAATGGGAGGAATTCGTTTTGGATGTTTTATCTTGTGGGACACGACATACGAAGAAGTATGAAAGAAAGTAAGCATGCTCTCTCTCCCCATCCTTCCCCGACTGGTCTTCACAATCAGATAAATTGTAACTTCGTGTCATGTTGGACTCGTATTAACTATGATATAAAAAAAAATGCGACATGGCTGTCTTTTGAACAAATTAATGAAAAGTGCGTTTTCAGTGCTTTGATTTATTTTCGGTTAGGAGTTAGTGATATAAATATATCTGAATCCCTTTATTTAATGTTGTACAAGCGACTGTCCATTTTGTGCAGGATGCATCGAGGATAAAACTCACTGTTTACAATACAGTGATATCCGTCCTATTTTTCTTTAAAAAATACCACCATACAGCAAAAATGAATTTCCTATTGAAAAGTTGGTGTGTAAAAATGCAGGCAATACCACCCATCTAATTTGTTTATTTTTCACAAATGTTTTAGCTTAAGATGTGCTAAAATGACCAATGAAGCGACTATCTGTTATTTGTAGCAGCAAATATGTGTATGTAGGTGGGTGGATAGTTGTGAGTGGGTTGGTGGCGTGCTCGTGTGAATGCATGGGTTATACATGAGAAAGGTAAGGGGGGAGGGAAAGAGATGGATGGGGCAAAAGAGTTAAAAATTACGGTAAACTCCAACAGAAGTTAGTTTAAATTGTAACCGAGCTTTTTGCGTGGCATTATGCGCGAGAAAATAAGATGCAGCACGCGATGGGAGGCATACAAACCTGCCTGGTGGTCGCTTTCATTTCCCCGTGTTAGTTAAACTTACCGGAAGCTTTGCTAACAGGGAAAACGGTAGCCGATATAGGTGCCCCTTTTAGTGAAAGTGTATAGACACCTTTTAACGATTTCCTTCTCCAAATTGCAATTGTTGAAACAGGAAGAAGTCATTCACTTAAAAACTAGACACACCGACGCTTGTGCTTCCCCCATTCCTGCCTTCCCTCCCTTTTTTTTAAAAAAAAAAAAAAAAGACAGTGAAGAGGGGAGGAGGAGGGGAAAATACTCCATACTGACTACATAACTATTGATAGTCCTTTTCTCGTAGCTAGAAGAACTAGAATAGAAATGAGGCCTCCATGAGCTATGCAGTTCATATACACATAAGCCAGAACATTCCAGGAATACCCGAAAGAAAAATGTACAACACATGACAATTTTAGTGAAAATTGGATAAAAGTTCACACTAATTTAAAAGTACGCAGGGTTCAACTTACGGACCGAATTATTACTTTTAAAACTGAGTGAAAAGGTCTGAATGTGTAGCAGAAGGCTAAGGAGTGGAGGTTCTGTGTGGTTCGAAAACTGCCCGTTCATTCAGGCTCAGCAATGATTTGGTTAGGGGAATTTCGGGTAGATATGGAAAAGTTGCATGAGAACGCTGGGCTGACCCTAAGCTACAGAAAATAGAATCCCTTGATGTCTAGCAGATGAATAACGCCATTATTACGAAAAATAATTTTAAAAATTTAAATACAAGCAAGAAAAATATTGACATAAAACTATATTAATCAATGACTTGATCGATCAATCAGTCTTGTCTGTATAAGGCACAAGAACAGAAATTTGTCTTCGGCTCACACAAGGAACAATGAAGACGCATCACGAGTAGAAGAAGAACAAGAACCGATTTTATATATATACAATCACACATGCGTCTATAATTATATAAAATAAAATGCATAAACACACACACCCTTTGAACAAAATAATGCGAAATAATATGTAATATGGAGTCGAAAGAAAGAAGGAAAGAGCCAAAGAGATATCAAAATAAAAGCAGCCAGAAAGAAAATCACGACTTCATAAATAAAACAACATAAACATGAAAACTTGCAGACTATAATAACATCTCGAACAGTGGAATCGAAGGAATGTTTGCCTTTCTTTCTACGTTATCATCAGTGAATAAGCAGCTCATAATTCAATGGGAATCGATGAGCAGGCAGAACAAATTCATCCCTTCGCCTTTTGTCTTGAAACTTCCTACAGCATTAATCTCTATACAATGTCCTGTTCTTTGTGATATTCTACCTTTTGATTTCATGTAAGTGGAATAACGACACCTTCTTTCATTTCTCGCTTATTTTTCATCAGAAGGGTTATAGGTTTCCTCCAGCTGTGACTGACACTTTTTCTTCTCTTTTAACACTCGTGTCCGCTCCGCCTGTGAGATTTATTCTAGTGATAGACTGACTTCTAATGCTCTAAGCTTTTGCTGTACAAAGAAACCGCAATACGTGCACGTCACCGGTTCTTCTGCGCAGGCCCAGAGGACACCACGATCTGCGCATGCGTATGGTGGTGGGGGGGATCGCAGGGGAGGGAAAAGGGGGTATGTGGACCGAATGCGTGGGTTACCAATGGCCTGAGGTTTGCTATATAAGCAGCTACTGTGTCTGGATTCGGCCACTCGTCCGACAAGAGAGCAAACAAGTTTTGCCAAGCAAGCGACCTACCAAGTCCTTGTGGTCAACAGACAACCTCGCTGTCACCACAGACCGAGCCACCACCATCCTACAACCCTAGCCTGCCATCTGTCTCGTTCCATCTTTCGCCAAGCCAATAAGGTGAGTGATTTTTCCGATAAAATTTTATTTAAAAAAAAAACCTGTGTAAAGACACGCCCCTTCCCCATCACACACTTTATCCTCCCACCCTGCTCTCTTTTTATTCTTAAATATTTCTGAACTTTGACTCGTCTAATTTTATTCTAATTTGTCTTTTACTGAAAAATGTGCTTTGAAATACTCAGAAATTTCATGAACAATATTATCTTCTATGCTGGCAATCAATTTAGCTTTATCTCGACGAGTTAATATTGCAAGAAATATTTTTTCTAAACGAATTGCCTAAACCGTACATGACAGTAATGAGGAAATTTGGACACAATGAACTGCTTTAGAAGTGGCGCTGAGAGTTTAGAAGATAGTAAATGATTATCTACTAGTTTAGTCGTTTAGGTTGGATGTTACTGAGTATTTCTCTGCATGCATTGTGTTCAGTAATTGACTTTTATTCAATGTCAGTTATAATATGTGTATTGTTGCTGGCTCTTTTAATTGTTTTGAGGACTTGATGTTCAAGTCCCAACAGACAGACGCCGCTTAGTTTGAATATTTGAAACGTCGGCATCTTTGTAGAAAATGTAGAGAAAAAGTATAGTTTCACTACAACTAAAACTTAATATTATTGTCAAGATCGATCTCTGCATGGACCTGCTTTCCTACAGCCAATCATGTTCAGTTTTTTTAAAGTGAAAATAGTCTAAGTACGTGTACCCAATGCAACTTTTTAAGTGTAAACAGAGATGTAAAATTTGTACGCAAGATCACGACTGTCTAGAAAATTTTTAAAATGCAATTTCCTTTTGATTGGGATAATACAGTTTTAATATTCTTGGAACACTATTTGAGTGATTGTATTTGTATCATAAACCTATTCTACTGAATGTAGACAACACTTGACTAATGTTTAGAACTGTTTATAGCTTGGAAAGATGGTATCTCATAGGTGCTGTACAGCACACCAGACCTTCTTAAGGATTGTCATTGTTACTCATTTTTAACTTGTTTAGAGCATCCTGTACCTGACCAGATAAGTCTTGTAATACTCCTCCACACAGCCCCACGATTGGTTCTTTTCATTAATTAATTTTCACGACTTTTACAGAGGTAATAATGAACAAACACTATTTTGATTATAAATATTACAAGTATTTTAAGTAAAAACACTTTTTGAAAGAGTCTAGCTAGCCAGAATGTCGCATGTACAAATATTTCTTGTCCTCGAAAAACAATGAAGAGACTGCCCAGCGCCGGCATATACAGGAATGTGCATACTTTCCTGGAGATTTGAACAGTCTAGAAACTGTCGGGATTGATTGCTAGTTTACGGGTAGTTCTACCCGACTGCACACAGGAAGCCGTGTGATTTATCGAGCCTACACCTCGAGAATATGTTAAAGATTTCTAAAGCTGATGGGAGTCTCACAAAGAGGTCTGAAATGCTTTTAAGAGCGTTTTGAACTGTTACCCTTCGCTTCAAACCACGTGATTGATCTCCGGGTTGTGACCTGGTGACCTCAGAAGAGCAGTACTTTATTTCGCACTAGCGCCTCACAACTAACCCTAATTCTCTTTCCTCCCTTTTAAAAAGCCTTCTTAGCGACGCAGTGGACTTTATTTGGCTAACACACGTGACTTCCTTCGAGGCAATCGATTGGTTGGCGGTCCTATGAATGCTTCTCCGACTGGCGGCGAGCTGAAAACACAGGTCTAGTGTTTCTCCACTACCACCAACTCAAAAGTCTCTCTCAATTTTACAAAGAACAGCTCTGGGACATACAGCGGTACACTTTCAGACATACTGTCTGTCAAGGAGAATGTTATCTTTTCCTCGAAAAAAATTTTTAAAGGTGTCTAGAAAGGAAATGGCGGGCAAGCTGTGGGATGGGAAAGTGAAGGGCAGAAGGACAGTTAATCGACTTTCACGGGGATCTGTCGTTTACAGTTACTTCAACATCACTTTACACACGAGGGCGCATGTTTTGTACTTCTTCGTAAGCGACAACTTGGAGATGACAACCAGCACTTCAAACATAATTCACGAAGAAAATTGAAACATTTTTCCTAAAAGAAACATTTACCCTCTTAGCACTGCATATAAGTATGCATAAAGACAATGCTAATAACTGAAGACTGCGAAGACGACAGGGGGAGATGTTTGTTTTTATTATTGCCGATCTCAGTTCTCTTTCATCCATAGCAATGTCACAGATCCCTTTCGGCCAGTGAACTGTAAGTGGTTCACAGTGTATAGGATAAGGAGCCCCTCCATCACCTTCCCTGATATATCCCCTAACCAACTGCTGGGTGGGCGACGCGGCATTATCCATCCAAAGACCCAGCGCGAACCTTGAACCTGCGACCGTTCTGGTCAGAGATACTGATAACATTCAAGTGCATCTTCAGGACTATCATCCACGAAAATAACTGTATACAATTTCGCTTGGGAATATCGCTTTCCGCCTCAACAAGAAGCTTTGTCGTTCCCCTTATGTCCCCTTCTTATCTGTTGGGTAGATGATGCGCGTGGCTGTTGCTATGTCTCTCCTGGTGGTGTCCTTCCTGTGTGTGGCAACGACAGCATCGCCAGTGTGGAAGCCCCAGGGCAGGTTCGGAAAGCGGCTTGACTCCAGCTCCCTTCTGCTCGGTGAGTAGAGCTCACGTTGAGTACAGTCATGAGCGTCAAAATTATTGGGTCAATCTGGTCGAGCGGTCCTGTCGTCTGCAGCGGGTCCGCTAAAGGGAAATAAAGTACATCTGTATTAGGATTTAAAATTTGCTACTTTATTATTTTTTGTTTTGTTTTATATGAAGTAATAAATTATGCAATTTTTTTAAAATGCTAATATTTTTGTTAATAATAATCATAGAATTTGTAGAGCGCAGTTCTTCGCGTGGATGAGAGTTTTAAAATGACACGTGGTAGAAAATTTTCAAATACAATTATATCATGAGGTAGAAGAAAGAGATTTTTTTTTATTTTACTGGATTGGGTTCTTTACTTCCAGCATGCATGTCTGGAGTGTTTAAATTGTCGCTGTAGTGTCCTATATTTATTAGTATCCTGTATCCAAAGTATATTTGCCAGTTTACCAAGATAGCAATTTGCATATATTAGCATAACATGTAAATATATACCACAATGGTATACAGACAGGCAGGCAGACAAAAATGAGAAAGGAGTGCAAGTAGGACACGTCATCGCTAAGTGCATAAGATTGCTCATTCTATCGAGGAAGTACAACCATTACGTCACCTAATCCCCAAAATTTTTTGACGAGCGCTAATTCCTTTCACTTTAAGGAAGCAGTGCAAAGCAGAACACTTCAGGAGCAAACTTTGTTAGGACAGTTTTTCTGGGGCTGCATCAAGAGTGGAAGCAAAAAGCAAATGAGGAAAAGCTGTAATGAGATTGGTGGATGATAAAAAAAACTGTAACCTGTCATCAATAAGCTTTTAACATTTGTTCACCTCTCTCTCTTTCTCTCTCAGATTCACTGAAGACGCCTGTGAGTGGAGAAATTGAGTTTCCCGTAGAAACCTTGGCTTCTAGTGAGCGCCCAAGCTTTCTTCGCGTAATGGTCAGACCATGCACAGTCAGCGGGGTGGCTGGCTACCCACCATGTGGCTGGTACGTGAACAAGTGAAAGGGAAAATGGATGTGTTCGTCGTTTTCATGCTTGAGTTGTGGTGTGATAGCGTTTACTCGTGTTTGTAAATTCAGGACAGGGCGGTTATAGAAAAGACACCGATTTAGTTTTATTCAAGATTTGATTTAGCTAGCTTAAAGAAAGGGATTGTCAGAGAGATAGAGAAGGGAACATGAGAAACTGGGAAGGAGAGAAGAACGGAGGAAGAGTATGAATGACAATAATCAAAGATGTCATGTCATGCTTAATTTTAACCAATGGAAAATCTGCAATCAGGTAAAGAAACACTGTAAAATGTGCACATAGTGCATATAGTGCACAGTCCCAACAGTCCAGGTCTCTACTTCAGCGTTTCCAGGTCTGGAAACCACATCTCATGGATGGGGGGTACGGCGTGGACAAGGCTACTTTTTTTCATTTCCCGCCGAGTCATGGGATTTGCTGCACCACACATTTTCCACTCTCTAAGCTCAATTGAACGATCGCAGTTTTTTGTGATGACAGACGTTAAGAGTTCTGGGGTAAAAAAAAATCTCCATTAGCTTTTTCCGTCTAAAGGATCTCTAACCTGTTAGCTTGAAGCTGATCCAACAGTCTCCCCACCTCAGACCCTGGTCCTCTCTCTTCCTGTGGCTCGGGAACCCTGGGATAAGGGCGTGCACGCAATGATCGCTGGGATTGCAAGCCGTTAATTGCGTGGCGCACGCACGTTGAATTACGTTAGCTCCGCGAGAAACTCACCGCGAACTGCAGCTGTGACGTCAAAGCTGAGCCGCCATTGCTGCTGTGTTCAACGGTTTATCGTCGGGCATCAGTCTTTTACGAGCTGCGCCGGATACCCCTGTCGTGGTCGCAGATTTTCCAATCTCGTGAAGAAGTGTCGTAAGCTTTGGCTAGACCGGACACCCGTATCGCATGCCGAAAGCAGCTAGGTTTCCTCGCCTGTCTGATGTTTTTCGATGGGACTAATTGGGGAGGTGGACAGGTGGGTGGGGGATGAAACATGGCTGGTACAAGCTGATAGCGGCAAACTAATGTTTTAGTCTTTATTGGCGTGCTTTGCTGAAAGAGTCTGGGTGAGACTTTTAACCCACTTGAGGAATGCTTTCCTGACTCGCATGTTAATCAATTCTCGTTGCTTTCGAGAACTCCAGCAGCAGACGGGAGAACTAAACGATGAGAGTGTGTGGAAATGTGCATTTAGAACACCTCCACAAATCACAATTACAACAAAAGGACAAACGAAGTTGCCGAATCAGTCTTGATTATTCGACATGTTTTTACTTGTGGGTGCGATGGTAGACAGAGAGAGAGAGAGCAAGGAATTAGGTTGAAGTTCATCATGTATGCTGGAGGGCAGACAGAAAGGATGGGGAGGTAATGAACGGGGTGCGGGGATCTGGTCATAGGTGAAAATAATTTAATGGCCCACACTTTACAGGCTGTCCTCCCAGAGTTCACTCGTACGTGGTGGATATTCAACCATCCCTTCTTCCATGTTGTCTGACTACGAGACTCCTCACATCCACACTCTTGTAGCATCCGGTCTAAAGTATAAGAGGAAGTTAGATTACCTTTTCTTGACTTGTTGACAGGACTCCATTATGCTTGAGATTAGTACTACCTGACCTCATAGCACTTCTTTCCGCAAGGAAATTTACCGCACGATCCTTAGCCAGAAAGACATACACGAAATATGCCTGCTAGGAAGGGGGAGGGTTAGGGTCTTCAGTCACGTGACCCAGCCTGTTATCCTTGTCAGCATTCGTTCCGAATGTAACCTAGGAAAGGAATAAATGGACATTAAGGGAGGTTATGTGAACATTACGGTCATTGTGAACATCCTTAAGGACAGTGTAGTGTGTGCCTGCGTCTGGATTCTACAAGCGTAATCACTGTACCATAGGTTAGTGAACTTCATTCATGATCATAATCTTCTTTTTTTTCGTCTCTCTTTCGTCGTCATCGTTGTCGTCAAAATGTACCTTTTTCAGGAACGCGGCCGTGGCAGAGGAGTCCACGGGAAGCATCTAAATCCAAATTTTCCAGTGACCCAGTGCCTGAGGCCAGCAACACTCAACTCGCTTTTTCTGTTATGAACATTAATTCCTCCCTGCCAATCTTGCAATAAAAACATGAACTAAAAATATATAACTGGGACTCTATGTATCTATAGACGGACGGATGAATGGATGGATGAATGAATTCTACGTATGACAGAAAGTAAATTGACCAAACAACCACTAAATTAGCCATCCAGCCATCCAGCCACCCTGCCAAATGCTGAGATCCTCGGGGAACTTGGACTGGACGAAGTGTCGTAATTCAGCCAATGCCTCCGGCTAATTACACTCTCGTATTCTCCGCCACCGACGCCAACACGTGCGTGGACGACAACACTTACACTAACCTGCTAACTAGTGTACGCAGTACACTTACACTAACTTGGTAACTAGTGTTCTGACAAATGACTCCAAGCTCCACAATAAAAAAAACTTAAATTCACTTTAATGTAAAGTTATGCAAACTATTAATAAGATTGAGAGTTTTTTTCAAATATTTACACAAATGCATTGAAACATCAAATAATTCCAATCGGCTATTTTCTCCGTTCCTGTTAATCTGTTAATATTCCTACTGCTAATGCTAACAACACGTGATCTACTCCTACCGTTAATTAATACACATCGCTTAATACGTGCATTCATGCATTTGTTCGTCCCTTTTACTACCGATTCTCCCTTGCTTTGTGGAGGACCCTCCCGATGCTTGCTGAAAAACATGATAAAACGTAACCGTTGATTTCCTCGTCGATCATGATGCCTCCACACCCACACTGAGACGCAAAACACGTAACTAGAGGGGTTAATACGGACTACTATGTGTCAGCACGTGTTCTTTCAGCCACTCCTAGACTGTTACAACTGTTTTGAGCAGACCTCGCAGACCTTTACTTCTCTCTTCCAAGTGTCGAATCTGGTGATCCAACTCTAAATGTTTTCATGTATTTTATCAAAATTGTTGACTTAAAAAATGATCAGTGATAATATATACAAATATTTTTATTATTAGGAAACAACATTTTAAAGAACCCATTGAAAAATGTAATTAAAATCTTTGCTAATGAAACTACTTCAAACATGGTTAGTTCACAGTGCCATTTTAAAATGAGTCACAAACATAATTGTTTTGAGAGACTATCACTGAGAGAATGTTTGTCTCTAAACCTAAATAGAACTAAAGTGCATTGAGTAGTAGGCGTTTCCATAGAATGATTCAAAGAAAGCAAAAACAACAGTTATTTTCGTAATGAGGCAAAGTAAATAATTCTGTTTGCCATTCTGGGGCAAAGCCAGACGCAGTATGTCACTGTTAAGTAAATGAGACAATCAAGAATGCTTTATCGCAGTCAAATGAACAGACATCCATGCAGCCAGTCAGACATGTCTGTGTTCGTAGATATGTATGGTATGCATATGCACACGCAAACAAACACACACACACACACACATTTTTTTTTAATGAATATTGAGGTTCAAAATGATAAGGTTATGGGTTTGTTTTATTGCTAGTTTGCTTCTTCGTTTCCTTTTTATAATACAGGGAATTTATTTATATCCCTGGCATATAGACAATCTCATGGCGCTTTACAAAAACAACAACCCCCCCAAAAAAAAAAACAACAACAACAACAACAACAAACAACACAAAAAACAACAAAAGACCAACAGCCAGCCAGACAGACACAACATAGCATGCAACATTGTTGATCAGATAATATGAATGATATTGAGAAAGAAGCTACTCCAGCATGCGTCAATCATTTGAAAAACTGATCCAGGCTGGAAGAAAAGAAGAATAAGCAACACATGAACTACGGGAAAATAAACAACAGTACCGATGATGAATAAAAAAAAAACAAATGCAGAAACGCAAAGCGGAACCAACAAGAACTGAGAGTATCGTGATTTTGCAAAAGGAAGACGTGCAAGGAAGTTTCAATAAGTGGAAAAGTTGGTAAGGGTGTTAAAAGGGACTAGCATTTTGTGAACTGCTGTTAAGAGTTAGGGAAGTTAAGGAATAGGTACACATAGGCAGATTGTTTGGGAGTCTGACAGTTTTACTGTGTGGGAAGTACACAATGGGCCTTCTAAAAAAAAAAAAAAAAGCATCGATTTACCTGGAAAATCCAAGGAATACGTCAAGTTCGGAAAAAAAAAAAATTCATTGGCCCATATGGGGATCGAACCCAGGACCTCCGCGTTATTAGCACGGCGCTCTAACCGACTGAGCTAATGGGCCAGACATTCTCTGATGAGCATATTTAGTTATTTAACATTTTAACAGAATACGGCCAAAAAAACCTATGACTTTTTGTTCTTTTCTCTACACCAAAATTCCACTCATCGCTTTAACCATGGACTTGTCTAGATCTATGATTACTTTCATACAAATCTAATTCTTTTCTCAATACAACTGTGCTAGTGCTTAGCCCGTAAATATCAAAGAAAGATAACTCATTGGTTGTTAACTGGTACTTCCATGACTAGCTCCCTTGGTTAAATGGTAACTGGAAACACCCTTCGCTTTCTAGTCAACCTATATTTAACTGCACCTTCAAATTTCAAAACGAGAGGCATAATTTAATCAACGCAGGGCCTCCAACATTTATACTTGAAAGTCAATTTGAACAAAAATCAACAAAATCTTTTTAGACAGGAGTCAGAATCTTAAGACAGTGGCAATTGTTGATATTTTAGTTTGCATATATCTCTTTTTGTCCTCAAGTAAGACCTTTTCCATAGAACAAGAAATAAAGAAAGCAAATACCCCGACTTGTCTCATTGATCAACTTGTGCCGAGAAGCATTGGCGCAGGGTTTGATAGCCACGCCCCTTTTTCCCTGGAGGCTAGAAAGGGGCGGCACTGTAACGAATCGAAACCTCCGGGCGTATCTAAACGTATGGGTATAGTCTGCGCATGCGCACGAAGCGAAACTTCACTACCGCCTGGTAGTTTACTTGAAATAAAAGTAAAGGATGAAGCATTACAAAACATTACGAAATAAAATGGCATTGCAAAAGCAAAATTATACAACTCACAATATGCTTTGAGCTGGTTTTTGATAAAATAAACCCAAGAAAATATTTACTAATCCATCTGATGTTTATTTATCAAAAACCAGATCAAAGCATATTAGGAGTTGTATAATTTTGCTTTTGCAATGCCATTTTATTTAGTATTTCCCGTAATGTTTCATCCTTTACTTTTATTTCAAGTAAAACTACCAGGCGGTAGTGAAGTTTCGCTTCGTGCGCATGCGCAGACTATACCCATACGTTTAGATACGCCCGGAGGTTTCGATTCGTTACAGCACCACGCGAGCGTTTTTCGTTACGCTTTCTAGAACTAATTCAGCTATTTCCCACCAGGCATTTATCACTCGAAACTTCTCTTTAAATTGTTATCACTGTTATCCAGGCTTTTGTACAAATTTCTACAATAAGAAAGCGTGTTTTAAGTTTGTAAAAGTTCATTGTCTAGTATCTAGCAAATCATGCGTCATGCAGATGGCCCATTAGCTCAGTTGGTTAGAGCGCCGTGCTAATAACGCGGAGGTCCTGGGTTCGATCCCCATATGGGCCATTACAATATCTTTTACTCCGCGTTTTTCTAGAAACATTTGATTTTCAAAGAAACACATTGAGAAATACTCTAATAACTTCGTTCGTGTTGTGTTACCCATTTGTTTCAAACCATTTTATAATATTATTTATTTCTTGTTTTCTACTATTACATACATCAAACGAGCATCCAAATATCTTTTAACTTTTTGCACATTTTTTGCACATTTCTTAGGTGGCTGATTCAGTTGATGGTTCTGGCAGTGTCTAGTAATGTCTTTTTTTCTAAGTGGTATGACTAAAGTCATTTTAGGCCAGTCTTTGCGCTACCAAGTCCTCCGACATAGAGCAGTAAGAAACTTTGTTGTTTACTTACCCCCAATTCCGCTCAGCTGGGACGTTAGTGACAAATGCGGCAGTTTAAATTTGAAATTCACTGCACAATGATTTGAGGCCTCGGTGGTCCGCTGTATTTTTACTTTAGTAAAGTGGTCCGCGGTCCGAAATACTTTGAGAACCACTGCTCTAGTCTAACCAGATTTTGGACCGAGTAGTCTACTCTTGACTCCAATGACAGTCTTGTAGATATTCTTCACCTGCAGAAATCTTTCCATTTAGATATTCCGTTCATCGTTTTATATATAAACATGTAATTACTTGGTTTGAGGTATGTAATAGTTAACAATAAAGAAAAATGTGATCTTCAAAACCATAAAGAAACAAAATCCTTTACAACTTTATTTCAGTATATCTTGTGTCATTTTGACATTCGAAGTACAAATAAAAAATATAGTTGGCCCATATGGGGATCGAACCCAGGACCTCCGCGTTATTAGCACGGCGCTCTAACCAACTGAGCTAATGGGCCAGACAATTGCATAAGGGTAGTAAAGTTCTATCATAGTTTCTTTAGATAATCCATCAATGCAAAATTTTGAATACATTCAGTATTCACAGACACTAGCATGCCTCGGGGTTTTGTGTGGCTATCTCTACTCTAAGCTCTCGCTGACCCAAGTACAAGGGAAGGGAAAATGAACTGTCCTGGTAAGAAATATATGAGATGCTTAAACTCCACCTTTCCGAAGAAATCTTAATTTTGGTTCCATTCAGACCACGAAAGCTAAGGCAGGATGATCACTGACCACCCAGTCTCTCCAACTAACTGGTCGGAAGGTCATTCTTGCACTGGGCACCGCTGCATTTTCTTCTGACACTACTATCAAAAATTTATTTTATAAGCCTCCATGTTTGGCATTAATCAGTGGTCACGTTGTTTTCAGAATGCATGTACCTGTGAACAAGAAATCTATATATTATTCAAACACTGTTTGGAACAAAATGAACAGCATGACGTGAACGAAGTTAGTATTTCTTGTGTTATTTTAGAGGGAAAAAAATTTAGAGTAAGCAAAACTAATTTCGTGGCCCATATGGGGATCGAACCCAGGACCTCCGCGTTATTAGCACGGCGCTCTAACCAACTGAGCTAATGGGCCAGGCGATGGTGGCTTTGAGTGCGACTCCTTAGATATTATAAGAACAAACTGTGTTTTTCTGTCCTGGTGAAAGATTATATAGCACACGATAATAGCAAATCAAAGAAACATTTCACGCGGTGGACGCACGGCTGAAAAACTGTCCTACAAAGCACAATGAAAAACTCTTGCTTGGCGGCGAATGAAAAGGGGCGTGGCTAAGCCGGATATTTGATCAATGAGGTAAACAAGTCGGGGTTTTTCTTCTCTTTGTTTCTTCTTACACAGAAAAGGTCTAGCTGGAAACAAAAAGATAGGAAATTGATATTATTGCAATCGTCTGCTTATAGTTTGTTGGCGGAGCGGATCTCCATGTCATACTCGAAGTTCCGCTCCTCCCATCGAGAAGAAGCATATAAAACGGACAGGTCGTGGGCACAGCGTACACAACATGGCGGTGCGGTCTGTTTTACTGATCTTAGTGATACTGGGTGTGATGGAAAAAATTACTTTGCTGTTGGATCTCGGAGCAGTGATAAAAGTATTTCCTCAAAGTATTTTCAAAGACGTGCATACCACTGGGGCCCATCACTACTGTGTTTCGCTAAATCCGTTCAGTCTTTCTGGTCAGATATTTTTTTAGCGTTCCTAATAATAATTGCTCATGTAAATAATAATAAGGATTGAAATACGATTTGCGTTTGCAAAATAATATTCACGAAACAAACATTTTAAGTGCGTTCATCTAACGACTTAACAAAAATTAAGCTCAATTTGCTTACTGTTCATGTATATTGGGATTGCCCTTGTGGATTGATAAAGCTGTACTGTATATGCATGTTTACATGTGTGAAGATGCATTCATGCTTACTTCAAGATGATAAAAACTATTCATATCCCAGAACCTTGTGGTCATAGGTGCAATAGGCTTAATGTGAAATGTGCATCAGAAGCATATAATACTAGTAAATCGCTTCATTTTCTTCCCATTTCGCCTACATTTCAGGTGGAAAACATAAAAACAAACGTTTGGCCCATATGGGGATCGAACCCAGGACCTCCGCGTTATTAGCACGGCGCTCTAACCAACTGAGCTAATGGGCCTCACGACTTTTGTTCTTCCTTACATCAACTCGTATTTAGCGACCAGACTAATGGGCTTCCCCTTTACTAACATCGTTACATCTTACATCTGCTTATCGCTACGTCAGTAAGTGTGTCGCAACATAGTTCCTCCCTTTATGACG
Source organism: Pomacea maculata (assembly GCA_004794325.1). Lineage (NCBI taxonomy): Eukaryota > Metazoa > Mollusca > Gastropoda > Architaenioglossa > Ampullariidae > Pomacea > Pomacea maculata. Next base: position 84,102 of record SRHC01003612.1, on the reverse strand, counting down.
ATGACCACATCTTACAGCTATTCAATATAGCTGCTCTACTAATCACGATCAATGCTATTGAGACATCACACAGATCCTCGCTCAGCTTCGTTTTCCCGAAAATAGCTGCGGCGACTCGCAGTTCCCACGCTTGGCTAGATATCCGGGTTTGTTTGTTGTTGTTTTTTTTAATAATAGAATGAGGGGATTTATCTCTTGCCTCGGGAAGTCCAATTTCGAGTGTCACTAAAGCGTAAAGCACATGGGGGTTGAGGGGGTGGGGACGGGGGAAACAGGTTTTCTCACCGGCAGGGTTGTTGTAGGTAGCCGTCCGTCATTCGAGTTGATCGGCGTTGACACGATCCGGTCGTTGAGCAGGCGAGGGAATGTGCGGCTTTAGTGAATACGGAGGGTCTTACAGGATCCACACAGAAGAGCACTTCCAGTGTGTGTATGTTATCTTCGTAAATTTCATTCTCTTTCGACTTTCTCTGCCTTTCCCTCTTCTCATTCTTTAATTGCCTTTTTTATTGTTTCTCAAACGTACATATAGGTTTGTACATCGCTCAGTAATGACAAATTGCTTGTATATGCGTAGATATTTGACAGCAGGTTAATACAAGTACACACACACAAGTACTAGGGGTGGACTCGGATGACTGTGCTTGGGACGTGGAAGGAAACGACGTCAAATCCGCTGCTTCTACTGTCATTCTTCGGTCACAAGTCACGATTTGTCCTCGGCTTTCTTCGAGATGACCAATTTACGCTCAACCCTGATTGGTAACATCAATCAATGGGTTAATTATTTATTCCAAATGCGCGAAGCCACCGGATTATTGTGATATTACAATAGAAACATGTTAGACACAAGTACAAGGCAACTGACGGTTGAAGGAAAGGACTAACGTTAAGATTTTTTTTTTCTGCATGTGCGTGTGTAGGAAGTTCATTATCCCTGTGCGTGTTGTATGTAGACCTGTTCACTTGTACATTTGATCCGCGGCCCAAGCAGCAAGTTGAGGATTGGTCTTGACGTCACGCATGTCGTTAAGAGATGGTACCGGATTTCGCCGTCACTGTTCCCTACCTCCTCCACGGACAAAATATTTCTTCCGAGGTGTATGCAGCACCAACGGTTAGTTTTAATTCGTCATCAATAAGTTTTGACTTTACTTATTCTTTCTCTCTATATATATATATCCTCCCACGCATGACATAAACCTAAGCTGTTCCAGTATCTCAATTAGATTAAATCGGATATTCCTTTATTTACTGTTTGTTTCCGCGCTGAACAACATGCAATACACCATAAAGGTGCCGGCTTACTTACTGTAAATGATGGCCATGCAGATTTATTTATCTTGAACGGGATTTCTCGATTTTTTTTTTTTTAACTTTAGCATTTTTACGTGATTTTCCAAAACAGTGCGAATTAACATGCAAATTTAATGCATTCTACAAGAATCTATCGCATTCTACAAGAATGTATTGCACGTCTCATTCTACAAATAAATATGGCTGAAATCAGAACGCACGTTCGCTGTTGTTGAAGATTGCCGACAAAAGTCGTGTTCGCACTTGTAGCACATCATCCAAAATTTGTTTGCAACTTCCTTGTTCGGGGAGACAACTACTAAATACATTAACTTAGGGGTTGTCTCCTCGAACAAGGAAGTTGCTCCTCCAATCAGCGGCCGCCGAAGTTGGTTTGCTGTTCTCGGTAGTCTTGCACATTTTTCTCTTTGGTATTTTTAAGGTAGGACAGCAAGCACATGACTGGAAATAGTCTAATCAGCTCTTCATTAATTTAAGCAAATTCTTCAGAAGAGAACGGGACATCAACTTCGCGATGGCAGCTTACTAGCTGAAGGTAATAATAGCGATGAAACGTGAAATAACACTTGTCTCCTTGAGTCCTTGCCATCGGCTTCGTGATATATGCAATCTACACTTCCGTTTCCCTTCAAGGAGAGTGAATCGGAGTGGTAATCGCCTTCTTGGAAAGCCTCACCTTAATATGACACAGCAAACGTAAATGTGCTATCTTCGGGTCTCACCCATTTAAGGTATTACAGTATACTATACAGTTTCAGTATTCAATGCTCCTGACAATTATTGCATGTTTGTAGCTCTTTTTATTTTTGTTAAATACCCATATGTCAAATTTTTTTGCGGCATTAAGTCGTTACGATTGTTGCTACCATCCCCAAATTACAAGAATAAATGATAAATTCCAATTCTTTCTCCTCGTTTACTTGCATGATCATATGAAAATACACACTTGCATGTTATGGTTGCCTTCATGGTCTTATCCAGAATTCCTGTCTGGGAAACAGCCTAGTCCTGTCTCAGAATAAAACATACTTGGGTGCCATTATTTTTCCGTGTCTGGTCCATTAGTTTAGAATGCTTTTTATTTGTATTTTTGCACCGTGACCAGCTTGTGCCCATCTTAGACATTGTGAAGGATTCTACAGTCAGTTCTTTCATGAATATTTTTAAGAGCTAGGGGTCTTCGATGAGTGTAATTTTAAAATTGAAATAATTTTACACTTAACGTGAGCAAAAGTTATAAATGCATAATTGAAATAAATAAAACAGCATTTTCTGTATTATCACAGGCAATATTAGATGTCTTAATATCCTTAATATTTGCAGGATATGTTGAACACCTTAAAACATGTTCTGGTTTTCATTCGTGTTGTTAGTCATTTGCATATTTTTCATTATAATTTTGTATAAATACTTTACAGTTAAAATTGGTTATTTGGTGATGTAGTTTTCGTGAAATCACAAGCCTAAGATCCACCTTGCATTGCATGTTTGATTACAGAGGACAGTTTGACATTGCCCTCACCCAAATTTTTGTTGTATGATGGAGGTGGAAGAGGTGACAGCAAGTGCCATCAGTTATCTTGACGAAGAGTACTGGAATGTTTCTATCCTGGCATTACGCATGTCCAGTCGCAAGAAAATGGCAATGTATCTCAACCTTGAAGCAGAACCATTGGAAAGTGGCTATCTCCCAGATTACAATGGACTTGCAGAATTAATAGGATTTGAATATATTGAGATACAAAATTTTGCACGGGACAAGAATCCAACATGTGCTGTTTTACATGAGTGGGGAAATAGACCACTGCTTCAACCAACTCTTGGGAAACTTATTAAGTACCTGATCCAGTTAGAGCGACATGATGTTCTCAACGACTGCAAAGCAATTTTCCGTAAGTGTTTTTATTTTCATTTCAGGAGACTATGGTCACACTATACAACAAGTTTGATATATTTGTTTTGTTATTTCACAATAATATCTACACAAGTAAATGTATATGTAATATCATTTACTTAGACAACTCCATTAAGGAAGTTTTCCATCACACTAAAACCATTTATTAATTTGGCATAGGCTTTGACACGTGCTGCCTACCAGCCATTCTAAGACTCCTTGTACCATTTCATGATGTGGTCACATGCAGTGTAATTTTCCTTTCAGTTTTAAAAACTTCAATACGGCCTTCTGTGGCTGTTTGGCCCCATCCATTTTACAGGATGGCTTACTTGATATTGCATGCAGTGCGTGCCTGATGATAGCTAAAAGCACCTTCATCTTGCTCTTAATAAATGACTTTTTTGTGGCAGTCCTTATATTTCAGTGCTAGCTGTGAAACATTGTTGTCTTTTTCTGAGTCCATCAACAGTTCATCCTATGGTATCTTGATATTGTCATCTATGATATTGTCTCCCTTCCCCAGCACCAGAAGAGATCCTTATGTGTGCACTCTGTCATCATCACCATCTGCTTAGTGAAGGCAGTTTTGCTTGCATTGTCTTTAATACCTTTCACATTATACAAGCCATGTCTTTCTCCAGCTTAGAAAAATATTCCTTATTTCACATTGCTTCTATTTCTTGTCTTGGTATGTTTCCTACTGCAAAGTCTGTATCGTATAACTAGGAAAAAAATAAAAGCACAATGATAACAAAACTAGCATTTGAAATCATGATAATCATATCTTTAGACTGTAAATTAAATTACAAGTTTTTTTGTGCAGGAGAAGATGCAGACAATTTTCTGAGCAGAAGCAGACATGCTCATCCAGTGCAAGATGAAACGGGTAAATGAAATATACTCATTGGTGACATCTGAATTTTATGGAACAGATTTTCTTATCACTATATATTTATGCTCATCTTAATGTCATTTTAAGTGAATTATGATGTTAATAATTTTGTGGACAGTTTTAAGTATTATGGCTGTGATATAAATGCCAATATCATTTTTTTAAGAAAACTGTGCCAGGTGTCAGGGACACCATAAAAAAGCCAATTTCATGTTCTATGATAAAGTGTGGACACCTGTTTTTAACTTTAGTATGTGTGAGATACTTCAGGTAAATGAATTTAATAAATACAGTAATCAGTAAGTCAATTGTGCAAGAAGATTGTTTGATCATATATTATAAATAAGTTACAATGTACATGTTTTTTTATTTCTTACTTGCAAACTTAATATTCAATGCAGCATTTACAAACTGGTAAAAAATTACAGTAGGTTACATTTATTCAAGCACACTAAGACATAACAGACGATATCCATTTCTAATATCTTGCGATGTAAATATTGTTGGATCAAGAAAAAGGATGTAATCTTTGACATGTATCTGTACAGTGTCACAAAGTCGCTCTGAAATGGAAGACGAAATGGATGTGGATGAAACAGCAATCATCAGCATTCAAGATGGTACGCTTTACCTTGCTTACATTTTAATTGTTTTACATTCTTCTTACTGTTATGCACTGATTTAAACAGTATCCAGCAATCTTTTAGAATTTCCTGAATCATTTCTTAGATAAGGAAAGAGTTTGTCTTAATATTTGTATTATGTATGAGTATATATTTAGTATTTTTTCTCCAACAGTTGCAGCAGGGAGACCAACCTTCTATGATGCTTTTGTGTGCTACAATTATGAACCTGAGGGTGACGACCTGAAGTTTGTACTGCAGATGATTGAAAAGTTGGAATGTCCTCCCCACAGTCTCAAACTGTTTGTTCCACATCGTGATGATTTGCCTGGGGCTTCTAAACATGTCATTTCTGCCAAACTTATTCAAGACAGGTATGTGCCACTTATGTTCAGTTGTTTTGTTTTTTTAAATCACTATGCATTCAGATATGAAATCATAGCAGGAAAAAGGTAAGTTGAAATGTCTCCCATGTAAGCAGATTCGAAACTGTTTTTATAGGTCCCAGTTAAGTCCCTTTGAACATTGTCCTGATGAAGCTGAATCGTTCTGAAATAAACATTCATAATACATACTAATTAGTATTGCTAGTATGTTTTAATAAGGAAAATATTAATTTTCATGTTCTTGAACAGGTGCAAAAGAATGGTCATCGTTATGTCTCCAAAATATCTAAGGAGCCCAGAATGTGACTTCCAGACTAAGTTTGCCCATGCCCTATCTCCAGGTAACTGTGTTACCACCATTATGCCATATTTACTGTCAGCTGCATTTTAATGGCATGATATGAAATCTGAACATGTGTGGGAGGTGTCATCATTGTAATGATGAATGTGTCGTTTCCATATATGCATTTACACATGCATATTACACAGTCACAGCTATAAGCACGTGCAAACAGTCTAAACAGCTTAAATAATGAGGCTTTTTTCTGTTATCAAGTATAGCATAATGTTGTAGGAAAGATTTAGTGTGGAACTGACGGTACTGATGTGATTTGAAGGACATCTAATTCTATCTTTCACAGGTTCTCGGAGTAAAAAGCTGGTGCCAGTACTGGTGAAAAACTGTGAAACACCAAACATTCTGCGTCATGTGACAATGTGTGACTTCACTCGTGGGGATCTTACTGGCTGGTTTTGGGAGCGGCTGATAAAGTCTCTGCAAGCACCGCTTAATCCCAGTGAAATCAGCCTCTCCAGTTCCAGCAACCTCTCAGACATTGAAATTAATGTTCCTCCATCAAAGCTCGGCTTTTCATCACCTGCAAGTTCTCAGGTAGTTGCATCAGCATCACCACTATGTTCAGGGCCAGTTTCTTCTGCTTCAGCTGTTCATGGTCATAGCCTGGAAGTTAGCTCCTTAACATCTGGAAGTGGTCCAGTTCAGGCAGCTGACTGTAGGAAAGCTATTAGTCAAACAGACTACATCTCTGTCCAACGGTCCTCTTCTCTAAGCTCGCTGACTTCAACCACTCCTTCATCACCAGCTTCCTCTCGCAGGAAGATTGTCACACCGGACAAAAATCAGTCATCAGGCAGTGCTTCTAAAAAATCAGGAAAGCTAATGTCAAAACTACAGTCAGTGTTTTCCTCTCATTCCAGTTCTAATTCTTGATGGGAAGTTTTACTGTATTTTTGCAGCATGGTTGTTATAAATGTTCTACAGTTTTTGGTCACATTGTTTTCCAAGTGACCAAGTATTGGAGCATCCCCTTGATCCCTTGATCCTCAAGGAAGAAAGATGCCAGGAAGGAACCCCCTTTCCCCCAAATTAGGATGATGTTTACAAAGAGTGAGAAAGTGTTACACTAATTGTGAATATATAATTATTGTTACAGGGCTGCTTAATTCTTGCAGTGATGAGTTTTAGATATATTTATTGATGCATCATATTAATTCAGGATTACCAACTTGTGATAAGCTACTGCAGTCTTAAATCATTCATCAGTAATTTCCTGACAAAGCTAACTAGCTGTGGACAAAGGGAGGTAGCTGTGTAGGAATAGTAATCAAAGGGCATTGGTTGACACTGAAGTCGAAATATGCAAGAACAATGGTCGAAAAATCTTTCTCCTTTTTTTTTTTTTAAATTTTTGCACAACAAAGGTATTGAAAAATAACATATAACTTATTCCCTCTTCTGCATTCCAGGATGCAGCCTAGGATTGTAGGCTGAGTTAAACTGACAAACAGCAGTTTTCTTTTGAGCCCCACAGCTCAGGCAGCCTGTGGGTCTCCATGGGACCATTGTTATGCCTTCTGGTGTTGGGGACAGGACAAGAAGACTACATGGTATGGGGTCTGTGAACTTGAAATGCAGACATAGGTGGGTGCTACAGACTTGCATAAAGACAAGGAAAAGAATCTCCCAGTGAGCAACTCTGAAATGAAAAGCACAGCTGATACGTATTGCCAAACAGCCAATATGTATTGCCAAAACATATATTTCCATATAGAAAACAGTCCTGCAAAGTAGGGTGAGGTACACAGTATTGTGATGTGTACATCAGAAATATGAAGATGATTTAGAATATACATTTTGTTCACTCTTTGTAGTCATATTGTATCATTTTATGGATTAAATTCTAGTTACATCAACTCTTCTTGGTTGCTCTCAGCTTTGTTAAAAATCTGTCTTTATCACCTGTGTAGCAGCTTGTGGCTAAAGAGTAGTTATCTACATAAAAGATGTATGTTCCATAAAATGCAGTATTACTACATTGAAGTTTGTTGCAGTAATGGAACAAGGGAATTTCTTTTAAAGCTTCTTTCCTCTTTTACACAACCATTAAAATTTAACTTCTTTTAGGTGTACCAGGGTATTGTCTTAGTATTATATTGGCATTCCTGTAAATGCTTTTGTTACAAAGTCTGTTGTCTTACTTTTATGGTTTTTTTCCCTATGTGTACATATGTGTGTGAGAAAAAGAAGCGTTAAACCTGACCTGGCTGGTCCAGAAGTGTTTAGCGTTTTTAGTGGGGAAGGAGGACTGGGCTTTTTACTCCTGCATGTGAAAAGCTTTTCATGGCATAGTAAATACTCCTTAAATTCTTAAATACTCCTTCTTGGCTCATACCTTCCAAACCATAATATTTTGTTCTGTAATATTTCTTTGAAATTGAATGCAGATTATAAAGTGAAATGATTCGAGAAGGGGAGTCTTGCATTAGCTCTAGAACGGTGCAGATTTGCATGAAGATATGGCAAAACAATGTATGTGCTGATGAGAAGATACTTGTGTAGCTGTTTCTGAAAAAAAGGATTGGAAGGACAATTTTATCTGCTAAAAAATATGTAATGCTGTCAGCAAATGATAAATGTATTAAAAAATATGCTATTGTTGATTTGAACCTAGGATTTTTGTTGTTGTTGTGGTAACCTGGAGAAAAAATAAGTGTTTGGTTTCCAGACATAAACAAAATAGTGTGAGAATATTTAGTTATAAAATTTCTACAGTTTTTAATGGTGTACACAGATATTAAAACTAAGAACGTGTACCTTACATAATAGCATTAATCCTCATAACTTATTAGACTATCAAGGCACATGCACATTCCCCCAACTGACCAATGCGCATCTGATTCCTTAAAGATTTGAGAAAAGTAAGGCAGTGAGCGAGAGATGGACACTAACCTGAAAAAAATGCTGTCCCTGAAATAAATGAGGGCTCTAGCATCTCTCCCCAACAACTGTAATGTCACAGGACTGGTTGTTGTTTTATAGTACTTGTGCATTTTATGTGTTTGTACAAGTACTTTTGTTTCCTGCAATCAGAAGAAGACTGGATATGTATGAGGACGAAAATGTACATGCGTGTTTTTTGTTTCTTTAAGAAAAATGTTAAATTATGTATAATTTTATGCAGAAATTTTTTTTTTATTGTTAAGCATGATTCTAAGAACTCGTGAACAGGTGGCTGGGATTTTTACACTCATCACCCCAATGACTTATCACAATATCATTTTTTAAAAAGTTGTGAGTGCTTACAGCATAGGGGAACAGTTTTCTTTGATATAAACAACTTGTTTTGGTGGTTTTCTGCTCATTTTGAATGTGAAAACTTCAGGGCCAGATATAGCTGTTCCTGTAAACTTTTCTTTTGCTGTGACCTCACAGTTGTACTTAGATTGGGTGTTGATTTCTCAAATGAACTGTTCTGTCTCACCAATGCTGGCTGTTTGGAACTAATCTTGCATAGTAAACAGAGGAAAAGGAGTGTGTTTGTCTGCAATCATGGCATCTGATGTACTCCTGAGATTAGTATTGGTGAAAGGTCAAACTTTCATCATCTGGCAGGAAGTAATGAATTTGATCCAATAGAGGGAAATGGGGTGTCAGGTCATAATTATAGAAACAATGAGCAAAAAATTACCCTCAGGGTCTCTTGGACTAGGTATTCTCCCTCTGATCAAACCTTTTTTTCCTGCCATCAGCTGAACATTCGGCCTTTAAAAAACAGAACATACATGTTGAATTTCCTATTCAGTTCTGAAATCATACATTTCTCTTTTATGGCGCAGATGGGTCTCTAGAAGAATCGTGAAATTTGATTATCCCTTTTTTGAGTTTATGGCATTCAAGTTTACTTCCCCCAAAAATTTGAGTGTGAAGTTAAAAGATTTTAGAGAGTAAGTCTAGATTTTTATAAATAGTTACATACCATCATTTTTATTTTTGACACAACAGAAGCACACTGACCTGCTAGACCCTGTTGTACACAGTGTTACAGCTGACTCTGGACAAATTTGTTGAGATTTTTAGAATTTTTTTTTTCACCTATGGGACTTGTAAGATTTGATGAGAGTGAATTGCCCCTACTTTAAGTAAACAAACATTGCAGAAATTTCATCAAGAGTAAGCTGCTTGTGTTAATTTTTTAATACGCTGTTGCCTACAGGAAACAACTGTCAATTTCTACTTAAATTTGACTGTAAAATCTCATTTTAAATTATCCTGTACATTGTTTTGTATTTTAAAGAAAAATGGCCCTGATGTGGCAAACTGTGGTAAGCATTTTGCCTGAGAGCAGTGGAGGGGTGATTAAGTATCCAATATTTGGATGCTAGCAACTAGTTCAACAGTATTTCACTGACCTCGATAAGTACTAATAAGTTGCATCATGGAAACTGCATGTCAGTTTGCAGGTACATTTCATGCATTTCTGAATATGTATGTGATGGTTGAAAGGCGTTCCATATTTGCAATAAATATTGGTAATGAGGATTATGGCTGCTTTTGTGTTGGATTGAGACATTCGAAATATGTGATTTACTAATTCACAGAATTGACTTTGGACTTGGGTCGAAAGTGATCTGGCTCTAAAGTTGATAACACATGGTTTCCTGCAGTTTTCGGACAATTTTTCGATTATACAGTTAGATGAGCCTTTTATTTTGAGTTTTGTGGTAGCATGTGTTAAGAGGTTGGAAAAATAGACTGCTTCTTTCAAAGATAACGCAAAACATGCTAGAACGTCTGAAAATGTTTATTTTCTCTGGCAAATCTTGCTACATATGTATGAGCTTGTGGAATACTCCGTGTTCAAGGGGTTAACCCCCAATTTTTGTACTAAAAGCACAGCACAGTCTGAACAGTTTCAGCTGTGCTGCCCCAAGGGTCTTTTCAACAACTCTCAAACATGTATGGAAACAGAGAGAACAGGGAAGTGAAACATGCAACAAGAGTCTTCAATCACCAGGCAACACATTTCTGTTAAACCTAGAAACTGTTGGTCAATTCACCTTAACAGTTTCCACTCTACTTTCTCTCATGCACCAATCTTCCAGGTATTAATACTTCTTTTGCCAACTCTCTCATCACATCTTTAATGATAGTTGCAGTTACAAGCATGAAAAAAAAACACTTTTCAAATAAAAGCATTTACATAGCATCTCTTAACCTTTCCCAGCCCACCATTTTGCATTTTCTTGTTTTTCTTTGCCATTACTCACTATTAGCAGAGGGCTACTAAGCACAATAAGAGTACTCTTCTGCCTGCTCTAACATGTGCTACCTATGGTAAGGCGCCTTTTAGGAGCAAGAGATGCAGAATTTCAAGACATGCTACTGATGGACACTGTAAAATTACCACATGATTTGTCTGCATATAAGATTTTATGTCATATTCCATTCTGACACGGCCACATCAAGTCAACATAGGTGATCATGAAATATGTGCAACACTACTGTCTTTACAAAATCCTTATCTACCATCTCTCCGAAGCTTATGCATGTGCAAACATGAAATGTCCACATGCATTCATACTGCTCATTCCAGTCACTTTGCACTAAATATGGCAAAATCCTACACTAAATTTTACAAACAGGTGAGAACCCAAAGCACTCATGGCATAAGGAAAATGCTTTTCTTTTTTTGTAAACTTTTAAGAATGCACTATGATCAACATTTCTGTCAGATTCATTCACACAAGTACCACTAATCCACTGACCACAATACAAATGAAGCTGTGGAAGATTGTATATTCCTCACCTTAACATATTTTTAGGGATAATTAGGATGTCATCATTTGTGTAACCAAAAATAAAGGCAATACTGAAAAATGACTCCTAAAATTTCTGCAACTTCTTCAGCATTCTGTCTCTTGCAATAAAACTGAATAACAAATAAGAAGAATCTTGAATGTCGGGGGAGAATTACTGTTGAAAAAGAAATCAGCTAGTTTTTCTTCTCAACTGCTATATTTTGAATTTTCCTAAACGCTAAAGCCTTTGAGAAATGTACCTAATATTTCATTACCATTAAACAAAAGAGATTTGAATGGCTTCAGAAGGTATGCCTCAAAAATGCAAAATGACTCATATCGGGGGTATTTTGTTACCCACTTTTTTTAAAATGACCCACTGCTTTTATACAGTATAATGTTCTGCAGCTGAAACCTCTCAAATTGCTTGCTACAAACCTAACCAGCTTAAAAATCAAACTTACTCTTTCCCTCACAAATCTCTAAAGACAAAGCTTTATGTACACACTCCCAACCCTAAGAAACATCAAATGAAGACGTACAAAGCCTATTAACACAAAAGATGACGAAAAGCCACGAGGAAACATATTGTCTAAGGAGGTGCCAGTCTAGGCATGTTAATCTTGAAAATATTCATTTTTGAAACATTCGTTTTGTTTTTAAAATAAAAAAACATTCTGAGGGAAAAATAAATCTACTGCTTAGTGTATAAATGTCTTGATCAGGGGTCATTTGACAGACATTAAATCAAATCAAGTCTGAAATTCTCAGGAAGTGTGCTTTGGAACAGCCTCCCTCTCCATCTCAAGCAATTGCACTCCCTGAACTGCTTTCGACGCCATCTAATTAAACACTTACAAGATGAGGCCTCTATAGATTCCTCCCAACTCCAGGTGACCTTGTAAATATATATTCTTAACCACCATCTTGTAAATATCCACCCTTCTTTATGTTTATTCAATTTTTTCTATAATGCTTAATTAATTCATTTATTTAGTTAATTTTGTTCCCTGTAAAGGGCGAGGGCTAAATGGAAAAAAGCGCTCAGTTGCTTATTTTACCCCTCGTAAATAAAGAATTGTAATTAGCAACTGAAAACCTGACTTGTTAAACTTGGTCCCTCCCCACTTTTATTTTTAATGGGACTGTAAAATTCTTTAATGTGAATAGTTTGCTGGAGCAATGGACATGCAGGATAAACACTTGACAAGAGATAAAGTTAAAAAACACTGCCTGCCCGTAAGATCTGAGTTTCACTCGCAATAGAAATTTTAAAGATGAACCCTTAAACAGATAATTTTTCATCTCTTTTGTTATCAGACCTGCACTGTTTAAACTGAATTAAACAGCTTAAAACACACGCCCACACACACAAATAAAGGCAGTGCTCATTTCACTTCCACAGTCACAGTCTGTTTCTGTCAAGTGGGCTTTTCAACATCCATTCAACATGGAACAGATGATAATGAAATCTGTTGCTGACAATTTCAGTGAATCTGTCAGTTGTTGTGTGCGCCCACAGCTGTATAAAAGGCTCACTCTTTTTTTTAAGTACCACATGATAACAGCAGTGTGGATGCTCTGCTATAATTGCACAAGAGTAGCTCTTCCTTGCTTCCTCTGTAACCTGGCTATGAATGTCATAGGCCGGTTAGCTCGGCTCATTCCACCCGAACACTAACTTCCAGTTGGGGCAAGAATCTGGGTCACATCCAACTCTAGGGGAGAGTGAATTTCATGTGGATTTATGCTCATTTGCATACATTAGCTGCTGTAGAGCTGTACCAAGGTAAACCAACAAATGGTGCAAACTTTGCTCATCTCTTTGCTAGCTTCTGCAACTTTCTGGGTGGATCTCCTTCTGCTACCCATTCTGGGTCAGCTGCATCGTTGTCTCCCAGGGCTGATGCAGATGTACTAGATGGTACGGGTGATGCTGGCTGACTTCCTGAGGCAGATGATTCAGCTCTGCTCATGTTTTCCACTGCAACGCTGGCCGATGGTCGAAGGCTGTAGGAGTGTGCCATGTCCTCCATATACAGTTGCTCGACTTCTTCATCTGTCAGTGGGAACTCGCGAAGCGGCCATGGTTCCGTGCCCCGAATATCTCTGGTATCAATGTAATCTGTACCAAAGTCTTCCAGGTTGGAGCTGACACTCAGCCGCTCTCGTTGTATAGTGGTGCTGGTAATAGGCCCTTGGCGGACAGATAACCCACCATATGTGCAGCTCATGCTGTCCTCATCCTGCTGATTGGAGGGCAGATGAAAAGTGGGGATGGATCCCTGCGGAATGGGTGTGCTGCATCTGCTGTTTCGCATATCCTGTGACTCCTCCCCTGTGAGTTCTCCAGCATCCAGGCTGGCTTGAGTTCCCATCGACACTGGCTGACAGCCAATGTCAGAACTTGATGGAACAAGGAAGTCTTGACTGCTGATTTCAGATGACTGTAGCCCAATGCTAGAGCGGCCACGGCCCCTGCGCGATGGTGGGTATTTTACAATGGTGGAAAACCGCTTCTTTTCCTCTGTCTCGCACACCTTGTGTCGTTCAATGTAGACCTCATCTGACATGTCTTCAATCTGCATGTACAAATATATTTTAAAATATTATTTAACCAAGCAAGTCAGAAACAAACTGAGTTTGAAAAGAAAGTAATACTTTAAAAGAAAGTTAGCCAACTTTTGGTAAATGTTGAATAATTTCACAGTGCTGTTTAAATAAACACTATTTATTGCAAAAGACTTATTATTTATCCAACAATAAGCATGGCCAAAATAAGCCCATCCACTTTATGTTTGAAAGCAAACCTTAGCAAACAAGGACTTTTAATAAATCTTTTTAACATTCTCAATGTTTGTTTTTTGACAAATTTAACCCATAAACTGAGTATAAAAGTTGACAGCTAATACAAGCTTTGGTTTCTATAACTCTGGTAATATGAACCTGCAGACACTCAGCAGTTGCTGCTTAAATCTCAAGCATGATCACACACATTTTTATTTTTAAATGACTTGTGATACGAGAACTGTCCAGAAAAATTGTCTCCCTTAGACAAGGCAGGCAACAATCTAGAAGCAGACAAATACCATGTTTCTGACTGCTTTTGTTAAATCATATTTCAGTTTCTTGGTACGAAAAATGCATAAAATTACATACAAGTTTTCCTACTCTGGTATTTTGCATTGTATTTTTTGTTCTTGTTTATTGTACTGTTTGCTAAAGACAAAAACAAAGTGGCCATTTTTGGCAACACAAAAACAGTACTACTGGAAAATACCATTTTTGATAGTAAAATTACTTTCTTTGAGTACTTACCAGATGACATGACTATAGAGTTATTCTGAATATTTACATCAAATCCAACTGTCCCTTCTCCATTAGTCAGAAATTATCAGTTGACAGGGAGAACACAAACTCAACCAACCCACCCCTCATCCTGCCCCTCTAACCTGAGAGTTTACATCTCCAGTTTAACGCCAGACTGAACATAGACCCACAGGGGGTTGCTGGATGGACGGAACTAGAAATTTTACCATCAAAAATAGTATTTCTTATTTGGCAGATGGGCGTAAACAGAAAATCACAAGGAGGCAAAGGGGCCAAATCAAACCAAAAGCCTAATCCTCAAATCCGGCTGGGTCAGAGTGAGTTAATTCTATTTTTGTCCACCAAATAAATCAGAGACCCTTAAAGCTTTGCGGCGACAAATATTAAAAATTTGAGCACCAGTTCACTTGGAAAAAACTAAGTACAAAGTTTGCTACTTTCTGTAAATTTTAGTATTTTAGAGATGTACTAGTGTATTACTTCATCGCTATCATTGTCCTATAACTTTTTTGTGAGGAAGGGACACAAACAATTTTAAAGGTATATTAAAAGCATAATTCTTTAGGACTAAAAAAGAACAGAAAAAGATAGTGACCTCTTCATCAGGAGATTTTTTCGCAATGAGTCCATTGGACTTGTGTTCGTGATCTTCAACTTTGATGATTTCTGCTGGGATCTCGTCTAAAGTCAGATCTCGCCACCTGCAAATCCAAGAAATAACTAGGAACTGTTATTTAGTTAAAAGCAAATAAAACCTAATGTCCATTTCTGTGTTACTTCATATAGCCTTAGATTTATAATATTAAATCATGCACTATACAGAAAATCATCATGAAACCAACCCATGACCTATTTTACAGCAGTACTTTCTGTCACTAGTCACACTCAGGATAATGAGCTGTTGCTGTTTAATATACTTTAACAGTAGGTTAATACCTAAGAAATGCAGAATTTGTCTAGTGTTTTCACTATCATGAGGATCTATATCCCAGTCAGAAGCAACATCCTTTATACACAATAATTTTCACATGCAATTTGCTTATTTGTATCCATTCTTAAAAAAAGGCAAGTGAAAAAAAAATTCTTAATTTAAAAAAAAAAGAGGGCATAAAGCCTGCAGAAAAATCTTTTTAGTATATTGAGCGCCATTATCCTCAACAAAAAAACATTACTGAAAAAAACATGCTCTTCAAATAGTTACCCAGGAGAAACATTGGAAAGTTTAAGAAAGTTTACATACTTAGGGGTCACAATCTCTTTGTACTGTAGTTTCTCCACACGGATTGAAGAAGCCATGCTGAATGGAATGACAATATTGTTGATGTCATAGGCACTTTCTCCGCGACGTTTTCGGACTTCTTTGACTTCTTTCATGGTTGAACCAGGGCAACTGGCTGAAAGCTGATCACGTGACAGAGGTGAGGCTGCTGGAGTGTCGTAGTAATTGCTAGCAGTCTCGCTAGGTGTCTTATTGCTCTTGTTCTTCATCGCTGTTGAATAAAAGACCCTCATCAAACGATGATGCAAACTGCCTACTAGTTAAAGAACTGGCATATGGACACTTGAGTTTGGCACATGGTTCGAGATTTCAGAGGATTGAGGTAAGGTAATGCAGTGTAGGAGATGCCACGGATACTGACCTCACAAAAAGTTAGCCCCAAGAAAAATATGACTTCTAACAACTTCCCTTTCCAACTACCAAAAATTAGAGGACTACAATTTATCTACCAAACAATTTTTTAAGTAAAGATTCACGATGAATTTCTTGAAAATAAGTATCGTTTCTTGACAAAGAAGCTGTATTTTTAAAAGGAGACACAATAAACCACAGCTACTAGAACAAGAACTTAAATGAAAACCTACCCATGGCTGCAAACTGTGCAGCCCTGCGGCGTTTCAGCTCAGCGTTCATGGCTCGCTTTCCAAGCCTCTTCCCTCGAGCTGGTGGCCCCTTTCGTCCTGTTTTGTGTTCATATTTGCTGCGGATTTCTGCACATTTAAATGTTGGCATATAAAATTTGTGAAACACCAAGTGTCGGATTATATGCACTTTAAAAATTACCAGGTGCACAATAACATTCTCACGAGTGATGGAAAAAAGAATATTCATACAACAGGAGCTATTTCAACATAACTGTAACAGTCTTTGCAAGTTCTTTGAATGGTCCATTTTAGTATCAACCTACTACATCTGTTTGTGTCTAATATGAAAAAAATAACCCTCCTTTATTCTTGACTGAAATATGCTAGAGATATGTCCTAAGTGACTGTACACAAGAAAGAAGGGGAAAATTATTTTTAGATGCCCCACAGGCAAGATTATAACCAATATTGTCCTTAAAGATGAAACTGGTTCTTAATATACAATTTTTTTAGGTCCACAACAAACTAAAGTAAAACAACAGGTGTATTTTGAAACCATGAAGGTAGAAAGTTTATGCGGAAGCAAGGAATTTCATTCTGTTGTATGCTGCACTGGCTGATAAATGTATCATGGATTTTGCTCTGCATAATTAAATCCACGCTATAAATGCAAAGAAAAATGTGCACTCACTGGCTGATGAGATGATCACAGAGGCAGCACTCTTTCTAAACTGTCGCCCGGTCTTCCTGTTGTCTGCTGTGCTGGGCAAACATTTCTGACGTCTGCAAAAGCATGTAAGCAACAACTTTTATTCAAGTCAGGATAACAGAACAAAATTCCTTATGCATGATAGAGATATCAAGATAGCAAGGGATATAGAGAACAACTACCAAGGTAATTCGCAATTAACTTTTTGTCCTCTGTGTGCTTGGCCAAATAATGACAGTAGAAATAAAACAATAAACACAATGAAAACATAGCGAAAAAGATCACCCTGGCAAAAAATAAATAAATAAATAAAAATCCAATCTACCAAAGCACTTCAACTTGGTAGTCAGTATTTCATTAACTAAGGGAAATGTCAGACTGTTAGAAAATTAAACTGAATAGACATTGATGTAGTGCCATAGTAGGAACTGAGGGTTGAACTGCAGTATTATTTTTGGAAATTCCGAAGTTTTCATTTAAATTAAAAAGGGGGAAAAAAGACTGCACTACATGACCATATGTCTAAATTCTGTTGTTGTCATGGCGATTATGAGAAAATGTGCAATTTGTGACTTCAACCTTCCCATGCACTCGGAAAAACATGAGCTCTCTGTGTATGGAAAGGATTTATAAAATAGAAATTAGGTGTTATTCTCTTACTCCAATAACCATATATGTACAGCTTTTTGCCTGAATAAGGCTAACTTGTTTCCATCGGTTTGTTTTTTTTGTTGTTTTTTTTTTGTTTTGGTCAGTTGATGACCAGCTTAAGTGTTTATGCACATGTTATTCACACCCAGCTGTCCGACTTCTTGCAAGGTGTAAGTTTGGACAACAAAAGATACAGATCAACTGCATGCTGAAGCACTGCCCTCTTATCAATAATCCAGAAACTAGAAAAAGGATCTTTCCAGATATGTACTTCATTTAATGTGACCAAGTTGATGCATGTTTCATAACCAGTCTTCCCTGCTTATGAGATGGCACAACTACAAAACTGAAAATTACTTGCAGAGAACAGTTGTGAAAAGCCAGGGATTATGAACACAGCAAGGAAGAGCCAGATAGTGCACGCCTTCCAAAGGCAACAGGAGGGAACAGCCAACCTTGTAAACAGATGCCACTTGCAGAGAAAGAACAGTATGCCCAAGACGAGAGCTGAATCCAGGACAGCCAACCTTCACTGTACTGGTGAGAGGCGCTAACCAATACGCCATCAGACTGCCACAGCGAGTAGCAGTATATAGCAGCATATTGTTGCTTAACATCTTATCACCAGCAAAGGCCATCTCATGTCAAAAAAATTAAGAAATAGTAGTAAAGGCAACAGGAGAAACTTGAGCAGATGAGTTTGTGAGAGAAGCTGCTGGAAAACCAGCAAAGGCAAAATCCGATGCCACGTGTACCGATACAATAAGAGGTAGCATGACAGGCCATAGAAGCATGCAAAAGTATCAAGGCATTTGAAATATGTCCTTTTAAGTATTAGTTTATTCCTTGTTAATCCTCAAGGAGCACAGGGCCACAACAAGTACACATAAAATAAAAAATAAAAAAATAACACAGTTTAGCATACCTTTTAGTCAGGGAAAGGGTGTGATCATTTAAGAATTAAAAGCAAAGGTGTTGTTAATGAATTCTTAGACCTTACAATTTAATTAAAACACTATCAATAGGTGAAAGTAGCTAATTACAACAGAGGTGAACTGTCAAGCAATGGATGCTTAGTCTGCTGTAACTGTGCAGCTAGACTTTTAGGAACATGTAGATATGTAACTTTACCCTACCAGTGAAAAAAAGCATACCTGCTGTTTTTTGTTTCTTCTTATTTTATGTGTTACTAGCTCAAGATTTACAATAACCATACTCCAACATCTCAAAATTCTGTATTCCATCATTATCATGAAGCACACTTAGAGGTCAGCAGCCAGGGCAGTTCATTGTCTTTCGACCAAGACTGTTATATTTACACAAGATTACGCAAAGTGATGAAAGAATGTAATTTTTGTCATGTTCTCAGTCAAGCTTCTTATAACTACAAAGTTAAAAACCTTATCAAGTTTTTTAAATTTATCAAATTACAATTTCTGGTAGGTTACATTAAGTTTTTATTCCTAGATGTTGCATGCAAAAGAAATCCTCAATTTTCCATAGACCATTCATTAAGCAATCATGCATGCATGTATAAACTGCCAATAGCCTAACAAGCCGTGAAGTTTAGCTCACACTACACCAATCAACCACAAACAATATATATATATAAAAAAAAAATTGAATGTATTTAATTTTACTCTGCAAACACATCTTTCTTTGTTGCTTCTAACACTCCTGGCAGGGAATGCTTCACTCACCTGTATTCTGTTCTATGGCGACGGACTTGAGGTTTGTTCTGCCACTCACCAGATCGCAACAAACCCTCGAAGTGAACAGAAAGTGGAACATCTGCAACAAGAAACTGTCATCACTAGATGCCCAAAGGTTTGTTTTCTGATTGGGAAGCTGTGCTATAATGAGGCATAATGTTTAACTCAATGGACCTAATTAACTGTGCGATATTCTGATATTAACAATGGAGTGACCAAAGGTTGTAAAATGATTAAAGTTGAGATCAAGGACCTGACTGTTAACTAATGGTAGTGATGTCTGTTTAAATATGGTCTGGAACAAAATGTGAAAGTCAATCAAAATTTTAATAATCATTGTAATTATAGTTTCTTAAACTAGTTTTGTTTTTTTAATATAAAAAAATGGGAGACGTACCATGGGTGCCATTGAGACTTTAAATTTTTCATCCTGCTTAGGTTTTTGAAATTATATTGTAACCCAAATGAAAAGGTCTTAATGCCACACTAAACTCCAGCCATAACATACTGCACACATCTGAAATATTTTAAAAACAATATCTGATCCTAGTTATTTCAAAACATCAAGGAATTAGAATTTGGATTAGAGGAACTAACCCCAGGCCAGAAGGCTTAAAAACTAGCACCAGCCAAGCTCTAGTTCCACTTTTCTAATTTTCTCAGCTCACTTCACTATTGTTGTTAGTGGGTGGTGGAAAGGGAGGGAGAGGGGCAATAGATTAGATGTACCCAATAGATGTGCTCAACAAAGCTCAAAGCTTATCTACTTGACTATGCTGGGTTAAAAATTATTTTGAAAGAACATTAAATAATGATACTTGTTGCTTGAAACTGTAATTAAGAACAGCAGACGAATTTTCAGGGCTTCCCATTACTTTTTAACTCTACTCCCTACAATTTTCTTTATGCGATGAATAGTTTTCTTACATGATTTATGAAACTTTTTTGCATTATGGGAAAACCTGATATGTGCTGCTGAATATATATATCAACTAATTTGGTGGGTTTCCAACAACAACAAAAATCTTGTAAGCTAATTAATGCCCCCCGCTCTCTCTCTCCACACACATACAAAACTTTTTAAAAATCTACATTTTGTGGAGCTAATAGTACTGTAGTGCTGTGGTTCTCAAAGAAGTATGTTATCTTGTGTGAACTTATTACTATACTACTGTCACAAAAGTACATTTAGTTTTGAATTGTAATGAAACAAATGCGGCAATTTAAATTTGAAATTTATGGTCCAGAGTGATTTTTGGCCTTTGTGGTCCGCGGTCCAAAATACTTTGAGAACCACTGGTGTAAGGGGCCACTGACCTATTTGGCAGTTAAATTTATTTTTAAGGATTAATAGTAGCAGCCACATCTTCAACAATTATTTGACATCTGGTAAGTGTACACAAGTACCATCTGTGATTTACAACAGTGTGTGGACACACACATATATACAAAATGTTACCTAGCACAGAACAATGATGCTTCTTTAACAGCTTTTAACAACCTAAATTTTCAGAGATCTCTGTTAACTTTCATGTATGATGTCTTGGTGTATGTGCTATATCTTGCATCTGACAACACTGAAAGGATCTTTTGGCAAAACTTCAATATACAGGCTGCTTTTTGATGCATTTTTCATACTGATTCGGTCTGAAAATGTATATCAGCAACTGCATATTTGTATACCAGTTTGGACAAGACAATTGGGCACAATTCTGGAATTAACATATATATTAAGAAGTCATCACCAATGTGTCATCATAATAATGAGCTTTCCACGGCAGAAAAATCCCATAATTTATTAAGTAATATATTGTTTTCTCTCTAGAAGAATGCCCCTTTCACCTATGTTTACTAGCTGACATTTCTGATAATATTTTGCGTAACATGGCATTATTATCTTGTAAACAAAAGGCCGATCAACTAAAACCAAACAGGATTTAGGGGTTTTGTAAATGGCCAGCCCTCCACAATTTCTTAGAGTTGATATCAATGAATAAACTTAAAATAAACAGCATATAAAAATACACAATA
>SRHC01003612.1:43299-62296 GCA_004794325.1 Pomacea maculata | reverse complement strand
TTTGTGTAACATGGCATTATTATCTTGTAAACAAAAGGCCGATCAACTAAAACCAAACAGGATTTAGGGGTTTTGTATATGGCCAGCCCTCCACAATTTCTTAGAGTTGATAACAATGAATAAACTTAAAATAAACAGCATATAAAAATACACAATACTGAATGCATGATATATAAAATATGTAAAATAATATAGGTGGTTGAAATCTTTATTTTTAAGCACAATTATAAATTACATATTTTTTTCTGTGTTCAACACTTCTTTGGTTACATACCGTTTTACTATAAAATTATTATCACTTCAACAATTTTTTTAAAAAAACCATGGTGAGGAAAAAAAAAAGCCCACCTAAATCCTGTTCCTAAATTTTCATCAGTTGATTCATTGACCATCTGGCTTACTTTAATGCCATCATGCAAAAATTCATGAGAGCAGGAAAGAGGTGACAGATTTGTTGGAAGAGTTGGTAGTTGCCAGATATAAAAATTACCATATAAAAATACTCATTATAAAAGATCGCTGAACATGATTCCTTACTGTATTATTATTATTGCACAACTGTTTATTCACGGCTGAATAAACCAGTGTTTAATGTATATACATTTCCTGTATTCTACATTAAAAATCAGCATTTCAGGTGTATTAACCCACAATTCAGAAACAGATGTAATTTGTTTTTTATCTCTATAACAGAAAAAAGACAAGGAAACCACCCCCACCCTCCTCCCCATTTATAAAACGATCAATGGAAAGTCTAATTTGTTCAAGCTAGTGCATCAAAGCAAGTTCACTCTTTCTGGTCACACTGGAATTTCTATTGACACACCAGAGCCCCAAAATATTTGCTTATCAGCTTTGGCTGCAGAAAGTGGAAAGTCGACAAAAATCACAGGGGAAAAAAAAAAATCACATTTCTGTATTTCAAAGAAAACATAGAAGACCCATACATGAATACCTCTGCTCTGCTTCTTATAATTAAAAGAAAACCACAAATACTGCTGCATTTTTCATAAAAAAATTTACCTTCAGGAAATGAAAGAACATGGTGGTAAGATGAGTCAAGAAGTGCAACACGCTCTCGAAAAGGCATGTAGTCTGGTTCCAAAGGCTGCATGTTGTTTACACGTCCGCTACACACCACACACGGCATCACTGGATGATGACAGTGGCATTTGATTGTAGACAAGCGTGCAGCCTTACGAGACATTAAATGCAAACCACTAGTCCTCAACAATTTACGTTTCCGCAAAGGATGCTTCAGAGGCAAACAACGCGCTGCCCGGCAGGTAGGATCCAAGACAGGACTCAAATCTACCACTGCAGCAGACAGATGCTGATCACTAGACTGTCCAAGAGGGCTGCTTTCAGCGGTGTCTGTCTCACCTCCACTGGTGCTAAAAGGAGACTCAACAAAACCATTCTGTGTCAGAGGCGGTGAAGAAACTGTGGACCTTGGCCGGGAGCTACTCATGGAGGAAGTTGGGCTCAATGTAGCTGGTGACAAGCAGTTTCCTAGAGATTGAGTTAGTCGGCTGGCTTGCCTATCAACATTGGACATCACAGCCGACACATTGCATGGAGAAACTTCTGTGCCACTAGAGGGCAAAGATGCCGCACTGACAGGTATTCGGGCTTCTATGGAGTTTCGGTGAACATGCTGCAGGAGGTCCTGAGGTGTGGGAGGATCTCCTAGGTTCACAGGTCCCTTGGCAAGACGAATCTGTTTATAGATGTCACTTTGCTGGCGAATGCGATACTCCAGGTCAGACACTTGGGCCTGTAGCCAGGTCCATCGGGAAGCGACCGCTGCACGCTCCACTGCCCATTTCCACTCAGCTCTCCGCACCCTAAAATAATTAAAACCAAACCAAACCAGATACCAGTAAGATCTTGCGTCATCTGTAAATTTGTAATACAATGATAATAAAAGTGTGATTTCTACCTTATTTATATTTGAGATAGGGTTTGTGACTATAGTGTTAAAGGGGGAACCATAAAGTGCCCTTAAAGCAACATAACCCACCTGAACACTGAACAATAGTAAAGACTTCTGTAATGCAACACATGATGTAGTTATTGTACATGTGTAGCAGTATCTTTATGATCCCGTTAGTAAATGTACCTATTTTACTCTCAATACACTGAACAGATTTGTTGCAGAAGGAAAGATAGTTTATGAAGATACAAAAATCCATGGTTCACACATTTCATCACAAATCATTAAAATAATCATCATTCCTGATTTATTACATTCTCAATTTTGATACATTGGATCTACTTACCACAACCAATTCAGAATCTCTAGCCTATCACAGACTAGTCTTAATGCCACACTGTCAACAATGTCAGCAGTATATCCTATCTTATAGAACAGAATAGCACGCATGATCTATGCTTTGTTTTCCTGGCTATAGAAGTGTATGCTGGTGATGGGATCCTTTTTGATTGTTTGTGTGTGCAGAGCTTCAGTTACTTGTAACCAGCTGACAGGAGTTTACAAATAATGAGCTGGAATCGGATACATTAATTCACCTTTGGCCTCTAAAGTCTGGGAAAGTTGGGAAGATGCTTTTTGAGATAGAAATGAAAGCCAAGAGGATATCCAATGCTACAGCTTTGATTAGTGATGAATAGTGAGTGGTTTTTTTTCTCTCCATTATTTGAAGAAAGGGGTTAGAAAAAAAATCTGACTGCAATGATGCTGACATAATCTTCAAATATCATCCTTCATATGGTGAATACTCCATAATTTAATTCTGTTCTCTTCGTAATATTTCAGATTAACAAATCTTACAAGACTTCAGGCAGCTTTCCAACTAAGCTTGACAAAATGTCAGAGCCAGTAACACTTGCCCTTATGACGTCCAAAGAAAGGCCATAACCCTTATTGAATAACCGATGGTATATTCTACACTGAATTGTCTGTATATCAGCATCAAGATAGCAATATGGCTGGTTTAAAACATGGAAATATCCCCACATAAAATCCTAAACCTATTCCCACATAAAATCCTAAACCAGGACTACAGTAGAAGGAAAAATAGAATAAATCAAAAAACCATAAGTTATAGCTGTTTAAGCTAAATTTATTTGTTTAACGCCTTGTTAACAAAAATAGTGTATTTAATTAGCAGTTTCCCACAAATTACTCTTAGCATTACCAAAGCCTAAGAAGATAAGGTCAGCTTGACCCACAAATCCCATTACCATGGCAATTCAGAGCAAGCACACATACACACAAAAAGAGCTAATTTTATCTTAGCCAGAAAGTAGAAGCTGGCAACCTGCCAACAATCTCCAACACTTGACCATGTGTTAACAGTTTAAAAAAAAACACTTTTCAAATAGGTATATTTTGCCATTGTAACAATCTGTTCAAAACTCACATATTTAACAAAATGTTTTATCATTAATTACAAAAGGCTTTTTCATTGCCACCTCCTTTTTTTGACATTTCATTCATGCTGCTGAGCTTCTACAATCCTATCTCTGCTAGGATTCATAAGCATTCACACCAGATAAACTTGCAACTATAATTTAAATAAATAAAATGACAGGGGAATATACAAAGCCACCGATTTTTTCACTTCTAGTTACTGACTGCTGATAATATCCTTCCTAGTAATAGCCTGCATCACATATTTTGTCTATCATCCATGACTAATACCACTACTCTTTATGACCCCTGTTTCTGCTACTGATGATATTACGACAGGGCTGTCTATGCTAAAACAGCCTTTCTCCCCAAAAAATATGCAGTTTTTAAGTCTTAGAAGGTATGGTCATTATTAAGGAGTAAACCGGTCTTTGAAAGAACAATGCCAAAATATAAAAAGCGCTGACATAAAGACAGATGATGCCTTGCTGTGCTACAACATGACAGTCATGATATGGTCATTTATCAGGAAAATAAGGCTTATCGGTCTATGGGTTGATGTGCTTGACTTCAGACCACAAAATCATAGGCTTGAGGTCCACTCATATCAGTGAATGGAAGACATTAAATACATCTTGCCCACACGATGTTTCAGGTAAATTTGCCAAACAGAGGTTATTGTTGGCTATCCACATATTATATCCTAGACATGGTCAACTACTCAAAGCTCACTGCACATAAACTGCCTATGATATAAAAGTGCAAGTTCTCTATTGAGACCAAATGATTTAGTTATAGATTAAATAAAATTTCTAGTTAAGAAGGCTCTTTCATTATCTCCTTCTTAAGACTTTTTCATTTATAATACTGAACTTAAGACACTCTACCTTTTGCTAATAGTAGCTAGTAAAATAATGATTTATGATTATCTGAATGCTCTCATCACCCAACAAAACTCTGTGGTCATTGGGTGGGGCTGTAAGACCTCTCTGCAACCTCACCTCTATGCTGATCCTTGGGCTAGCAGATATGCTTGCGGTATAAAAACTTTTTGAGGTTTCATCATCATAAAAATTTCATTTTACCAATCACCACATGTTTCTTTCTCAATCAATGCCAAGTTGTCAATGGTTTGCCAAATTATCATTAACAGCAGCAGTTAAAAACATACCTCAGACCACACAGGAATGTTAACACTCCCTCAAGTGTAAGTTATCTCTTCTGAACAAATAAATTGCAAGGTTTCTTCTATCTCGCATTCTTTGTAAAATGGATATTATCCAATGATACTTGGCGATTTACTGCACAAATAAAATATCTATACTTTTATCTAGTCACCATCCTAATTTTATAAACTCTCTTTTAAGACAATATAATTTTAACCAAAAGTCAAGCTACTGGGGCAAAAAACCCACTAAAAGCGGTACTACCCCTTCTTAATATTAAATTTGCTGAAATGGCAAGAGCCAAAATGTGATGAATTCTCATTACTACCCCAGTTTCTAAATCATCTGTGCTTTTTTAACTGTGCCTTCAGCTTAATTGACAGATCCTACTTGTCCTTATCCACAGATTTTTATATACGAAAGATATGCTAGCCCCACCCCAAGAAAACCACAGTGAGTCAGCATTATCTTTACACAAAAACGGTCTTCAGTTGAGCAGTTTCCAGGTTGAGATGTGCCACACAACTTCAAGTAACTGGGTGTTCTCGTTTTACTTTTTTTCTCACTAAAAACAGATTATCAAGAACATACTAGAACACTGCTGAACATAGAAATATTACGCATTTTCCCTCATCTCTTTGCAGACCTTAAGCTTTCACATAAGCATATACAGGAAATTTACAAAGTAATTAATTTCACAAAATGAAACTGTCCAAAGCATGAACTTACAGTGGTGCAGAAGTAGGATGATGACCTGCTACCTCATCCTCCTCACAGCTTTCCCCCCCTGAGCTGCTCTCTGTGGCATCAGAGTCCAAAGCTGACTGCATGAAGTGGAGATTCATAAGGAACTTTTCAGCAGTCACTCTTGTCTCTCTGCGGACATCGTCTGCCATCGTCAATACATTTGTCACCTCGGGCTTGACGGAAGGCACGGGACGCGTGCTGGAGGCTGGCACGGCCTGAGAAGCTTGCATCCTATGTACCAAGTCGACCAGAGCAGCGGTCGACAAGTTTTTTGCGTCATCACTGCACAGTTCTGCTTTGAGATCCCCGCTCCCATCGTTCGTAAAACTGGACGGATTAATCGGTTTTGTAACAGTCTGGAGGTTGTTTTGCTGGTAGGCAACGAAGTGCCTGAGTTGATGTCGCACATGACCTTCCATTTGTCGACCTTGAACCCTACGTAAACGACGCAAGAGGAACTCCATTCGTCTTTCCAACTGTGCCTGTTTCTTGCTGGCCTCAGCGCGCATTTTTTCCACATTAGCATCACTTTCGACACTATCTACGAAAGAGTAAATCGATAAGCCCTGCCCATGAGCCGCATCTGATGTTGCAGATGCCGAGGGTGCGTTCGGTCTCTGGGCATGCTGCCCGCCGGTCTCGCGGGTGGCATTGTTCCTGCTGCTCTTAAGCCTACCTCCCTCTTGCGTACCCTTGCACATATTTTTTGTCGCCCCAATCTGATTAGCCTGACCACTAGTAAGTTCTGTTTGCTGTTTGCCTCCCATCAAATCCGTCATAAATGTGTCGCCATAAGGCAGTCTGTTTGACCCATTTTGTGATTGCCTGCGACAATTTTCGGCTTCCTCATTTCTTAGTCCAGACGATGGATCATTCATTCTTTGCACTAGCTTTCCGTTATAACCAAGTGTTTTGATCACCTCGTTCTGAAAGGAGCTGGTTCGGCCGGCGATGAGATCTTTAAATCTTCCAGATACTTTGACTGTACTGAGTTTGCCAACAGTTGTTGCTGACTTCTGTGACGCCAGTAATCTGAGATCCCCGTTCAGGTGCGATACAGAACCAGTCGCCAGGACTCCCTGGGACTTTACAACCTGTGGTAATTTCACAACACAAGGACTCTTCTCTGATTTACTCAGTGAATTACTGCGTGCAGGTTGGTGAAAATCCCGTCCGTTAACAACTGGGGACTCTACTGACGCCGCACTGCTGGTGTCGGGCAATTTAATCTTCGCCTGTGTAGCCGCCTCAGTCAGCGCGGGAGCCATCGCGGCCATGCAGCATAGCCTCAGTGGCAGTGGGCCCGACATAAAAATATAACAGCAGAAAAACACATTCCACCGCACACACGAAAACAACAGGTCGTCCAATTGTGCATATAAAAACTGTTAAAACATTTCAGATAGAAATTTATGTCATTATGGGAATTTTCATTGTATCGACATGTTCCTCATCGTCTGTAAGCACGTGACTTCGATTATTTCCCTCGCATCGAATTTGCATGCGAACGCTTTGCCATGTGTCGAACAGCAGATCTCCTGCAGTAGCTACAGAACACAAACAGCACAAATGTGTCCCACAAATCACAGACCAAATTCTGAAGGCATAGAGAATTACGAAAGCGCTTCTTAATCAACGATACGAAAACCCGCAAAAATACCACAAAACCACGTGACCGGGACACGTCCTTGTACTGAAAACATCCATTTGCGTCAATCTCTTGCATAGAAATCGTCACTTTACGCCGTAAAGTTCACAATTTTCAACGTCGAGTGCACTAATAACACTGAAAGTAACTCCGTCTGACAGTTTCAGAGAAATAACTGAGGTTAAAGTGTTCCAATTAGCTTCGCAGATATGACTTTCAGCACGCACCATTTTCATCCTATCATGGCGGCTGGCTCATGCCATGAAGAACGACTATGTCGTGTTTGCATTACATTATTTGCTCGATCCTCCCTCTAGCGCTCATTTCTGATTGGTTGAATAGAGAGGTCAAAGGACATAGGTGTAAATGATCGGCGCCGAGTTTATTTGTCAAGATTGCGAAGAGTGAAATTAGTGCGAATAATATACAGTTAGAGGAAACGTAAAATTTATTTGAAAAGGTATATTGAATTTATTAGTGTTATACAATAGGCACGTCGTAATTACTATAAAATAATTTACGCAAGAATCCATGCACATCACTATATGGTTGTGAGAGGGAGAGAAGAAGAAGAAAAAAGTGCTATTTGGTTCGTTACCATTAATTTAAGACAGAGTACGTGCAGCTTAAACAAAACCGACCCAATACTAAATTTTGCCTAGAGTAAAGGACTCGTCAACGCGCACATAAACCGTAGACAACTTTATTTGTAAAAAATACAGGACCAAAATATATATCTACCGTTAAATATATATGGTGGAAGGGAAAGAGGAAACAAACAAACAAACAAACAAACAAACAAACAAACAAAAGCATCTATTACAGAAAAATACAGTAAACAAGGGTACGTTAGAAAATTTACAGGGGAATCGATTCATAGTGTGCTGATAACCCGCACGGTGGCTCATACCGCATGATAAACGTCACACACATAAAATTAAATATTCTTATGGACGCACACATGCCAGAAACATGAAAGAGGATTCGACGAGCCAATATATAAATATATGATAGGAAAGCAAGAAAACCACTCTAGAAACTCTTGCACTCTCTATCTACACAAACATGAGGGCGCGTTATTAAATTGCCTCTCAAAGCATGAGGACGGATCAGTATATATGAAGCTGTAAAACAAAACCCAAAGTCTCTTCCCTGTTTAAGATTATTGTTTATGAATATTTTAAATAGGTGTCTCGCTTCTTTTACTGATGGTCGGGCTCACAAAGTAAAATGGTTTTTGAGCAGTTTATTCGTCTTTATTGATAAATGGTCCAGTTGACCGCCCTTTCCACCCCCACCCCAAACGTCCTTCTTACTCATTCTTACTCGATCACTCATTTATTACAATGGAGACGACCGTTGACCGAATGAAAGGAGCTGCTCACCAGAAATTATTAAGCTTATAAGACACATGAAAAGAGTTAAGGGGCAGAGAAAAAAGTTTGAAAGTCTTTTTTTAACGAATTGGGGATGGGGGAATTGGGGGGAGTTTGACGGTCAGATGGACAAGCGCGTATGTAAAGGATTGCTGTACAGTAGATCATATTGAGAAGAATGTGGGGCCGGACTATAACAGCCGCTGAACGAAGTGGGCGGGGTAGAGTCCTGAGGGTGAGGAAGAAAGAAAGATATAATCAGTAATACAGTTATGGTTACATTTATAACAAAGTCTAGTTTGTGATTTTTTTCTTTTTTTTTTTTTTTCTTACTCTGTCTGATTGTGCTATTTTCACGCAAGAGATGGAGCAAGGCTTGTACGGCTCTAAATAAGCCTCTCAAAAGCATTGGAAACGAAACTGAGACTAACGACTAACGCCCCCTGTAGGGTCACAGCCCAGGTCATGTCATAATTGAATAACATTGCAGTGTAACTGCCATGTACTTTTCAAAACATGTATCTTTGTGAATTGGAGATTTATCTAACTGCGAAGCTGTACAGGTTATACCGGAATTGTTTTCCGTTGGTTTTTTTTTGTTTTTGTTTTTTTGTTTTGTTTTTTTTTTTTTTGTTTTGTCATTTGTTTTGTGGCGTCAGATGGCGAGCAACCGACAGTTCTCCGGTATGACTTGTAGTAAGTACAGTTGTAGTGTACACTTCTCTTGTCTCTCTATCCGCCTTATAATTTTATTCTCTTTGTCAGGACACGGCTTGAGATTACTGTCATCCTACTACAGAGCAGAGTTTTTCTGGGCTGACAAGTGTGTAACTGGCAATAATTATTCTCTAGGTTGGGGTGAAACAATTGCGCAGATTACATAATCGCTGGGCGTTTTGTTCTTTATGAACAAAATCATTAAAACTATATAACGACTTTAAGGTTAGGGTTATAATTATTTAAAAGAAGTCTTCCGTTTGTTTTTAATTAGCGAGTGTTCTACACCCGGTCAGCAGATCGGCCACACCCATTCGGCATAACACGAAGATCTAGGGGACGTGGCTGGAATTTTTACTGTGGAATTGCTGTATTTCCGGTCTGTATTAGGCTTGGGTAAGGTTAAGAACACATGCGAGAGAGTTAATATTATATTTCGAAATGTCGACATCTTCTCAAACGTGTTCTGAAATCAATGCCCGAGAATTGTCGCGAAGAACAGTGGAGTATTTTTAGTATCTGACTCACGGAGCTACAGCGCGTGTGTGACGTCATTTGTCCTTGCTGTGACATATGTTATGCCGACTGTGTGTGTGTGCGCGCGCGCTGCCGGACACACTCGTCGTGTGTCCTTATGCTGGCAGAATAGTGCATCTGCGCTCATTGCATGCAGACAGAGCTGTGAGAAATCACTGAATCACTGCGAGGTGATCAGGGGGAAGCACTATTTCATTATACCTCAGTGTGTTCTGAGAGAGAGAGAGGGGAAAAACTATAATATAATCGTAGGAGTAACAGAAGATGTAGAAGAAGAATTGGAAAGCACATAGAAGTTTGTATTAATTACGCAAAAGAGGTCTAAACAAAAGAGGGTTTCAAAGCGTAAACGATTTAATGTCCGATGATTGAAAACTTAAAAAAAATGTTAGGCCAAAGGTCACCGAGTGAGCAAAGCACCGAAGTGTCAAACCTCAGAAGAGCCTTCAAATCTCATTGTACTGGCAAATGTGCTGGCAGGGTATTAGCAAACAGCTTGGATTTAGCTCAGGAAGTTGACGTTTCAATATACCGAACGTTCGACCCCACAACCATTGGTTTCATGTGATCTTCACACACATCTTTGCCAAACTTGACCAAACGTTCGACAGACAATTTGCCTAATTCAGAAAGCCCCAGTGTGCAGTTAGTCAAACATCCATGAGATCTAAAAGTTGTTGTTTATTGTTTTCGAATGCGAGGGACCCACTTTTACACATCATCATCATCGAGTCTCTTAGTTTCTTTGGACTCGGGACATTGGCGACCATCTTGCCTCCAAATCCCTGCATCTTTCTTGCGGTTGTCCGCCATTTCCCGGGATATGTGCCAAACGTCGACTCCTCATTGTGCAAGTGCCCGTACAAACCGGTTTGGTTAATTTGATTGGAAAGCGATTTTTACACAGAGACGACTTCTTGCTATGGAGGAGGAGGGTGATGAAGGTAACTTACCCCACCCCTCAACCTTCATCCCTGACAACCAGCTCTTTGAACAGGAGTCACAGAGAGTGCACCAAGACGACATCTCAACCCATTGATGACAAGCTCGCGATTTTACCACATCGCTTCCACGGTAGAAGTTTGCTCTCCTTACAGAGCTCGGTGTTCTCGGGTTGGAGTGTCGACGGAGTTACCAACCCGAGACTGGACAAAAACCTTCGCATTTAACATGATACGGTCGTGCATCCTGCTAGTTGACATCTTCTCACATGGCTACGTCTGAAGGCTTAGATTTGTGTCCCATTATATCGTTTGCAGAACACTCCTCCTGTTATATCTGCCATCACTGAGTCTTTTAAACGTGCATTTTAAAAACAAACCAACACATTTTCCGTGTAGATGAAGCCTTCATGCACTGCGCATTAACCTAGTTTATGCATCAAGTGCTGTGCGCGT
This sequence comes from Pomacea maculata, assembly GCA_004794325.1. Lineage (NCBI taxonomy): Eukaryota > Metazoa > Mollusca > Gastropoda > Architaenioglossa > Ampullariidae > Pomacea > Pomacea maculata. The sequence goes on along the minus strand of SRHC01003612.1, from coordinate 51,332 downwards.
GCTCCTATACCAGCTCAATACTACGCTCTATAAACTGCACACTTACAAGTATAGTAGATGTAACTTTGAGACAGTTTATAATGACGTGATTTTCTACAATTTAAATTTATTTGGTTAATAATTAAAGATTAAAAGATAAATAGGCCACGAAGAAATGTGCTAGTTTAAGTCTGTGGATAGACTTGTAGTTAAACAATGGTAAGCTCACTAGAGGTTCGATACCCGTATGACGCAGTTTATTCTCCACTCCCCCAGCTTCCAGCAGTGGAAAGACTACCTAACTCTGCAGAAGGCTGAAGAAAAGGCAGCGAGTGAGATGAGATTGGCACTGCCCTCACAAAAAGCTGGCCCCGATATAAGTGTAACATCTCACTTTCCTATCACATGACTAACTTAACCTGTTTATCTTTAATACCTGCACTTACTCTCCGAAAACGACTTGTACACTCGAATTAGTCCTTTTGCCCAACGCAGCTGATCAGTCGCACGTTGTCGAATCTGACACATAGTTGGCAAATAAAGTTGTCCTTAAATGCAAACGGTTTGCCAAAGCAGTGTCACATATGATTATAAATGTGTCGTGAGATATTTGGCTTCGCGATGCTACGAGGAGACAAAGTTGCGAGAAGATGACTTCATCGAGTTCTCGAGTAGCACGTGCCCTGATTACCTGCAGTCGATTGTGTGGGGCACGCCCAGACCAATGGAAGAGAAGACGTAAAGATGAGCAAAAACGTGTAAATTGAGAGCATGAGAACAAGCTTTTGAATTTGCTGGCCAGATCGCCAGCTACCAAATATATAAATGAGGCTGGAGCAAGAGGATGGATATTAAAAGCACTTGATCACGTGTCGTGCTAGCTGGATGATAACTACCAGCCTAGCACTCAGCTAAACTGATGAACTCTATTTACTGACAGCTTGACATTAGTATCCAGGGGCTGCGCACTCCATCCCTAGTCATCGCGGGAGCGATGAAGGTAAATCAGGAGATAAATACCTAACCTAGAAGGCTGTGGACATTGAGAGGTAAGGAACAACTGAAGTAAAGTGGAGGAGGGAGGGATGAAAGGTTAAGGGTCAAGAGAGTTTAAGAGACGCTGAGTGTGAATTTGACAGGCTGAGATATTTAACCCTCTACAACGTATACAGCTCCAGCATTTGCCTTTTGGAACAAAGTAACTGGGGACGCCTGCAAGGACACTGCCATGGATACAAGCGTGTTCACGGACGTCATTAGGGATCAGTTAAAGTCGGTTCGATGCTTGTATGGCGCCACAGATACTTCTCTCAGTTGACCCATGGGTGCGTATTTCCCTACAGAGGACTGGTGAAGGAGAGACGGCAAGGTGGATGAGCAGTGCTCTCACACAAAGCTCTTTCCGAGAAAAGTGAGGTCACCAAATTTTCACTCTTCGAAGACCGAAAGCCTTACATTTTTAATGTTGTCTGCTTCTCATAGGAAGCATGCTTATGATTATCATATTTATTTTAAATTTTTATCCTCCTCCTTATCATCATCATTGACAATGACAGTACCTTATCTGTTCTTGTGGAAATTATACAACACTAGAACTCATCAATAATTAAAGCAACACACACACACTCTCTCTGAGACTCGCTTCTCAACCTAATGCCCAATGAAGACCATGCACCGTTAATGTTGGCTGCGGTATGCGGTACAGATCCGACTGATAAAGCAGTCTGTTAAGAGAGGGGAACAGTTGGCCAGTTTGAAAAAAGCTTCTAATTTTGTAGGGAGATAAAAAAAAATTGCTAAAACGACCAGAATAAATCATCCTTGCTTACTCCGATATATAACTTCGACAAATTACGCTGTTTCTTGCAGCTGGTACACTATGCAGTCAATCGTGCTGCAGGAACTTGTCTCGGAGAGGGAGGATAGAAAATGTCAAGTGATTAATGATTGCATGAATAGCACGAGGTTTGCACGCCACGCTCTTTGAACGATCATTCATGCAAATAAGTGATGCAAAAGTTAACAATTTTATAAAGAAGGCAAGAGTGTGGCGATTTTGGAGTAGACGGACGAGAGGTGATTGAAAAAAATGACTCCGTTTGTCCGATCGTCACTGTGAATTGTGCAGGTGTATTTTCTTGTCCATGGTTCGGTCTATGTTTAGTCGGTATGCCTGGGTTCGGATGAGGTTTATTTTCTCCAATGTAGCTGAAACTGGTGGCTCCAAATGAAAAAAAATACCAAAACAACAAAAAACAAAACAAAAAGAAAAAGCAAACAAAAACAGCAACAACATACTATAGGCTGAATTAATTGCGACATGCCAATTAAGCTGAGCAAATGCAGTGACATATGAAGCAAGGGGAGGGGCCGGAGGGCTGCCACCTCCCTGAAAAAAGGTACTGATGAGGCAAGAATGTGAACGTCGTTCACTGTCAACATGGACTTCCCCCTTCCCCCAGAGACGGTCGAGCATCTTCGTACGCCATTGAAATGTTGATAAAGACTGCTGTAGAGACAGAAAGGGAGGGCACCTAGCAAGCGAGCGAGCGGGTCGTTTGGACGCCGGTATCACCGCAACTTTATCTTCCCGCTTCACTCGAAGTACCGTGTCTTTGTTGCTGAACATGAGCTGTCCGCCTGTCCAGATAGAGAAGGAATTTAACATCAAGTGCACAAGCATTGTGCTGTTTCGCTACAACAACATCGCACATGAATAAATGAAACGATAGGCAAAAAGTTGACTTGAAGACTGGATAAGAACTGCAAGACTTATAGACGGAAATTAACCTAGTTAACATAAGAAGGCATCGGATATACAGCCCAAGAGATCTTGTTTGACACTCACCTCAAACTTTAATCTAGTTATTCATGCAGAGTGAGATTATAAGGGTGATTAATGAGTATGTTGTTCTACGTCCTTTGTAGTTATGAACACAACGACGTAATGAGCAAAATAGATGAACGTCCGAGCCTATCAACCTCTTAGCTTTCGTGTGCAGGATGTGTACAGAAGAGTTATTTGCAGACTTGACTTCAGTACCAGACATCACCGGATTAAAAAAAAAAAGTGGTAGGGGTGGCGAATGTACAAATTTAAAGGGAGCTAACTCAGAAAGTCTGCTATGTAAATTGGCGATACTTTTTGAAAAGTTATCTCCCTGGAAAAAAAAACTGTCAATAATAGTAGAAACTTGATTTGTATAGCCAGAGGAGTTAACGATAGTGTTGTGCGCGCTGTGTGTGTGTGTGAGGGAAAGAGAGAGAGAGGGAAAAAAGTGATCAATCGAGGGCGTGTATATATGCGTTATTTTTATGCTTCGACTTCTCGATCAGATTTCATTCTCTCGCAGCAACTCTTGGAGAATGTCCACATTTGGAGCATATTTATATATATGAGATATCAAACTGGTGAAAATGTGTATAATGTTACAGAAAGAAGCTTAAAAAAATTAAATCATTCTTCCACTCTCTATGTCTAATTAATCTAATCAAGTATGCATCTCCTGATCCATAAAAGTTTGTTACCGTTGCATTTTCTCAACTTAAAAAAAATACCAGGTACATTTTGTGTTTGTTTCATTTAATTACACACGACATTGCCAAAATGTAATATTTTGTTAAACGATTTTTAAAGCTTTTTTCCCTATTTAAATACGATAGATATGTTGTCACGTTAACAATGGCCGTCATTTAATGTTGCCAAAGGCACGTGCCACTAAGGCACAACATGATCGGGCTTATCAAATGAACGACGTGAGAACATTGCAATAGCTTTGCGACTGGAACAGTGGTATCACAAACTAATATCCTATATGCGTCCGTGGTTGTGTCAATGCTCTGGTGAAAGTCGCGAGGCTGTGTCGTCTAGTGGCGAGAGCGCGTTGCTAACCTGTCTGGCGTAATCAAAGGTGTCACAAACAGGAAATGACCCCTGGGGTTATATGCAAATAAATGGGAGCATAGGCGGAGAATATGGCGGCTCTTCGCTTGGAGGGTACTTACCTTCTACTTCCACTTGATAACGAAAGGTAGGCCATACTTTTGTATTCTCCTGTGAGCGTGTGTATTAAAATTATGATAAGTTAGCAAGTTACGATTTAGGAGAATTTGAGAAATGCGTAGGTTTAATAACTGTGTTGCATGGTGTGTGATAATGTAGCCCTCGGTGTTAAAGCGTCCATGGCGACATACAAGTTAACAAGGGCTGTAGGGTACCCGCGCTAAAGAAACATGTTTGTTTCTTTTGCCTGAAAGAATATAGCTACTGTTATTCAGTACCATTCACCCACGTGCTAACAATGTTACTGTACAGTTACGTCTAATTTTTATGATAATTATTGGATTAAATAAAATATATAATATTTAACAATATTTCGCAAAGAACCGATCATATAAATTATCATATATGTGCTGAACGCAGTGGGTTGACCAGGAATGTCTTGTGTCCTGGCTTTTTGCCATACAGTCTACAAAAACTTATCCAGTAAATTAGAAAGTGTTAAATTTACTTTTGTTGACACACCGATTTTATTTTTTTCTTAAGCATTGTAACACTTGGACACACAGGCATATGCAATTAAATGAGGTTAATATTCAAACTACACTAAATAAAGGAAACTTCTAAATTACTTATCTATGTATTATAAAGTATGATTATTAGTAATAGAAATGATACAATTATTGTATTCACACTTTCTAATGTTAACAATCTAGAGCAGTGTGGTTCTCAAAGTGTGGTCCGCAGACCACTATAGTGGCATAAGTCAGCTGGCCCGCGGCTGACAGTCGTCATATGTCAGCAAAGTGATGTTTAAAGTGATGCATTCCTCGTAGCTTCCTGCAATGAGAAAGGGTTTATTTATGGCATTAGCAATAGTCTGTTTAGATATGTGTTTAGCCTATAGACTTTTCTTATATCTTTTCAAAACCAGAACAACACTTAAAAGCTAAATTTCTTAAAGTGATTGTGACCTTTGTACAAAGGAAGAACTATTCAAAGAACTACATGAGCAACAATATAAAATTTCTCTGATTAGTTACAAATAAATTGGTTTTCTCTTAGCAACAGACACAGAAATAACTAAGCGGTAGTAAATTGCTAGCAGCTACCACAGCAATTTTTTTAATAATTTTGTTGCCATCATTGAAGCAAAGAAATGAATATTTTAAAAATAATTTGATCTTGACTGATAGGTAAATTTTGTAAGTAGTGGCAAAACCACCCAGCTTTCATAGTAGTATGTGTGGATAAGATGATCAGTGGATTCAAAGGATAATGTCATGAGTGCGCAACAAAAATCTACTAATAAGTAATCAGCGGTGGGATGTCAACATTCAAGAATACATGTAACAAGCTCAAAATGTTCCTATACACATTTTCACTTTCTTCTCCTTGCCACAAAGGGACACTTGATTTTTCTGAATGTACTGATAGTGTCAAAACCTGAAGATAAGAGCTGATAAATAGATTAAGGATTTTACGTGATTTGGATGGATTAGAGGGAGACATGTAATGTAGGAAACGGTAGCAAGGCTTGACTTTATCAAGTGTAGGTAGCTGTGCAGTCACCTATCACAGGATTTAGAGTCTTACAGTCACCAGGGGAATGGCAGAAAAATGAGCTGATTCCTGAAGCAACATATTGTTTTGATAAGATGTGAGCAAATAAGTAAACTTGTCATGCAGGTGTTGTCATATATTTGAGGTTTTGAACATTTGTGCTTAAAATACAAAATGTCAGCGTCAGTGCTCACATGCATGGATACATTCATGCAAATACAGATACATATATTTGTTGCTGGAAGTGGCTTCTCCTGGATTGGGAATCGAATACTGTTGATAATTATCTAACAGGTTGATCATTGATGAGTTCAGTTTTCATACCCTTTTCAAGGCAAAAATAATGCAAAAATGTATTATTTCTCATAAATTATTTACATCCTTTTACATCTTTGCTGACTATTAAATGAGAGATTTAGGTTTGTACATGACTAGGTAGGACTGTATGTGACAGTGTGTACTTTTATAGATTTACAGAAGTTTGTGAGCAAGAAAGATTCGTTTTAGTTATGAGTCACTTTAAACAGCGAACAAAGCTTTTAAAATATATGAAGAATATAACACTTCAGTTTTTCTAGATAAAAAATTTGTTCATCTTGTTGCTTCTGTTTGTAAAACAATAACAGGAGCAATCTATTACTGTATACAGCACTCAATTATCAACCAGATATTTCATAGTTTTATGCATTTGACTTCATGTTACAGATGGATATCTTTGCATTAAGGAAATCTTTCATGGATTGGCTCAGCTGTCTAGGTGGCATTACAACTCATAGCATGCAAAATATGGTCCAGTTGTAACATACTGAAAATCAGAAGATGACTTGAAGATTTGCCACAGATCTGCTCAGCATGTCAGGAATATTAGAATAAAGAACTTTTAGATTTATGTCTGGTTTAGACAGCCAGCAACAAACAATAAGACAAACATGTCGGCCTCGGTGACAGAGAACATTTCTAGGCGGTTGATGAATCCTGGAATATCACAAGTCCACAAAGATGTCACTGATGAAAGGTACAGAGAATTACCCCGCCCAAGGAAAGTGCGATTTTTTGTTAATGGTGACAGATTTTTCCAGGGAAAGAAGCTGTATATCACACCACACAAGTATTATAACTTCAATGACTTGTTGAATGATCTGACTGGCAAGTTGCCTTCCAGCATTAATCTGCCTTATGGAGTTCGTCAGATTTTCACTCCAGTTGGTGGACGGCGCATATCAGACATTGACGATCTCCAGGATGGGGAAACTTATGTGTGTGCTGGATTCGAGGGCTTTAAAACAATAAAATATGGTCGCACTGAGCTGGAGCCTTGGTCTGTTGGCAAACCAAGTGAGTGTTGAGAGCTTTTATTTGCTTTAGTGTAACACCAAGATTTACTTATTCATGTTAACATCTTTTTCTTTTCCCTGTGGGATAAGAATCTAACCTTACTAATTTATAATTGTAAACATTTATAAAAAGGTATCAATGGGAAAGGAATGAAGAAGGATAATGCTGCTACTCTTATTCAGTAAGTGGGAATCCTTTCAGGATTAGCCTTCTGTAAAGGAAATATGTCATTATAAATTGATGTTAGGAAGACACTTTTATAGATTGTTGTGGTAACTGCATATTAAATCTAGCGGTTGCTGAGTTGTTATCAGCTCACTTGTTTGCTTTAGTTTTTTTTTAAATTTTCAATGCACTTACAAAAGGCTTTATAGTTTTATTACAAATATATAAATTACTTGTATGTGCTACTCATGCAGCTGTCGACTTTCCTGTGACATGAAAATTTACAATCGTGTATAGATGCAGCTAGAAATACAAATATTTTCATGAATTAAGTATCATACAGTCTTTTCTTTTAGGTGACATAATTGCTTGTCAGATTTTCAATACATTATTTTATCATAAATATAAGGTGTGAACTAAAATGGTTGATTGCTGTCAGTATGGACTTTTTTGTATCACTCAACACACATAAAACCTGATCATCTGCCTTACAAAGTTGACAGTACCAAGTGCAAACACATTCAGACACAAGAAGGGAGAATATTGTGCTTCTCAATAGCACCAAATGTTTACTGCTTACTTATAACCTAGCTGTGGATTCTAAACTGAGGCTACCCCTTCAGGATTGTATTTCACACCCTTTGTGTTCATAGAGGCTCTGCATTTCAATGCTTCTTTGACTTTTCACAACCACTGAACACAGCTAACAACACCCATTCAGCGACCAGTTTTCAGTTGCAAATGACGTCATGGAAGTGTCAGCTGGCAGTCTAGAGATTTTCAAGGTGTTTGAGAAGCTACCTGTACATACATATCTCTCCTTCTCAACTAATAACTTTATAAGAGTCACCAATACTCCTGCCTAGCGAGTAAGAGGAATAACACAGAGAAACTGGGCCTGCTTTTAGATTAATTCTTTGAAGAAACAGTGGAAGTTTAAAAAAATGGAGAGAGGGAGATAGGCTTTATCCTTGTCACCATTTTAACCTAA
>SRHC01003612.1:24117-43217 GCA_004794325.1 Pomacea maculata | reverse complement strand
TTTAGATTAGTTAGCATTGTGAGTTGTTTTGAGTGGTGAAAACAAATTGCTTGACATAATTGAAATATATGTTTTGAGAGATGAAAACGATATTGCTGGACAGAATTACTAAAATGCGTGATGCGCGTGCGATGTGAATAGTCTTGTAATTATATTTTTTGTTTATTTTGTTTATTTTTGAAACTTGTTTGTGCAAGTTTGAGAGTAAGGCAATGTGCAGACTCCTTGGTTTGTCGTGATTTGCAAACTGCCATTTCTGATTTGCAGTGCGACCATTGAATTCTCTGGATGGCGAGCTCGGCGCAGAGTTGTCCTACGGAAGTTACAAATACCGGGGCTATGTTGCCAACGCTTTCCACCCGGGCCGCTACTACCGCGGCAACGGCAACCCACCCAATCGCCGTTGGCCAGGTGGCTTTGCCAGCACCAACCAGCGGTTTCCCGCCGGTCTGCTGGGAGGCCCTATGGAGGCCGGCCATCTAAAGCCCAAGGTGATCACGATCGTGCGCAACGGCTCGCAGCCTCTGAGCAACGTCAAGATCCTTCTCAACCGCCGAAGCGTCCAGTCCTTCGAGCAGTTACTTGCAGACATCAACGAGGCTTTCGGATCGAAGTGGCGCAAGAATCGCGTCTGCAAAATGTTCACGACCCACGGGAGAGAAGTAAAGGGCGTGGCGGACTTTTTTCGCGAGGAGGACTGCTTCATTGCAGTTGGAAATGAAGGCCTGAGCGAGCGGGACGTGGCGGACATCATCGAGGAGCTGTACCCAGACAGCGCGTACGCCAAGGTGCTGCTGAAGGACTGGGACAAGCAGCGCCGCCACAACAACAAAGGTGGCTTGACCAACAGGGAGTCGGAACAGGGAGACAAGCGGGACAGCGGCTTCGTGGACGGTAGCGACACCAACAGCAACAGCCACCGCGATCAGGACTACGCCAGCCCCCCGGCTCCCCGTCAGTCTCGTCTGCGGCGTAGCAAGAGGGCTGCTGCAGCGGCTCTGATGGTGAGTGCTGAGCCTGACAGTTCGGCCAGTTTCGAGGCCATTTCACCTCAAAACGATCACCACTTTCTGAACAAGATCGAAAAGGAGCGCCTGCGGGTCTCCAACGATGAGCGAGACAAAGCGCGGAAACGCCATCATCGGGTGACGGAGCAGGAACGGAGAACTCTCGACGAAGAGAGACGAAGACGTGGTTTACTTCCCCTGAACCCGCTGAAACCCCTGGAGGACATCCCGAGAAAGGAAGTAAGGGAGAAGGAAAGAGAAGACGGCCAGCGGAAGAAGGAAGAGATGAAGAAAGTAGAAGAGGAAGAAGAAGAAGAGGAAGAGAATGAGGCAGAGAAAATAAGGAAAGAAAGAGAGGAAGCAGAAAGGGCTGCACGCGAGCGTATGGCGGCAGCGGAGAAGGCGAAAGCGGACAAAGAGCGGATGGAGAAAATAGAAGCAGAGAAAGAAAACAGAAACGAAAATGAGAAGAAAGGAGAGAAGGAACACGTCAAAGAGTTCGAGGACGGAAGAGCGGAGAAGGCGAAGGACGAACAAACCGGCGAGAAGATTGACCAGCCTAGGGACAACCCCGTGAAAGTGGAGACAACAACGGCGACGGTAGCAACGGAAGAGAAAGACAAGGAGAGGAAGCGGAAGCGAGACAACGCCGGCGAGAAGGAGGCTGCCGGCCGCAAGGCGAAGGTGAAGGTCGTGCGGCGCAGCCGAGCGGAGCGGCAGGTGGCGAACGACACGGTGGTGATGGAGCGGTACGACCTGGGCCGCACCATGGGGGATGGCAACTTCGCCATCGTGCGCTGGGCGCGGCACCGGGCCACCGGCCAGGAGTTCGCCATGAAGGTCATCGACAAACCCAAGCTGAAGGGCAAGGAACACATGGTGGAGAACGAGATCGACATCATGAAGGACTGCAACCACCCCAACATTGTAAAGCTGTACGAGGAGTACGAGACGGCTGACAAGATCTACCTGGTGATGGAGCTGGTCAAGGTGAGCTCTCACAGCCCTGGTGGGTTCCGGGTGCAGCCTGAGGATTTAAAGTTAGTTGATTTAATTAATTAAAAATAACAACAACAGCAGCAACAACAACAACAACAACAACAACAACAACAACAACAACAAGTTTTCACCCAGCTTGAAAATCTTGGGGAACGGGAAAGGTAGGGAAAAGGATGTCCAGAGAAAGCTTCTGACATCTATCCCTTTGGGAAAAAGTGTCATACAGAGAGAAGTTTGTATGCTCCAAGACGAGGTCTGACTGTACAGACAGCAGAGACATTTCTGTGCATTAGGATCCTCATTGCGCAATGGTGGCATGGTAGCGTTCTAGCACTGTGCAGCATGGGCCCCTCACGGGATTGTAAACTTTGTAAGGAGAGTAATTCAAACATTTATGGCAGTGGAAAAGGGGGTTGGGGTATGAATCAGCTATGCTTTTCAAGTCTTTTGCCTCTTTTTCCGTCAAGTGTCTTATGGGAAAGGACTGTGTGTGTGTGTGTGTTCTGCTACACTACACACACAGACTTTAAACAAGAGACTCATTAAGGGGAAAACAAAACTTATCTCTTTCTCTCATTCTTACTGTCGACAGCAGTGTGGCATAGCGAGTTATTCTTTCATCAAGAGTTCGATCGCTCATAGCCTTGTTGCTCTACCAGTAAGTACGGGCTGAAGCTACTCTGGAGGCAGGTATACGTACATCCGGGGCCCTGGTATGGCTTCTGGAGGTCTAGCGTTCTCATCCTGATTTTGAGAATAAGGGCTGCTTGGAAGAGAACAGACATGTAATTTAACTTAACGGTCAGGACACCCTTTGATGTGCAAGACGATGCCATCTTGTCGGTGGAAATGATGACTCTGAGGCTCAGCATGCAGGCAGTCCTTTTTATTCTCCTATCATGTGGACTGGCTTGTCTCCATTGCTTTTCACCAATGCTAAGTAACTGAGAGAAGCGGTAATTGTTTTGTCGGCGAGGCTTACAGAAGTAATGCTCTTTGAGATTTTGTCTTTCAGATGGCTGGCTTGAGATCATTTTTTTTTTAAAGCCTACTATAATTTCTGGATCCTGGGTTAACAGCTTACCAGCTTCCTTTTACCGTCCGTTCTCCAGAGACAAGCTTACAAACGTTACCATGCATGTAGATGGAGATAGAGACAGCACATCACACATGGTCACGCATTTGCATCACGAAATGACTATTTGGTTTCAGCTCTCATATCAGCTACAGGCTCGAAAAACGTGTCGGCATACATTTGTTACTTTTATGTCCTGTATCATCGCAAGCTTTCATTTAACAATTTAAAAACTAAATTCTAGCGCTATATATATACTTCCTGACATCGATTCTTTTCTACAATGAAACACTAGTTTTGACCTGCTTCTGGCAACCCGATTCTTGCTTGTTGTGGTTACTCACAGATGGATCGATTCCTTTGATAAAAATGACTGGCGGGAGAATATTTATTCTAAACTATCGCTAAAACACAAATCTGGCAACCGGCTTGTAGGAGCAGGTGACATGGTATCCTTGGTTACGCCATCCTGTGACGCACAGAACGATATCAGCTGTGGCTGGGCTCGCACACCATGCGCGGCCTTGGCAGCACAGTGCCATAAACACGGCTGCCTCCAGGAATGGCGATCTGTTTTCTTGTTGGGAGTCTTTCTATAGCAAGTCCCCTTCGTCGAGTGCGGTTCTTTCTTGTGCACTGAATGACACTGCGCACCGTGGTGCTAACGAGCTTGCCCCTTGACCTCTCAGCAGGGAGAACTTTTGATAGGAGAACCGCAAGTTCAAATCGCTCTTTTCTTGGGTGCGTTAAGTGATTCATATTACGGGTGGCGTTGTCCGAGCATGTGATTTTATATTGACGACCTCTGCAGGGGACAACCGATTAACCTCTTTCTCACTTTGTTTCGAAGCATAATAGCAACAGGGATTTATTTTCTTTGAACCAAGCGTTAATGATCAACTTTTCTCTGCCAGTGAATGTGTAGCGTGGCTATAAAAAGAAAATTATGCTCCTGTGTGTTTAGCTTACAAAAATAGCATCACCCAGCCAGGAAATTCAAAACAGAACGATGCAGATAGTATATCAAAGACTTCCAAGCTCTACATTGAGAGAGACACGGGCTGATGTGAGATGTGCAGACTAGATTATCCAACATTACCACAGCTGTACAGTTCCCTACAGAAACTGTAGGGAGCTGTACAGAATTTTAGAATATAGGGTGAAAGAGAATTAAGAACTCAGAAAATTTAAAATGAGGCTTTTCACATGCGGTAACAAAATAAGGTAAAAGTACAGACTCTGCCCACATGCCAAGGAGAGGTAAATGTTGCATGTCCCTACGAGCTGAATGCAACTATCTCTTTCATAGTCACCTTCCTTAAAAGCACAATAATAAAAAAATGCCCCTCTTTCCCTCCCTGCCCCACAGAAAGAGCGATATAGAGAATAAACAAATAGTGGATGTAAGGGACCAGCGCTGGTGGCTTTGGTGGTGAAACTGTAAAATATCATTCGGATGAGGGGAATTGCGTGTGTGTGACTTCTATTATTGTTAATTGTGTTAATTGTTAATTATACAGTTAATTTTTTAAGTGACTGAAAAACTTTAATCAAAGAAACAGGAAAATTAATTTCACCCTTTTCCCCTTACATTTATCAACCAGCCTCACCTTCTTCTCCCCAAAAAGCCCACCTCCCTGACATTCCACATTTTCTTATTAAAAGATGTTCAAAAATTCTGGTGACCTTTTTCACAAAAAATAGCATACCACAATGCCTCTTACCTAGGGTGAAGAGACAAGTAGGTTCTTGCTACTCAAATATTACAGATTCCTAATTCAATGCACTTGAAGGGGTCGATATGTCACTGGTTGTTTGATGCATGCGTCATCAGTATGCTGGTCGTGTCCAGCTGGCATGCCGCCTATTGCTGTCAATCCATGATCTATGCTATTGTCTAGGCTTAGCCTGCAAAGTGTAGAATTGGAAACGCCTACTGAATAAGTTGAGAGAATGAGCTCTGTTGTACTGTTCTCTTGCTGCCTCGAGCTTATGCCTGGTTTAAAATGCTCTCATGGGCAAGCATGAATGACCACCAGGACTGTTCATTGATTTCTCTCCCAAGGCTGCTTGTGGAAAAAATTCCTTTATCTGGCCAAGAGAGAGAGAGAGAGAGAGAGAGCATGTCAAATATTTTGGTGCTGGATTCACTGGGAATTTTTTATTAAAAAATTCTATCAATAGCACAGAACACCATTAAACTAGTTGTGTGGCTAAAAACCCCAAACAAATGCATAGGAACATTGTATTTTGTAGGAGTGGGAAAAGAAAAAAAAAATCATCATAGATATGTAAATTATATCAAAGGTCAAAGCCTAAAAATGCTTTGCCATTGAAGCAATGTTAGTGTTGTATAAGGGACCTCTTTATTCTTTTCTGGAACAAGTTCTACCAGGAAAAAATTTGTTTCAATGGCAAAACATTTTTAGATTTTGACCTGTGATATTATTTACACATCAGAACATATGTTCTCTCTCAGTCATGATCCAGTCTCTGGATGTGTGCCAGCCCACATGCACACATAAATGCATGCACACATGCACACGCACACACAGATACCTATTTGTGAATGCACGTGTGTGTGAATGTGAGAGTGGGGAAGGAAAAGGTGGTACATAAGTGCTACACTTAGAATTGCAACTTGTAATCAAAGGTGTTTCAAAAGACCTCTGAGTTATAAATCAGAAAAAATGTTAAAGAGGAACGCAAAAGAATTGTGATTTTGTTTTGCAAAAAGAATGGTTAAGACAATGGCAAAGAAAACAAAATTTGTAACAAAATATGATTGACTTGAATCTATAACTGAATTTTCTTTGTGTCTAGTCTAACCCTGTTAACTTAAGGTGGCAGAGTTGAGTGGTTTTGATTGTTGCTAATGTATTTGCAGGGTGGAGATTTGTTTGATGCTATCACCCAGAGTGTCAAGTTTGGTGAAGTAGATTCAGCACACATGGTGAAAAACCTTTGCAATGCCCTCTTCTACATGCACTCCAGATCTATTGTCCACCGAGACCTCAAGCCTGAAAATCTTCTGGTAGGCAGCAGTTGACTATATATATATATATGCTTTTTTTTGGGGTATCATGATATACAGTGTGTGCCAGGTATTGCAGATTTCATTAAAATTTAACTTGAACAGTAGAATGCACCAGATGAATCAATAACAGCCACTTAGAGCATTGCCTGTCCCTTGCACTGGTGCAGAAGTAGGTGTTGTAATAAAAACTTTTTAAATGTCATGACACATGCATGCTTTCCACTAGGAATATCAAGAAGACTAAGAAAAGGTTTTGATCAATCAAATTAGGGCACATTATTGATCCCTTACTCTTGAAAATATTTCTCATCCAAACAGCGTGTGTGTGCATGCATGCAATTGTGTGTGTGTGCATGTGTGTATGTGTGTGTGTGCGTGTGTGTTGTCGTTGTGTGTGTAAATGCACATGTCTGTATGCATGTGAGTATGCGTAAATGAGTAGGAATATGATTTCTGCAATGAATCTGATATCCACTGACTGTTTGGTTGGTCAGGTACACCGCAACAAAGACACAAGCATCACGCTTAAACTTGCTGACTTTGGGTTGGCCATGGAAGTGAAGGAGCTGATTTTCACTGTGTGTGGTACACCTACTTACGTGGCACCTGAGATTCTTACAGAAAGTGGTGCGCTGAGTTCTTCCCCTCTTTCTTTATTTCTTTTTGGGGGATGTGTTTTTGTTGGTGGCAGATTGAGTTTAAAAATGAGAAGAATCTTCCCAAATCTTCCTGTTACATTTGTTGAATCATATACCTTTAAGGTTAGAAGCAATATATACTTTGTACAGTGAGGTAGGTGTGTCACTGAATGACAACTGTAAATATACTTCATGTTACCATAACCACTGGACTTTTTTAAATTAACATATTGATTGTATTTTCAGGCTATGGGCTAGAGGTAGACATGTGGGCTGTTGGAGTGATAACCTACATCCTTCTGTGTGGTTTTCCCCCTTTTCGAAGCCCTGATCGTAACCAGACAGAGCTTTTTGAATATATAAAGGCTGGGGCATACGAGTTTTTGTCTCCTTACTGGGACAATGTATCAGAAAGTGAGTACATCTCTTTCCAATTACAGCATGTGTCTTGTGCTTTGTAGCTGATTTGTGTGAATAGTTTCCAACGATGCATTGGATTTCAACTTTATAAATAGACTAGGACTGGTATGGGTGTCATTTTATGGATACAGTGAAGCCTAGAAGAAAGATGATTTATTTACAAGATTGCTGCCATTTCATGCACCAGATCCAATAACCTTTATTTCTAAGTGTTTAAGTTACAAGCATCAAAAATATGTTCTAAAATTGAAAATAGCATCTTTTGCAAACAGTGAGATGGTGTGTAAACTTATTGATATACATGTGCACAGCAACAGCCTTGGCATCTCTTTTCAGAATGCATGTGTATAAACCTAAGTTAAGTTCATGCTTAAATCAATAAATTTTGAGAATAGAAAATTATGTTTTTAAGAAGTATGAAAATTTTGTTATGGAAGAGTTTATATCTGTTGTAGATTTTCATACTTTTTTAGTCATAAAACTAGTTCTCTGTACAACAGGTGCAAAAGATCTGATAAGACGTTTGCTGGTTGTGGACAAATCCAAACGTTATACTGCTGTTGATGTACTCAGCCATCCATGGATCGTTTGTGGGGGTAACACCAACCACCCTCTTCCAGGCATCAGCAGTGTCAGCAACTACTGCAAAGAGGTCCGGCGAGACCTGGAAGAACAAGCAAAGCATAACTATGAAAGCTATCAAAGGTTAAAGGAAAAGAAGAGACGTGATGAGTAAAGTTTTCTGCAGGTGTGTGCCAGACTGCAGGTCGTTGTGATTCATGGGTCAGTGTTTTCCTTCATGCTTTCTAAAACAAACCTTCACTGCTGTTTCAGTCTCAAAGTGCCTGTCTTATTACAATTAGTATCATTCTGTGGGATGAAAAACTATACACTGACATTATTTTTAACAGGCCACAGAATTTTTGATACTAAGAGTTGGAAGTTAAGGCATTTCTCTGAACTGGTTGCTTGTGATGAACTACTTTATAATGTGGTGCTGCCTGGAATAGAACTTGAAAAATGGATGTCTCATCATGGGTACATCGTGGGTATTCAAAGGTCAGGTCACCTCATAGTTCTGATAATGTGAAGCATTTTCAATGACATCATTTGAATATGATGCCTTTAACCCATCAAGACTGGTAGTTGGTTATTAAACGGTGTAAATCCAGAAGAGATAATGAGTCTGGATGTTTGCACACGACAAAGAACAGTGACCTATAAGCGAAAGTAATCATCATCATCAGGGAGGTTCACATGTCAGCGATTCAGTGCAATTTCTAAATTGTAATTAGATTTTCCTTATGTGCTTATGAGGAAAAGTTTGTAACAATTAATCGTTTGGCAGAAGCATGCCTAAACTACAAGGCTACCTTCATATATGGCCAGCTGTAGTTGAGTTCCTTTTTACAATGAACCATTCTCACCAGCCTGTGATATTAAGGGCTTTTGTAAAGAGGAAAGCTAGAAATGTACCAGCAACTCCTATACATTCCTCTGTTTCACTTAAAAACTGCAGATTAAAGTACCAAAATCTTTGGTGCCAGTGTCTATTTTATGACATGGCATCAAAGCCAAGCAAGGTGATTCAGGTCACTATCCATCTCAGGGATTG
Source organism: Pomacea maculata (assembly GCA_004794325.1). Lineage (NCBI taxonomy): Eukaryota > Metazoa > Mollusca > Gastropoda > Architaenioglossa > Ampullariidae > Pomacea > Pomacea maculata. Next base: position 34,426 of record SRHC01003612.1, on the reverse strand, counting down.
AATTCTGTTTCATACATCACTTTATAAAATATCTGTCTCTCTAATGTTTCATTTTGCATTCCTTACTCAAAGAAGAGAGAGTGTGTATGTGTGATAGGCCCTTTTCTTTGATGAAGATTCAAAAACAGCTTGCGAATGCAGTCACTTCCTTCCTATAGTTCCATTCAACATATGCAGTATTTTGCAGAACAAACTGAGCTGTAGTATTCACTCTTTATGAATCAAAGATATAACTTCAAAGGTAGTATTTTTTATATGCTTGTAACATTTTGAGAGAAGCAGGCAGATAATTGTGAACAGTTACCTCCCTTCATTCTTGCAACCAGGGGCCAGTGGGCGTGACAATTCTTGGGTGCTGTTAAAATCATGAATTTATCATGAATTAAGATAATAATTTTTTTATATTTGGGGTATACTAGATCCTTTATGATTTTTTGGTTAATATAGTTAATCACTGTTAATGATTAATTGTGAAATAATCTGGATAGTGTCCTGCATTATTTCATTTGATGTAATAAAATATTGGATTGTTGTAGCCAGCTGTTGTCCAAGATGCGCACAGGTACTCCATGTATAAGCATGAATGTTTTTAAAATTTTTAAATCATATGATTGAATTTGTGATAATGCCTAAGTTTGTTAAATGTTTTACTGATAGACAGCTGTCATATCTCAATCAATCAGTCAATCCTCTCTGTGGCATCTAGCATGTGAGGCAACATCAAGGGACCTCCATTTGGTTCTGTCTGCTGCTGTTCTGTCTCAAGTGATAGGCCTCTTTAGGTCCTCCTCGATGGTTTGCCTCCATATCTCTTTTGGCCTTCCTCTGTTCCTCTTTCCCTGTGGTGTCCATCACAGGGCTGTTCTGGGGATTGAGCCTGGAGGCATGCGCCACGCTTGTCCTAGCCATCACCAGCACTGCAGTTGGATTGCTTCTGCCAAGGTGCACATCCCTGTCCTGTCTTGCAGCTCTTCATTTGAGATGGAATTGGGCCAGATCTTGTGTATGTGCCCCCAGTTGTCATATCTAGTAGCTGTTAAAGATTTATAAAAAGGATAAATAGAAAATATTTTAATCATAGATTCAGTATCAACTTGGTGTCGCTGAATATTTATCGCATAGTAAACATGCAGCACAAGACCAGTCAGGTTTTTTTGTCATAGTAAACATGGTAGAAAGTCGGTGAGGCAAAGAGTTTTTTACTTAACAATTTACTTCAGTTGGCTCATTCAGTGTAGCAAAATATAAAAAAATTACTCCCAAAATTTAATCCAGCTGTTGAAGATTTCTACATTTTCACAATCTTAATACATCCCTGAACTATTTAAAATACATATCTTAACTACGTACCTGAACTACGTATCTTAGCTTCATAAATGTGCCTACCCAGTTTTGGAACATTGTTTAATATGTGTAGGTTTTATTTGTTCATGTGCCTTTTCATCTTGGGGTGTTACTCTGGGTTTTTATTCACCATCAACTATAATGATGTTGTCCACAGAAATTTGGCTGTGAACATCACCAGAATTTGTTTTTCAGTTAGTTTCGCAATTAATGGCCAGTGAATTTGCTTTTGTACACTTAGTTCTATAAAGAAATCCATACATTTAGTGTGAATTAACATTAACATTATTTAACATTAACTTCAATACAAAAGAATTGTAGCTGAAGCAATTATGGTGCCAGTTGATACTGAAAAAGTGGTAGTTGATGGAAAATGCATTAATCATTGCAAGATTGTACATACAAGTTATTTCATTTTTCATAATTATAAATATCTTTACACTTTCTTTTGTTGCAACCAAAGCAAATGACCTGTGATAAATTGTTACATGCTTTATTTGAGCTATATGATTGTGTCTGTGATGACAGCTGTGCTAATTTACCTGTAAAATTTTTGTGATATCAGTCATATATTGTGCAACCCTTCTTGTACTAAATGTTTTATTGCTGTCAAGTTTAAAAAGTTGTCGAACTTTCAAATGTACTAAACTAGTAAATATTCATTATTTGTGATGGTAGATGATGCATGTAGGGAACAGAATTTAGAAAATCTTTGTATGTATTTGTAATTATAGATTTTGCTCTTATAGTTTACAAATCATCAGCCAATGTCAAGATTCAAAGGTGAGAGATGTTTTGCAAAAAGTATATAATGAAGAAGTGTGATAACTACAATACATGATTAATATTACTATTCGTTATTTTCTTTTTTTAATCAATTACAATTTTATTTACATGTATTGATTAATGCTAACCATTTAAAACTGTACTGATATTGTGTCTTTTTCTTGTGTAGGCATTTTTTTGTGTGTTTGCATGTGTACTGAGTGGGTACTGTATGTGTGTGATAGGAACATTGTTAAGCTAATTATATCAAAATACAATATGCTTGCTGCTGGCAAGTAATTTTTCCATAGAAAACTTTTTATTTTTTATTATTATTGTTTCAGTGAATAATTTTATTACAAAGAATGTAGGAGCTGAACAGAGTATAAATGTTTTATGGATGGAGCCTGAATGAAATTTTACGAGGTATATTGTATTTTTTTTAAGGAAGTCAATCATTTTTCAGTGGTGTTTTTTTGCAAGAAGAACAAAGGAAAGAATACATTGACTGTTAGGTCTATTAAGCGAAGTTTTATTGAGTTTTCCTTTTATATATCATCCTGTACTAGTTTAAATAAATCTTACTTTATCTTGAATTTAAGTAGGTAAATTTACCTGCTGTTACATAGCTTTAAAATACACAAATATTATTTCTACACTTTTAAAATGAGAGTTTGAATATTGTGTTTTGTCTTGGTCACCAAGTTTTGACTGTTTCTTTTCTGGTTGATAGCGGTTTATGTGAAAACTTATGGTTATGAAGGACGGGATGTTGAAAAGTGATTTTGTTCACTCCTTCCTCACACAACATCCAAAAAATGCTCAAGTAGAAAGATGTAGACCTCTCTGGAGAGATCTAAGAGCATACACTATTTGAGGACTTACAGGCCTGCTGTGAGCCTGGGGAGAGAGAAATAGAAAGATAAGATTCAAACTATTTTTTTTTCATTAATACAAAAATTGGCTGTTTTTTTAGAACAAAACCGTGAATGATATTTGAGGCTGAATCCTGGTAAAACTAATTGGCTTTTTTATCCGCACTGATAAAATTTGTATTTGAGGGATTGAAGGAAAATGCGTGAGCGGGAGTAGAAAGTAATTACTGTGTTTTACCAGCGGCATGCTATTTTCAGAATATCTGTCCGACTAACAAAAAAGCTTACTTGTTTCCCCCTGACAGTACTTCAGCTGTGAATGTTCAAAATATGCGCTTCTACAAAGATATTTCTCTGTTGCACTTACATCTCATCATTTCTGTTAGTGGATGTACTTTGTCATTTTTTCATACAGGGACGAAACTTGTTTTCATTCAAGATACATTCAAGAATTCATTCAAGATGTATGTCTGTGTGTAGTCATGTATCCCTTATCAGAAGGTAAGGTCAAACTTTCTTGGATTCCTCCATCATGTGCACCCCTAACACCGGACCTGCAGGACCGTAACCAAGCAACGTAACTTTGTAGAATCAGGTTACAACGCCGTCAGTAATATGTTTTACTTATTAAATAATTTTATTCATTTGAATAAGCTGACAGCAATGTTCTTTAAACTGCTCAAGTGCTTGTCCTATTGCATGTACCATTGAATGAAACAATTCAAATCGAAAAGGGCAGTGAACTGTTTAATAGACATTTTGAAGCACGTTCAAATATTATGTTTGTTACATAATACTTGTTAATATGAAGCAGACTAATAATGTTCATGCTGCACGATCGGGACTGAGTTACACATGTAAATATCGACATCAAAATTGGATGTCATTGAAAAATTTCGGGTTCAGACAGAATAGGACCGTATGATGAAAACGTTCTGTCTCTCTCTTTCTCCTTTCCACCCCTTTCTGTAGCGATCCGGGCTGGAGAGTTTTCTGTGTTTTTCTTATTTCTCTGCGTTTGACTACATAAAAATGGCATTAGCAGGTCGGAATCTCTATCCACTTTACTACATAATCAGCCCCCAAAATGCGCCTTTTATTTTATACATGTATATATTATTAATTTCTTACGAAATTGGTGTTTTTGCATGACTGTATACCTTCAAAGATCATTCTTGCCACTTTAAAAATATTGAGTAGTGTTAAAATACACATATATTGAAAACGATACATTTATTTTGTAACTGAGAGGAAGAGGCTTCATTGAAATGTGAGGCATGCCGCTTGCACCCGTGACTCCACCACAGGAGTATTCTTGTGCTGGTGAAGTGATGACTGTAGTTAGATATAACTGAAGATAATAAAATAAAATGATTTAAGTTCATGTATGCGTTCAGACTCATCATTTTAAGTAGTTCGAAGCAGTTTATCTATAATAAATGCGTGGGTCAAAGTAACTCATGTAGGTGTTTGCACAGGCGAGGTCGCAGGCATTTGGTTTATTTAGTAAGAAAGTGGTTCCACCTTCAGGTGATTTCGTACTATCGGGGAGCGGGGAGGAAACCAGAGTACCCGGAGAAAACCCCCGACGTCCAGTCCAGACGTACAGGTGTCACGTCCCGAGACGAGATCCGAACCTTGAGTTTCTGACTACAGTGGTGACAAGCGAGTGTTTTAACCACTGGACGCCTCACGTGCAGGTTACTACTGGGCAGAACTATGGTTCACACAGGATGCACGTGTCTGACGCTTTTGACACAGAGAAAATTCTCGAATAACAAAATAGGTTGTAAATGTTTCACAATAGTTTGTATTTACAATTTATGCTCGCATATTTGTGACCTCATTCTGTCAGCCATTAAATGTGAGGCGAAGGTCGTCACAATGTTTCCAAGCCCTTCTCCGTGTTATAAAGACCTGTGCATACACTTAGCTTCCAGTTTGAAGTTGCTTCCCCGTCGTTTCAGACGACACCGACAGGACAGGTCATCAATGTCCAGAACATCCCCACGTGCAATGATGTATAACTGATGTTGACAGTTGGAGCCTTCAACAAACAGAACAAAGAAGGAAGAGTTACCATACAATATAACACTTAATGTAATCGAGCCTTCAACAAATAAAACAGGATGGAAGTGTTAATATAAAATAATGCTTAATGTAACTTCAGAAAAGGTTAGCAATAAGAAAAAATTGTACTTTAAAACAATGCTCCTTTTGTCAACGCATGCTAGCAAATGGCTACAACCACAAGACCCTTTGCTTTTCAGTTGTAAAGGGTCAGCCTCATCTCTCTGTTTAATGTATTTATTAGCCGTCTGTCTGTCTGAACAAGTTTCAGGTCTAGAGAACATACAAGAGAAAAGTTAAAGCCAGACTTTATGATTCCCATGGTAATGGTGTCCACTGCGCTACCGTGCCACCCCTTCATCCTTTGTGTACAAAAGTACAGAAACAATTCAGAGTACAGAAATGTAGTCCATCATATGTGCATAAATACGGATTTATGTTATTTATACTGTCTGCTTTCATACTATTAACCTGCCCTCTCTTTCACCCATCCCCACCTTTTTAAAATAATTAGTCAGGCCAATAATTAGCCAACTTTTTGTTGTTTCTGTGCTCCTGTGTGTCCTCCCTGTCTTCTGTATTTCATCCTCATAGTTACCCATATTTCTGTTTCTTCATGTACTACATATAAACTTAGTTTTTATGTCAAGTGCTCACTACATGCTCCTGTGCAAGTGATTTGGCACTAGGTAAATTGCAATATCTATTATTACTATTATTATTAACCCGGGTGTACTAAGTACAATGAAATGTATACATTATAGTGTGCAACCACAAAGTCAAAAACCCAAGACAATTGTTTTCTTAAGTGACTGGAACCAAGACACCACAGTTCCATCAAAGAACGTTGACAGTCTTTGGTTCCATGGTCATCTTTTATTTTAAAAGATGGAACTCCCACCGAAGTTTGTTGCCTGCAAACTGCCGGCAGCAGCCGTGACCCTAGCAAGGAGGTATACGATTTCCCGCCACTTGTTTCTTCTAGCGAGCATCAAGTACTGGCTCTCGGCCAGCTTCTTAGAGGGTATTACCCATTGGCCTCGTACTCCATCTGCGGGGTACCTGTTCTAAACGCTCCACAGGAGTGTCAGGGTTGCGTGTAGGAAGCTATGAGCCTAGCGAACGGGTTCCACTGTGCGAAGGCGCGTGCCGTTTACCTTCAGATCTGCCGATGTCTGATGTCTGTCTGGTTCTTCGTGTGTCTCGTCTGATCGCAAAACAAATACTTAAAGGAAAAGGCAAGCGAAATAGCATTAACCTTTAATGATAGAAATCATTGTGAATCGTTTTCGCTCAAGAGTTCGGGTTAGGATTCAACCGTTTGCTTATACTCGCGTTCAAAATAAAACTCTGGGTTGGTACAAACAGACCACCATGTTCTGTTGTCGAGTACTGTAATGTAACCCAGTCGGTGCAAAACATTTATTCTATGTTTCATAAGTGCGGTCATTGATAAGTTGGCACCATGGACCTGGGGACCATGTCTTGTCATTTCGAAACCGAGTGAATCGAGGGTGAGCTGAGCGAAGTGGAGAAGACTGACCTGACGGAAAAGGCCTTTTTTTTTGGTCAAATAGTTTAGTAAATACACCACCAATGGTTTTCTTTGGGAAAGAATACAAAACATAGCCTCCGAGCAACTGCGCACATCTGTGTTCGAGACACTATTGTAAATAGATACAAATCCCGAAATTTTGAGCGGAAACGTTTCCGAACATCAGTATCCATAGTTTAAACCTAACCTGTCGTTTCACTTGCCTTTTCCTTTAAATAACATCTGCTTTTTCGATAGTGGTTTGTTTACTTTTTGATCACAGAAAAATGCAGAGATCAGCGTTTATAGGAGAGAAAATGTTTATCCAATGAACCATGACCTCAATAATTTCGAAACAGACTGGCCAGATGTTCGGGTTGGTAGGTGAATTTTAAAAAAACCCCTAAGATTATGGCTTTAGTTTTACCTTCTTTATTCATTCTCTTTGGCAGCAGAGAAAATCTGTACATTAACGGATCATTTCAGTTTAGTATTCAACTCTAATTAAATTGGATGCAAACTAAATAAACAATCTTTAACCTCAACGGGTCCTACCACTCAGTTTACTCGACCTAATCGAAATCCAGTTACCCCCAAACCCTAACTCATCCCACACGCCGGGTCACCCACCACACACGGAGAAAAATAAAGAATCGAATGGGCACACAGGAACTGAGATTTTGACAACTTAGTGTACATACTACATACCCCGAGGACATCTCGGACAGCACTGTCCAGGTCGAATTTCAAAGTCCACACACAACGTTGGCGGGCAGGAGTGTGTGACGTCACACGTGCTCTGTCCACCCTCTTGCGGACAGTAGCAGCGAGAACAGTCGTCCTGCGAAATGACCTCCCCAGGCCGGTACAGCACCCCGTCCGTGTGACGGCACCCGTACTCCAGGCACGTGGAGCAGCACGACTCCGCTCGTGGTGACGTCTCGTTCGCATGACGCAAGCAGTTGAGCTCCTCTTGACAGTCCTCCACTGCGCACGTCACGTGACCGCGATGGCATCGACAGGTCGTGCACGGATAAGGCTGGAATTTGTGACCCTGAGGGTAAGTTTTGCCTCCGAACAGGCAATGTTGAGACTTTCTTCGATCGTCTGCTGAGGAGGGTTCTTTGGTGGCTCCTGAACATCTACTCATGAATAATAGGCAGGAGAAAACAATGAGCACTCTCGCACAAATAAGTGGTGATGTCGTTGCCATGGTGCTGAGCTATCGGCACGGCTGCTCTGTCGTAGTCTGTGGACCAGAACCGAGTGTTTAGTGACGGGTTTTGTTTTTAGTCAGCTGCTCGTCTATTGGTTTTTCGTCACTTCCTGCAGGGGACGATCATGGAAAGTCCTCTGTCGGTGGCTGACTAAGCTTTTGCAGCTTAATAACCTCTACAGTTTTTTAGGGTGCTCAGGCCAGCGAACGAACCACAGAGAACATATATGTAAATTTTTTTTTAAATCCTTCAGAAATTAGAGAAGAAACTGCTCCAGAATCACTGTTTGATGGACTGATTTTTGTCACGTTTTTGCAAAGCTGTACCGTCATCACAGTGTTTGCTCCCCTGAACTTTTGCAAGACTCTAATGCTCGGTGTCTGCAGGCCTCGAACATTTGGAAAGTCCATCAACAATGAGGCGTTTGTCAGGGATGGCGTAAATGCACCCCACCAGCCAGGCGGAGCAGTTTGCAGTCGATAAAACAACAGGGTTGGGGTGCGACGAGGGAAGGAAGGGAGGAGGGAGGGGGAGACGAGGAGCAAATGGCTTGGGTGTAATGTTTGTCTTGTTTTTCTGATCCGAACCGCAGTAAAGAGTTTGCGTTCCTCCGCTTGCTCCAGACAGTTGCAACTGTCGTGTTCCTTACACCCGACGAGAGAGAGAGATGCTAGGTTACCCTCCTGCTCACACCCGTTCGCGGGTGAAAGCGAGTGCATGCGGAAAATAGGACGTTCCATTCTGTCTGAATCTCTCAGCATCATGTCTGAGATGTAGATGTAGATAGACAGACGACTGCCTGAAATATTAAAGACCAACCCGATAGCAAATGATGTTTTTCTTTTTCTAAATGGCTGGATTCCTTTAAGACAAAGATACAAATTTTATGAAAAGTTAATAAATGAGAGAATAACCCCCTCCCATAACTTTTACAAGAATCAAAAGTTTGCACGTCGCGATGATCAGTTGTACACAGAAAACGGTTCAAACCACTAAGATGATGACCTTAACATGTGTTCCCAGATTATCTCGTTACCTTGATGATGTGTAAGTCTATGTACAATAGTACATCCTGGTTTTGACCTCTGTGGATGTCGATGTTTGAAAGCATGCTGAACTAAATCATGTCATTTGAAAAAAAAAGGTTGTTCTCCTGATGGTCTTTAAAATTTGTGATTTCAGACTCCTACGTTCAGCAGCGCAAAAAAGTGTCAGAGATCTGGTATTTATTCTTCACAGGATTTCAGGACATGGCTGTTTGTATACTGACGGCGTAGCTAATAAGGTTTTGGGGCTTTTTTTATTGTCTTTAGAAACTACATATGATTTATTATGTAATGTTATCGGTACCGTTGAAGTTTTCTCGTGTATTACAACGTCATAAGAAAATGACGGTTGGCTTTTTCTCCAAGGTGTTATTCACGGCTCTGAGACGGATTTTGATACCATTGCAGTTATGACATAATGCATGCATTAAGTAAGCATTCTTCACACACACACACACACAAAATGAAAAAGTGACTTACTTTTTTCCTTTGCTTGTGATATGGTTTCTAGGGGAATGCGTGCACGCGTGTCCGTGTCTATCCTCGCACTGGTTAGCATGCAGATGTACATAAACGCGCGGTTGTTAAAGGTGTAGTGGGTCTTTATGACTGGGTGAAACGTAGTGCAGCATACTGTTTGACTAATTCTGGGTGAATAACCCCCCGCCCGCCACACCACCCCCCACACACGCATCCAGACACACTCCCACAAACAACACCATGCACAGAAAAATGTCAAAAACACAGACATTGAGGTTCTAGATACATTCACATTGTCAAGGGTTCAGCTAATGGGAAAACTGGGATCATATGTTAATCAGACATCTTTCTGCACGAACGGGACGTCACGATTTTGACCTCCGAATGAGATCGGTGATGTAGGTGTGTATCTCGAGAACGGAAGGAAGCTATTCACACCAAACTGCATCTCACGCTGAACTAAAGGACTATAGGCTCACAAACACATGGAGATTTTAAACAGTGTAAGTTTATTATCAAAATATCATATTAAAACTATCATCTGGCGACCAGGAAAAATTGAGACATACAACAAAATGTCTGTGTTAAAAAGAAAATAACATGAAAAAAATATAGGCAGTATTTACATTATTGCTCGTGGTCTAAACTATTTTTAAATGAACCTTTTATATCACAGTCATTTTATAGGAAGTAGGGCATGGGCTTAAAATAAAGTCAAATAAGTATTTTGGCCTCTGTGCTACACGCAGATATATATATATACAGATGATATTTATATATCTCTCATCCTTTTATATATATTTTTTTTTTCTGCAACCTCCGCAAGTGAATACCAATTCTTAGTGACAATAAATGCAGCATGCTTGCAGAACAGTCAACACATACTAAAATAATACACATCTTTTATACTAGATATATAAACTGAATTGGTGAATAAGTATAATTAATGACGTTGGATAAAAGATTATGCAAAATAAT
>SRHC01003612.1:0-24020 GCA_004794325.1 Pomacea maculata | reverse complement strand
AAAAAATTAATTATATTAAAAAATGAATGAAGTTTAAAAAATCAAAATTTATTTATGAACAAAATCAGTCGAAGAAAATAATTTTTCATAATCATGACATTTGCGTAAAGAAAAAATTTAATGCACAATGAAATAGAGCAAAAAGAGGTAAATAAGTGATGTTTATCAGAATCAGGATCGTGCTCCTCCTTTCCCACAACACAAAAATTTGCTGATTGCGTTCGTAGTTCAAATCTGGCCTTATGTTACCCTGAAAGCTTCACTTCTTCTTTTTCTTGCCCGCCTTCTTTTTACCACCTTTCTTTCCCTTAGACTTTGAACTTTTACTGACTTTCGCTGATTTAGAAGGGGAAGCACTGCGGCTTTTGGCACTGCTTGCTGATTTGCCTCCCTTCTTGTTTCCTGAGTCCTCAGAGCTAGGAGGAGGTCTGAGAAGAAAGTCGACTTTAGTACCTTGACACTTTGCCTGTGTTCAAAAGAAAAAAGAGGATATATAGTAAATAAAAATGCCGTTGTTTTTGTTATAAACTTGTATTTCTAAATAATCTGTTTAAGAAGGTTTGAGGCCGTCAGAAAACATGCGATGTATGTAGGCTCGTGTGATCATTGTGTAAAAGTGTGTGTACACTTTGGGAAGATTATATTGATACCTTTTGAGTACAAAAGCCCAGCTGTGGATTTGGTCTATTTTTTTGTTGTTGGTAGTACTCCTGTACCATTTATAGCTTCACACACCGATTAATGCAAGTAGGAAATGAAGCCTCATTTAGTGATAATGTAAAACTGTTGAGTGCTGTAAGAGATCGCAGAACCGGGTCTGATTGCAGGGTGTGGTTGTGGCCCTATGCTCCACTGGGGGCGAATGGGAACAAGAAGAAGTATTAGTATAGTGTTTTGTATTGCTAATGCTGTACTCGTTACGTACCTGGTTGCAGACACGGCATTTCAGCGTCTCCGTGGCAACACCAACGTAAGCACCTCGCAAGCATTCTTTGCAGAACCATGTTCCACACCACTTGCACATGAACGTCTGTAAACAAACAAACAAACAAACAGACGCATATGCATGCAAATTATTAACATACAGACACATGGGCACACACACACACAATTCTCTAGTAAAGACAGCACCGCATATTTGTTCACACACACAATTCTCTTTTCTTACATGTTTATTTTTACTTCGTTGAACGTGAAACTAAATCAATAAAGCTTATATGATAATACTGGATTTCTCTGTGTTGTGTTTTGCATGTTTTCGAATGCGTGAAAAGGGTAAACGCCGAAGAAGAAAACGGCCGGTAAAGGGTGGGTCGCTTTTGACATATATTCTATTCACAAAACGAAGTTTCGAACATTCGGGGTGCAATAAAACTTTTCACTTAACAAATTTTTCTAATATCCACACAAAACTATCTGTCAATATATTCTTGCCAAGCAATGTTTGGGATCTGAATTCATACAGCTGTCATGGTATTTTTTCCCGAAATTGCGGAAACTGATCGCCCAGATAATCGCTTAATTATATTTGTCTGAGAGACGACGGAGGTAGTGTTTAAAAAATGATTTTCCGACAGCTATTTTTAAAATTAAATATTTGCTTAGAATCCATGAAATACAAACAGATTTACAGGAATAGATAAATTTTGCTTGAAACTGGAAGACTTTAATTGTTCAATCATGACAACCGTTAGATTTCACTGACACGCGATCTGTAACGTGTCGACTTTTTACAGGCATAAGAAGCAGATGAGCAGTTATCTTTTTAACTGCATTTATAGACACTTCATGCCACATACTTTCAGCAAAAACTTTACAAAGAAATAAGAGTATTGAAATTAATTTTACGACACCTGACCTATTTCAGGGGTTGAACTTTTGTCCCAGTCTCAAATGCTGAACCATTACAGATATTCACTGGTGATATTTCTCGTTTCCCCGGTGCAAACATTTCCGAAAGTGTGTGTTTACAGATGTGTAAAACATTCATTTTCAGTAATAAATTTTAATAAAATCCCGCAAACACACCCCACACCCTCCGCACAATCATACGGTCAGGGAACCGGCTAGCAGGAACCATTACGGCAAGAGCCAGTTTCGGCTTACCGTGTTAGTTGTGGGACATCCCCAGCGACACATGGCAACAGCGGCGCTTTACAGCCGGGACCAGATCGATGGAAGAGCTGGATACTTTTTTTTCATTCGGGTCCGAGAAATATGCGTCCTGGTTCTTTGCTTGCTGAAAATCATGCAACTGATATTGGTCCTACTCGCATGTCGTTCAGTTGACGATATACGGGTGGCAGAGAAAATGGCCGGTAGTGTACGTGGCGTTGCTACGGAAGTGTTTGTCGTGACAACCGGCCTGGGTATTGAGCGATTAGTGAAAGGACAGCGACCCAGTGACAAAGGAAGATGAACTAGATTGTCAGCAAAATCATCTTTTTTTGCAGCAGATGTTTTGATTGCCCAATTTCGGTTGTAGACGTGTCTCTTTCAAATACTTTTATTGTTTCTACGCAGAAGATTTCCCTGAGTTTGGCGGTAAAGAGGGGCAAACTAGCAGAAAAAGCATGGAATGTATGTGTTTATGATATGATATGAAGGAGACTTATAACGCGCAAAATCCGAATCCTTGGGAAACGCTCAATGCGCCGAAATGTTACAGAAAAGGACATCAATAAAACATTAGCAGCTGCAGGTTGTTTACACAACCAGTTCCCGAAAATTTCTTCACATTTGTAGAAGTAGTGACCTTATACTCAGTCTTAATCTCAGTCTCGTACAATAGGTGAACCAACCGAGAGACGAACGATTCTGACAAGTCTTTTAAATTCATGTGTAAGTACGCGCGTGCTACTGATACGCATTTAGATAGGGTTGTTTTTTTTTAAAATGATATACTTTGTAAGTGAAATTGTAAACACTTTGATAAATGTACTTGTCCATCGATCAGTGTGAGGCATTTCAGCACACCTGCAAATTACATTTGGAGATTTTAAGATTTACAGCAAGAAGAAATCATATTTAAAATCTGATCAAACAAAAGTAAATATTTAAAAACTTGCTTACATATAATGTTAATATGATGGAGAAATTTCAGATAGTAATAAATTTTAGAACACCACAAACCATTGAAAGATTAACATGGTAAAATCTTAATGAGTTAAATACACTAAATTAATGATAGTTTTAATATTATAGCATACTTAAAAAGTGCATTTCATTAAAGTGATTTTTCTTACATGCAAATGTGTTGATATTTTCAGGCTACCTTCCAGCCCATTACAGAGGGTTTTGTGGCTAAAAAGTGGGAAGTAATTTAATTGTTCCAATCATTTACAACTTGATGTATAAGTGTAAAGAAACATTAATATCCACTAGGCTGGACATAACACTGTAACTACGACAACACGATGGCTTCACTTGTGTTCCCCATGTTGCCTCGAGAGCAAGGTGACCAGACGTTTCGGGAGCGAAAGCGGGACACGTGCCGAAGATGGTGTCGTCAACGACAAAAAACGCCGTATCAGCGTACGGTATTCAGATTTTTAAAGACAAGTGGGACATTTGATGGACTTCCGGAAAGCCAGAAAGCGGGACATTGGGCGTCCCGCCCGATATTCAGGCGGGACACGAGGTCAAAAGCGGGACTGTCCCGCCTAATGCGGGACGTCTGGTCACCTTACTCGAGAGGATGGGGAACGACTGACTCTCGCTTCATAACTAGGGACCCTGGTTATGTCCCCTCTCCTGACAGGCTGTCAGTGGTCTGTGAGTAACCGGAATAGATCGAACAGCATGGGCAAGACGCAGCCAACGGTTTACAGCAGTGAGGGAGATAATGAATGTAGTGTAACTCGCTACCCCCACTCTTCGCCCTCCCTCGCTCTTTTAGGGGAGAGGGTGTCCTCGGAAATGATATCGATGTCAAAATGTGCTCAGACCAAATTAAAAAAATTGATTTGCTAGTAATGTAGTAGCGATGTCCTGTCTCCTGACAGGCAGTCAACGCGTCGTGTGTTCGCAGAGCAGATAAAAGCTATGAAGAAGTTGAGGAGAGATGCAGCCCTGTCTAAGAAAGGAGATGAGAATGGTAGTCGTCTCAGTATTTTTCTCATTCGTTGACTGACTTGTTCTCCGTTCCTCTCAATAATATTTATAAGAACATTTTAGACGTAGGGCGTATTTATGCCAGAGTTGGCGAGAAATTTATTTATGACGACCATCACCTAAGAACTTGCCGCACTCACCAGGAGACATGGCTTCAGATGCTACCTGCGGCTCACGATCTTTACGGCTTTCTCGCCCATATGCCTTTTTTCTTTAACTGATTTTATTTTATTATTTTGTTTACAACCCCGAGTCGCCGTGTGAAGCTACAAACGCGAAGTTTACATCCCCTAGCCCCGCACTTTCACTCATGTAATGAAAATGCCATCTTGAGATACTTTCTGGTTTCATGCATTAGGCTATAGCTTTAGAACATCTTTGGCTTCATAGAGATCCTCTCGTGCAAAATATCAACGAATGAAATACGATATCCGGAAGGCTTTTACGCTGCAGGAAAGGGCAGCACAACGTTGGAAAAAACCCCACGCACTTGGTTTTTTGTTTTTGATGAAACCAGCCACCTGATTCTTTATATTTTATGTGAGTTTCGATTGTCGTGCTGCCTGCTGCAGGGGCTGACGTAAGCTGCACACCCAGCGATGCAGCAGGCGAAAGCAACAGGAACAACCGTCGTTGGTGCCTTGCACGTGAAGCGAACTGAGCAGAGACACGCACACCAACAAGCGTACACTAAAAATATTCAGACAACACAATTACTGAGGGATGCACCTTCGTCTAACTGGTTAGATGATGACTACTCTCAGCTTCGTGTTACAGTTGGTCTTTGCTTCAGTTACACCACTTGTGGTCGTTTTTCTGTCTTCGCCTTGTTGCTCCTTTTGATGGACCATTTCGACTAGTGGTTCCTTCTGCACATCTGCGCTTGTTACTGCATTGCTTTTTATTCAATATCAACAATAGAATTAACTCTGATCTCTTTTCTCCAGTTGCTCCATGAATTTTCTCGACTAATGCAGTTGTTATGATATCATTATGAGAGCCTTAACTGGCAGCAATGTGCTTTTCAGTCTGAAGTCCCTCTCTCGTATATGTGTCGTGGGCATTTTCTCTGTTTCCTCACCTTTCTTTCCTAAAGTGCATTGAGCCTTCTGTCGAATAGGAAAATACGCCATATAAATTTCCTATTATCATCATCATTATTATTCTTCAGGCAATAAATGACAACATGAAATGGGTGTAAGTCAAATTTGTCAGTTTTTAAATTTCTCAAACTTAAGAAAGTAGAATTTTGTTCCTTGCTGACAGTTGTCCAGTAAACCTCGTGCAATCAACTCACCCGAGCATGACAAACAGTAGATCGTGACACGCGAAAACTCGAAAAGCCACAAAAAATAAAGGGAAGCGTGGAAGGGATGGGGGAAGCAGTTCAATGGTGGTTGGGTGGGAGGAAGGGGTAGGAGAGCTGCTATGACTTTTGGAGTCATGCGATTCAGATGATCAGGCTTTCAATGTTTTTGAGTTCCTTCTAAGAACCCCACACCCTCTCATAACCCCTCTAACCCCAAACTCTTAGTAAGATGTGATCTCGAGAAGCACGTGTGGCCCGAGGAAACGACTACACGGCAGACGACATGATGTTGGGGACAATGTTCGTGCTGCTGGGGGCAGGGTGGAGTTGGCGGTGAACTGGAGTTGCAGAAATGTCAGCTTTCTAGCTCACACTTGAGCTAGCACGCGCGTGTGTATGTGTCAGAAAGAGAGAGGGGGAAATGACAGTAAGGGACAACATAATTTAAAGAACGACTGCGAACAAACATCAAATACAAAAATTGGTTGTTAAAGTGTGAGAAAAGATTGATTAGTTCGTTGGCTGCTTGCTTTATTTGAAACTGCTTCCACTAGGGTATAATTTCGAGCAAACAAGCTTACTGTCATGCCTTCAGTAATGGTATATGGCATTTATAAAGTTACTGGAAAACAAAAATAACGAGAAAACTTGTATCGCTAGTATTTATTCTTGCTCTTGTTCTAGCTTGTTCATTGTTACCATAGGAACCCGTGTTTGACCTGCACAGGATAATGTCCCTAGAAAGATGAAGGGATTCCCATCAATATTTTAATTATATTTTTGGAAGTATTCGTGCAAGTCTCCAGAGATGATACAGTCTACATTGTCATCTACTCGTTGTTCCACAGCCCACGTCTCTGCAGGTCGCTCAGACTGAAAAGTATTATTCACAGTCGAGCTGGCATTGTGTAGGCTGAACTAATTGTCAATTTTGAGAAAGCTAAAATGTTTACAAAGCAAAGAAAATAAAACGCATGTAAAAGAAAATTTAGAGTAAAATAAATGCAATATCTCATATCTTTAGTGGATCTCAAACATTTTCGGTCAAAAACATGTGTGTGTGTGTGTTTTGGGGTAGTCGGATGGGGGTATGATAAGGAAGAGTGAATAGTTTTCGGCGACCACACAGCTATCTCACAAAAAGACAAATACACGGGAAAACGAAATTTAAGAAACTAAGTGTAATGCACGCAATTTTCAAGCTAACAGCAGGGACATGGAGTTCACTCACAGCTTTACCCCCATCACCTGGTCTCCCCCTGCCTCCGTGAGCAGGAGTCAAGCGACGGGTATAAGTCGGGTGGCAGGAGGGGTACTGTACAGTCATTTCGTTGGACCCGTCGTCACCTGTTGTTTGTTTAGTTGTCTACTGGTCGTCGCCATAAGCTGTTCCAAGGCTCGGCTATTCACGAACCTTTTCGAAGGTTAGGTTTTCGTAAATAATTGTCGGTACAGCGAGTTTTCGAGTAAAAGTTTTATAAGTTTCAACTTTTCGAAAAATAGAGGGAGAGTAAGCGGTGTATTTACGTAGGTTTTCGTTAAGGGCTAAACAACCCGAGGGTGATCGTTTGCTGTTTATTGTAATATAACCTTGTCTACCATTTTTGTTTCAGATGAAGAGGCAGTGTACGACGACGGTCCTGCTGGCTCTGCTTGCAGGTAAGCAAGTCACTTTAACGGATGTGTTGGCAGAATCATTTTGATACTAGTATGGGGAACTTCCTGACCCGGAGGATTTTGCCAGACTTGTACAACTATACTTTGCCGAGATGCTAGCTTGATTAATCTTTGTTTTTAGCTATTTCATAGCTTGTCCTCTTTGAACGGTCCTCCAAGAGTGCAGTCATCCGTAACTCTTGCCATAGCGCCTCTACTAAGCCATCCCGTCCTCGGACATACTCTGCTCGCTGACTAAGTAACCTTTAGTTTTGATTTGCATTAATTTTTGTTCGCACGTATTTTTAATTCGTTTCAGCAGTCTTCACTGGTCGTCTGCTACAGACGACAGCAAACAAAAACGGGTTTTTCGACTGCCGTCGGCAGGGCTTGAGCTGCGGTGCTAATGGCTTCTGCGACATGGAGGGGAGATGCGCGTGCAAAGAAAACCATTCTGCAATATTCGGACAGTGCGTGGACGAAAAGAGTAAGTGTTAAGATACAATTTATACTCGCATCTTTCGCATAAACTACGTATTTTTCCCAGGTCATTGTTCCCAAGGGACAAATGTAGTGTTAGCATTATTATGTTAGTCAATGGCGATTTTTTTTATTTGGCAGCACTTGAAGGAAATTGCACGAACGACAGTTTCTGCGAGAACGGAGGACTGTGCCGCGTGGTCCGAAATGAAAGCGTCTGCTTCTGTCAAGATGCCTTCCAAGGAGAGAGATGTCAAAGAAAGCGTTGTAAGTAGTGCTGAACAAAACATAGTACAACTTGTGCTTAACTTTGCCGAACTTTGGGCTTGTGTTCTCTCCATACGTGAACTTTGAAGTTTAAATCTGGCCTTAGTGTTCAATTTTTCATAAGGTGTACACAATGGACATTTTATCCTTCAATCGTGTAGAATTATAAAATATTTTACTGTGGCTGCAGTATTTTGTGCACGTACTTCGGCGGTTTTCGATGAGAAACAGTTTCTGTAATAACCTTACTCTGATGAGTATTCAGGAGCTTGTTTACTGCAGTTTAAAAGCTAGTAACATAATGTTTAATGCCCTGTCCACACTGATTTGTTTCTAGTGGAAGTAAAATGTTACCTGCATGGAATGGAGATCGCTGTCAGACCCTTCCCTGGGTTCCAAGGCATCGTAGCTTCACGCTTCAACCCCGTGGACGAGTGTCGACTGAAAGAAAACATTAGCGACCCGACCGGACCACTCTTCCACACCATCGTCCCTTTCGGTTCTGGAGACAAGTATTGTGGCATGATATCAACATTAATTGTAAGTGTGTACCTGAGAATGAGTGTATGGTTCTGCTATGGTTCTAATCACTATGGAATTTGGGCTAATTCCAGGAGCTCTTCACAATGTTTTTACTTATAACTAGGTGTATTTTTAACCACAGTACCTGAAATGGCCAAGTTTTATTAACTGGAAGTCGCGTACAAATAGTCAACTACATGCGTTTTGTCTGCAGAATGGCAGCCGACTGTACCGGATGGATGTGGTCATACAGTACACACCACAGATTGTCTTCAACACCGACCAGCTGCTGACCTCCACGTGCGTCTTTTCCAAGACGGGTCAAGTCGAGCTGCAAGTGGGTCAGCCGTACATAGACAGGTAACCTGCATGTCGAAAGACTATTTACCCATCCATATAATGCCCCCACCTCCTTCACCCATGCATTAGTTGCTGTGCCTTGTATTTAGGGTGTCAGAAGACACCCAACTTTGAACGGGTAAATTCTTTGCGCTCAATGTGTTAGTTCCTGTCTCAGAATAAAATCTTTTTTAAATGACAAAATCTTTTACTTTAATTTTTTTTGATAGCGGTATTTTATCAATGGTTTCTTAGTAGTTGTACAATGCATTTAAAGCTGATAAATTTGCTCATCCTAATTATATCTTTCAGCGGGAACCTGACCAAAGCGGAAGACTCGAAGGACATTACTCCACTCATCTTCGAGGTTAAGGACAAAAACGGCTCGAACCTACAGAAAACCTCAACCGTAACTGTCGGCGATGAGCTCTACCTAGTCGTCAAAATGCAGAATAACGCAGGTGAGCATTCTTCCCTTGCTAGATTGTCGGGATGGCTTGGTTTGTGGTAAGATAAAGGCCATCGTGCCTAGAGACTTCCTCAGGTGACTGCAAGTAACAGTTAGAAATGACATGGTAGTTTCCCCCGCATTGGAGGTTTAAAATGTTTTAACCACGAAGAAACATGTTTGTTCTGAATCTCTAGCTTTCACCTACTACAGAGTGCATGCAGCCAGCGCCAGCAACGGCAGAGATACGTTCGCCCTTGTGGAAAACGGGTAAGTCAACACCCGGGGTACACCCGAACATCAGTAATATCTTTACTCAAGATGGCTTTAAATATGTATAGTCTTTAGTGTAAATGCTGGGATTGAATGTTCTGCCTCGCAAAAATTCCTTTCGTAGTTAAATATTCTGGACAGCATGAGAAGGTAATCCCATGAAAGCAATCCCATTTTTAAAGCCTATAGAAAGTCTGCATGAAAGTCCTCACAGGATCTGAATCTTATCCGATATGCTTATATTTTGAACATTTTTCGCTTGCTTGTTTGTTCATCTGCCGCAGAAGTAACACTGAGTATACCTTTTTGACAGGTGTCCACGAAAACACCAGGTGATCCGGGAATTCTCCTCCATCGCCGGTAACACTACAACGACTGTCACCATTCCAATATTCGCCTTCAAGTTCGTCACTGGGGATATAGTGTACTTCAGAGTCGTCGTCTTCATGTGTGAGGAAAGCAGTGGTGCCTGCCAGACGGTTAGTACATAGGCTAACGCTGGTCACCAGTGTTTACTTTGTTTTAAAGATGGATGGTAGGCAAACGAGCCGAAGTTTTATAATACATACATTACCATTTATCTCATTGATATCCTTGCATAGCAACCTCTCCATGTTAATATTTCTGGTGTGCACTGCAGTTAAGTCCGCATTAACATGGAATTGTCCTGAATCATCTCTGCCAGGTGATGTGCGACAGTCAAACGGATGTCGCCAATAACCGGTTGAGGCGTCAGCGCAGAGCTACCGAGGAAGAGGTGGTCCTCACCGGCCAGGTGCGGGTCAAGATGCCTGGCGAAACACTGGAGGATAACAGTAAGTACTGGGCTTATCACTTGAAGCCTTTCCAACTTTACCGTTTTTCATAAAGTTTTCTACCTCAGAAAATGTTCAAAGAATGTCACGAACCCGAAGATTTCCAACAATTCATAAAGGTTGCCCATGCTCAAATAGTAATTCACTTTCCTACGTCCATTGCTGCTAAATTGCATCTGGAACTCATGTAAAAATCAGACATGATGGATAGCTGTAAAATTACACCGCGATAAGACTCAAAAATGCTTTTTCTTCTTTCTTCAAGGCGAAGAGCTGGACGCAGGAGAGATGGAGGTGTGCATGCAGCAGCCGGAAGTGCAGATGATGGCCATCTTGCTGGGGACGGGCGTGGTGGCGCTAGCTATCGCTTGTGTCGCGGTCTTCACCTGCATGTGGCGCAGAGCTCGTCGTCAAGAGGACAAACTCTCATCTCCTAGCCCCTCTTCAGCTTCAGAACAGTCGTTCTCCATCCCTCGAGCAAAGTTTGAGGCGGCGTACTGAGGGGTCTACCCACTGCTCCTTCTGTCTGGATATTTTGGTGTCTTCTCGTGTCAGAACTCCATCAGAACTGCAGATTCTTGTGTCCTGAATTTCTGACTTTAAAAGTTGATGCAGTTTATATTCTACAGTGAATTGTAACAGTACAATTTATATCTGCGCCAAGTTGATTCCCAAACTATGATCTATTGTATTCAGCTAATAAATGTTTCATCAGTACCAACTGTTTCCAGTTTGTTTGTGTTTACTCAGAATGTGGCTGGTGGAAAGTGTTTAACGGCACTTGATCATGTTGCATGTGACATTGCGTTTCCTTTTTTTAAATTTTAGAGCGGCAGTTGCATTTTCCCCCATCTACCTCGATTACACACGCACGCAATCCATCGCATGCAAGCGGCAAAGATAACTGGTTTAAAGCATTTTCGAGAGTTACTGGTCACGCAATTGTTTTATTAAAAGCTCGGCAACGGGGAAACATTTCTTCCCCCTTCTCCGCAAAGTTGCAGACCAAACACGATTACACGTAACGACCATGCCATTTCGACCAAGCTAGTGGAGACTAGAAAAATGTTAATATCCCTTTCCTGAATAAAGAAGACTAGGGGGAATTTCGATGAACACAGACAAGGGTGGGGGGAAGGGGGGGGGTTGGGGTTGGGTTTAAAATCTTAGTCGAATATACTTGCAAGCTCCTCTCACCCCGTGGGGTGCAAACAAAATTCGCAACCTCCGGCGCATCTTGGTGGTGGTGGTGGTGGGGGGATAATGTACTTCTAACGTTTAATATGTTGCGACCCCTACTTTTAAAATTTCACTTTCTTTTTGCTCCAACAATTAATCTAAGAATCAAGATTGCAGACTGTATGGAACCAAAAACTTGAGGGTAATGCTATAAAATATTCATGACGGCCTGCTTCCCCTAGGTCCCAAAATGGATAAAAGTTGGAAAATTCTATCCCTCGTAAAGTAAAATATCAAAGCAGGAGAGATCCACATGGCAATATTTCACACCATAAATCATGCTACCCACATAATTTTTACAACTTTTGACAGGACAAACAATTTCCCCAGAGTAGAAGCAAAACTCATAACCACTTTACTGCTTTCATTCAATAAATACAAAGTCAAGAGGCCACTGATGGCTGTACAAGAACTAAAGCCCACTCTTTTGAAAATAACTGTGCATTCAAAAAGCTTTAAAAGTAAACAGAACCGTTACAGATATGCACTTAACATTTTGCTGTGCACCAGATGTAGCAGACTTGTAGCATATTCTAAGCCCAGTTGCATGAAAGCGTACAAAAATATATTTTCTTTGATGCAGAAAAATTTGTACTTCTGAACAATGGTGCAATAAAAGCACTTGCTGGAACATTTCATTATGCCCATTTTGTTTAAAAAATAAGTAAACCAGATGAGTCCAGGGCAGCGACAAAGCTGTTACCCAACATTAAAATATATCTGAAGCCTTCCACATCAAGATATGGTGCACATGTATCATTCGTTTGCCCTCTTTAGGATTACGAGGGCATTCACGACAATGGATAATTTACTAATGGAGAGTACGTTTGCCCTCCAAATTTCACAGCACATCAAAAAGCAAATTCCCATCAGCTGTTAAACATTTGAGATCATGTATATTTTTGATGAAGATTTATAAAACAAATTGTCTCAGGGAAGAAATATAAGCTCCAACATTCTTCATTTAAAATGACATGTTTAATATAAAAATTAAAATTGCTGAATTTTTATTTGACTTTGACACTATTATCAGTTTTAAAAAATCCATCACAACCAGTATTACCCAGTTACTTCATTGGTATAGGGTGAAAATAAAAGAGTGTAAAATTCATGTTTTGACAGACAAAGCAGTTCTGGAAGCTACATGCATCACACTCTTGGTGGGAAAATGGATTACTAGGTGAAAAGATGGATGAGATTGCTACATTAGTGGCTTCACATCACCCATATGATTCTATTATGAACGAAGGTACATATAAAGCAATAAAGCAGTCGCAAACACAATATGCACTCACACACACACACACATATATATATATATTTGAAGAAATAGATCACAAACCCTTAACATGCCAGTATGCCACTGTTATCACTTTAAAACTCTTACAGAGGTAAATGGCACTGTCAAAATACCCACGACTGGCAGATAATACAGCCTGGAAACAATAAACTTCTCCTGTCTTGTGATTCCACAGAACCAAACCACACACACGATTGAAGTCAGACAATAATGAAAGATACCTATGTCAGTAGGTATAGAATAATATATATCTGATATATCAGCTCCACATAAACATATGTATAATACGTATTTATTTTGCAATATGAGTAGATTTGTTTAAGGATAGAAATAACACAACCTGATTTTAAAAGCAGAGAAGTACTGAGATGTAAACAGACCTTTTTAGTCTAATAATAGCATTTTATATCAGTAATTGAGCAACTGATTGCACAAGCAACATACATATTTTGCTCTTCAACAAATAATAAATCTCTTCTAACTTCTTCCTGCTCACAACTTCCTCCATCGAGCTGAAAGTGCACTTGAAAAGCAATATTTCGATAAAAACAAAAACTGCTAACTAAAAATCCAGCTGAGCCAGTGTCATTAAGGAAAAATTTGATTTTGCAGTAAAATGCTGCATAATGCTTCTGTTCTTTGCTCACATTGCTGCATGTAATTTTATTCATTTTTTTCATTGTTTCATGGACACATTATATATATATTCTGAGCACAATATAAAACTTTAATGATTGATATAAACAACATAGAGTATTTTGATTATAGGTGGAATATAGTTCAAGAAAATAAGATCTTGTTTGCACCCTTCAAAACCCATCTTATAGCTTAACACACATAGAAGAAATATAATATTGTTAATGTTTGCAAACACTGAAGCAAGCAACATACTCTCACCAACACCATCAGTCACTGCATACACAATACATGTATCACCCATGAGCAGACAACTTTTTACATCATTGGTCTGAGATAATTTAAGATTATAGAACTTTGTGTCTGAATTTTTCAGCCTCATGGTGGTAATATTAAGATTCCACACCTTAAGTCTTATTTTCTGAATTCTTGAGGCCAAATGAGCTTCAAGCACAGCAGAAGAAGGCGTACTTAGTTTTAGTAGAATGCAATTTATTTTTCCTAAGGACTGGGTAAAGCTCAGTGTAAGATACTATTTACCAAGATCTAGGTGAGTACCTTATTCTGCTTTTGTGATACAGACCTACAAAGATCACCAGTAGAACAGAAACAACAGAGATGAAAATATGGATATGTTCATGTATTAAAAGCTACTGCTAATGAAAGAACTGAGATATGTTAAAGAAGAGTATCTGTATGTAAATATGACAATAAAAGTTTCATCTTTCTCTGCTTGGTGTGTACTGAGCTTTACTGATTCATTAGAAAAAATATTGCATCACTCTTGATCTTTTAACAGGCAAATCTCTTTGTCCAAATTATTCACAAAACTTGATGCAGGCAATGAGGCCACCTTCAAGTTTTGCTTCTGAGTTTCAAGCATCTTGCTGAACTTAAGACCATGAAGAAAATAAAATAACATCATTTGTGAAACATTTTGAGTACCTGAATGCAAATGGCAAATCTATCAAACATCAGGCATCTTGTGTCTGGATAAGCAATGAGCACTTATAGGCAAGGGCATTGCCCCTTATGCGTGAATAAGTGTCACCCTTTCCACCTGAATCAATCAGCAAAGGTATAGCAAATCTCAACATATAGAAAACTCTCTCCCTTTCCTGTTTCCCAAGAGTTCATAAAGCTTTAATAAACAATTTGCATCATTATTCCAGTTTGCCTGGGGGTTTGTAAAGGGGCAACAAAATAATTTTCCAGAAATGAATACACAGTCAGTAGTATGCATGTCAGACATCAGAACATGATATACAGCCAGTAATGAACACATCAGACCAGCTTGCCCAAACACTGTGAAAATCTGAGCGCAGCTGACAAGTCCATATGCAGATCTTGCTGTAGAGTTCGATAGAAAAATTCTGGGGCAGCCTTTCGCACTCGTCTCATTTCCAGTAGCAAAGGCCCATCAATAGTTGCAAATCTGTGGAAGAGATTGGGGCAAACATAGGCTGGATGGCTGCCCATGGATAAACTTGCCTAATGGTAAATACTATCTGCTACAAACAAAATTTGACTACAAATCTTGTGTCTTTTACGTACTGTAAAAAGGCATGTATTGTTTACTTACATTAATTACATGTCAATTGTGGAAAAGAAGACAGGAGGATCACAAAAAACACACATCTACATGCATGCACATACACACGGACAAATCTGTACCCTCCCACACAAACACATGCTCACCCACATGTACATACACCCAACTACATGAATGCAGGCATGCAAGCGCACACACATACATGCATACAACATGCTGACAAATATGGATGGACACACATACAGACAGACATGTAGACACACATATGCGAAAACTTAGTCACATCTGCATGGAAGCTTGCTTCTAAACTCTGAAAAAGTCAACGCCATAAAGATACTCTAGCATCATTCAAGCTCACAATAATTCCACCTAGACAGTCATGTGAATAGACACATTAACCACTTTAAACAGCATATGAACAAATAAATGTACTGCATACCTATCTACAAATTGCCCAAGCTTGTTATCAGTCAGCCATTTTGCCACCTCCTGTTGACCCCACCGCTCTGTGATGAGATCTCTTGTAACCATTGGCAACTGTTTGGCACCTGCTTGCTGAGCCTCCTTTTTCACTGTTGGAGCTGAAGATGTCAGAGACTTTTCTGAAGTTTGGATTTTTTCTGAAATGGAAAATGACAGAGAAAGTGGCCCAGCCATAAAAATTGTTGCAACTAACATCTCACAACAGTGAACCTGCAAGGTGTAAGGTATTTAGAATATATTTAAAAAGTAATTCTTTAAAAGTGTTGACTGTGTTAAATACCTTTTGGACTGCTAGATTCTTTTCTTTCTAGATACTTTATGTTTAAGAACTACCTAACAGGACATCTTTTTAAAATTAAAATATTCTGTGTGCACTTTCTTTTACCATACCTGTTATTTTATTCATGCTAATGATATTTTTAATGACTGTTATGGTTATTATGAATTTGAATGTTCAACAGTAATATTTTAAAAATATTTAAATTTCCTTAAAAAATATTTAGATAGTGGTTTGAAGTGCCACAGGAACTTGATCTGATATAATGCTTCAATGTTATAACTGGAAATTAATGATCTTACCATCTATTGCATCTATCTCTTTGACTTCTGAGGCTCCAGGATGAATTTTTCCCCTGTTTCCCAACTCCCTCAGCAACTTGGAAAGGTTGTTCTGCATATGCTTCTCACTGCTGAAGTCAAAATAGAGCCGGGTGCCCACCAACATTCCCAGCCAACCATCAGGCCGATATCCACTCTGCACTCGTAATGGAATTATGTCCTTCCGCAAACGGAAGACATATTCTGATTCTTAATATAAAGAAAGAACACAGTTTATTATTAGATGAAACAGGATCAACTTTCAAGACAGAAATAATTTTAGGAATTATTAGATGTCTAGTTAATGTCCCATTTTTACAACTTTATCATACATTCAGCAGAGCACATGCTACACTGCAGTCTGTTGTAAAGATTCAAGAAGAGTCTGACTTTAGGCACAAATGGTATGTCTGATACTTTTCAGGATGTGTTACTTTTTAAAAAAGTTATTCGTCCAATTTCAGGTCAGTGAAATGTCAGTACTCCATCAACATCCCCATGGCTATAAAACTTCATGTACTCAGTCTTTCAACAAAATATTCAGCTTTACATCATCTGACACTCACCTGTGCGGCAGTTGGCAGAAGACTTGTATTTTTCAGACATGCAAACAAGCACCACTGCTGCACGTTCTACTGCCAGAGCCATTGCTTCCAGTGTGGACCCAGCTGCAAAATTCACAAAATTCTATTGCCTGGTGATCCACAAAATTCTGCAGCTTCTAGTACTGACCCAGCTGTGTAAAAATTCTGTTTCTTACCCTTGTGACCAACTTACTGTTGGTCATATTTCTTTTAGCTTTGAGACCATCATGCTGCTTCAATTGTTAATCCAGGTGTCCTTAAGTGTGGATCAAAACTTAATTCATAAAATTCTGCTGATTTCAATTTTCTGCATGAAAATATAAATTTTTAGAAATGTCATTAATTCTTTAAGATCAAAACTCATGGTAAGAGTTGCAGTTTTTACTTGTCTGTACTATTATATTACTATGATATATATTACAGTAATATTAAATATAATATTAACCTGGTATTTATTGACATCTGGCATGTGAATGTTAATCTAAAGCATATGGCTGTGTGTGGAAACTATAAGTAACCAGCATATACAACTGAGAGATTTGTGGTTTCATTAAATAAGCAGTACTTAGGCTTTAAATATCTCTCTGAAGACTGTCTAAAAATGTTCTGAAGGAGAGGCAGCCCCTGTGAGATAACAGCTAGCATTAAGTGAACAGCAGACATACTCATATGCTCCACATCCATCCAGACCTTGTACCCAGCCTGCATCAGCATGTCCTTCACCTTGCTCATGATGCCTTGAGCATCCCACTGATAGCTGATCATGATGTGTGGAATGTTGGTGTCCAGAGCTGTAGGAAGTGAGTGTATTAGTGAGTAAGCCAATCCAATGATAATTGAATAGTCTGTTGAAGTTATCAAAAAATGACTCATGTACTACTTTCTTTCTCCCCCCACTCTCCCTCACACACACACTATGTCAGTATGCATCTGTATTTGCATGCTCACTCTTTCATTCATGTGTTCCTTAATATTACCTGTCTTTTCCACTATATCATGTCCATGGAATAATTCCCATAATGCACCTCGTGCATAGTGTCCTCCTGAGGTATGCTTCCCTTTGATAAGATTCTTTAGCCCTACAAATGTAAAAGCATGATGTCTATTTAAAATTTGCATCTAAAATCAAAACAG
Organism: Pomacea maculata; assembly: GCA_004794325.1. Classification (NCBI taxonomy): domain Eukaryota; kingdom Metazoa; phylum Mollusca; class Gastropoda; order Architaenioglossa; family Ampullariidae; genus Pomacea; species Pomacea maculata. The sequence goes on along the minus strand of SRHC01003612.1, from coordinate 6,273 downwards.
CAGAACTAATGATTTTCCCAAACTGCAAAAATAATATAAATGTTTATATGTCTTCGACTGTAATTACTAAGAAAAGGACAGAAAGATGAGAACTGCTAAAGAATAAAACTGTTATCTCTTACCATTAGATCTTAAAAAGATCATGTTATTAATATTTCACTTTGTAATACAAACCTTCAACTAGGCCAGGTTCCTGAATTATGCGCCCCTTGACAGGTGAAGCAAATGCTAGAGTCCACACACTAAGGGCAGATAATTCTTGCTCCTCTTGGTTCTCTGATACTAGAAGCATAGCAAAGAGCTTCAGCCCTCCAGCTGAAACAATTTTCACTTTGTTTGCATCGTTCATGGCTATATTGTTTAAACCTTTCATGATCTCCAAGCAGTTCATACCATATTTGGATGAGGTGTGGTTCTTGGATTTTGTGCTATCAGCCAACACCTGAACAATGAAGGAGATGGTATCATCTGAAGAGTTTAACACTTCATTCTCTTTTTCATTAACCAGGTAGGAGGCAACCATTAGTGACTTCGCCTTCACCATTGGACTGGCAGCTGTGAACAGCTGGGGCAGAATGTGCATGGTGCCTGTCTCCAGCAGAATACCTTTGCAGTCTGCACAGTTGCGAACAGCATTATGAAGAATCCCAAGAAATGCCTTCACCAGGAAATGTTTCTTTTCATCAAGAACAAAATCTGAGGTTTTGATCACCTGTGCCAGCAGATGGAGAAGAGTAACAAGCACACCACAGTCTGAAATGCTCTTGCACAGTTTGGGAGAGATGTCTGAGCAGTTCCAAAGGACACACAAAACTGTCTTGAGACTCTTCCAAAATTCACTGCTCTGTCCATCAACATTCACACCACAGTCAAGCATGCGACGGAGCAAGTTCTGAAAGAGCTGAACATGTTCATCTTGGCTGATGAGGTCTGCCAGAACTGCTCGCAGGTTGCTCAGGGTGTTGTGGCGAGAGATCTGCCACAGCATCTGCAAGTCTGGGAGGCTGGCGACCAGTTGAGCCTCACTGAAGAAGTTGACAGCACACAACCGCCCCAGAAGCTGATGTATCTCCTGTTGAAAATCTCCACAGCAGGTATCAGCGCTGATGATGTTTTGGAGCTGCAGCCTGCAAGATTGTATATCCCTCCATTCCTGAGAATCTTCCAGCATAGTGGCTCCTCCTGTAGTCTGGGAATCGTCTGCTAGAGCCATCTTTTCTCATCAACAAACCTTAGAACAAACAATAAAAGTCACATTTTTTTTTTACATGAAATTTTTCACTTATCGAGTAAAACAGCTTTATCTTGATATTGTACAGTTGTCTTTGCTTTTTCTTCAGATTCATCTTAAGTATTCGCCTTCTTCAAATCCCTTTACCAACGCGGGAAACTGTTGAAGGGATCAATTACCTTCACAGATATACTTGTTCCGGCCATCTGGACTGGAATGAACTTTAAGTTTCTGTATGTCAAACATGCCATATGCAGTGGATAACAAATAAAACCCTTCAGAATGTTTCAGAAACGCTAGTGATCATGCGCAAACGTACAGGTCGAAAGGTTACAATTATCCTCCACACGCCTTGTCCATCGAGCTTAACCGATGGCAAAGGTGAACAAACGATCGTGGTAATTTTATCTACGGTAGAATAAAGTTCTGCTACCGTTTATTCCTGACATCATCATCATACAAAAGGGTAACGTGTTACCTGCTGGATTATCTGTCTCCAAGTTTCCAATAACTCTGATTCCAAAAATTCAATTGGCGGGCGGGTCTGGAAAACACGAGCTCCCCACACGGATCCACGACCGCAGCAGCATCGCCTCGCTCGCTCAAAGATGGCTTCTCGCAGGTTATTGATCGTCTTGGCCCCTCCATCAACTGGAAGCTGCAGCAGCCATCTCAACATGCACGCACGCACGTACCCGCTGCACGCCGCGCGGTTCTCGAGTTCCACGGCTATAAAGCAGCTCATCCACCGACGACCGAGAGCGCCACCAGCCCGTCCACCACGTCCAACAGACTAAAAATAGCTTTTGTTTCCAATCCCTTGACCCCTTACTAACCTTTAATTCCTCTTCTAGTAAGATGAGGTGAGAGAGAATGTATGTGTGAAGGGTTGTTGTTGTTGGTGGTGTTTAGAAAAGACAATTTTAATATAAAAATTTCAGAAAGAGGGAATAGTGAAGTAAACAATATTGAAAATTAAAAAAAAAATACAACGACCCATAACCCCAATTAAATTACATGTAGCAAAATCAACAACAGCAAAAAAAAAAAAAAAACCTAAAACAAAAAAAACAAAACAAACAAAAACAAAAAAAAAAAAAAAAACAAACTAACAAAAACAGGAATTAAATTGATTAGATTAATAATTCTGTCAAATATTGATTTTCCGTGATTAACTTTCTTATATTTAGGTATGACTCATTATCCACCCACCCACCCACCATATTGTTTTTGATTACATTAACTGCAGTTTCCTGGATCACAGGGTGTGGGTGGGGTGGACGGGTAATTGCAGGCACCCTGCAAGCTGATACCCAACGACGACCTCAGGAGGTTAGTTGTGATTTAACTCCCCTTCGCTGGGCGCTGGTGACGACGACTTTCTCATCTCCGAAGATGAAGTACAGCCGTGACGTCAAGGGGGAAAGTAGGTCAGGCAACTACGTCGCGTGGCGTGGTGTGGTCGTCGCGTCTGCCGAGGTTTGGCGAGTCGCTTCGACTGTTTCGATCCGGCGTGACTCGCAGCGCTGCCCCATCATACACTTTGATCTCCTCCCTGTCTGGCACAGGTAAGAATGACCACACACCACATTCCGTGACCACACACACACTCACACAGTTTGTGTAATTAAGTGATGCACACACACACACACACAAATCTGCGAACATTGTTGGTTTTTCTGTGAGAGTTAGTCCAGGATTGCAGACCGCAAGACGAGTCGGAGTATCTGCTGACCAGAATCGCCATGTTGAATTGCATTTTGTCTGGTTGCGTTGCCTCCCTCGGGTAGGGAGGAGCAGTGAACGCGACTTTGAGATGTGGAGGTTGTGTTCATGTTCAAGTATGCAATCTTATCTTCAAAATGTGCGATCTTCTGATGTATAGAGCTGTTGGAATCTGGTGTTTGCTAAAGTTTTCTGTTGATGAGGTACAACGAACAACATTCACTCATTATACGAGCTCGTCTTTATGATGCATGGCTTTTAATTGGAAACAAATTAAAAATATTTTTAGGTTGGAGGTAGGTACAATAAGTAAGTAGTGTGTTTGTGGTAGAAAGACTGCCTGTATATGTACGTGCGCACACATTATTACAACAGATGGAGGCATGATAAATATGATAAATACTAATATCATGTGCTGCAAATCATCTTTCTGATTGGTCTGATCAACGGGATAGTTTTTTTAAAAGTTGTCTTTGTGTATTCTCAAAACGTTTTTGTTTTATGTCACTTTTTAATATTGTCTTGAAAAGTGTAGTTGAAAGATACAAAAGCTCGCAGACATTAATTGTGACCTCTGACCTGTTAAGCTTTCGGCAGTCTCAGTTTTCGCTGACCCCGGCACCAAAACTTTTAGCACACTGCTAATTTAAAAAAAAAAATTTTAATGGAAGTTTGACTATGTTTTTTTTATTCCTTACTTTTAAATTTTTTTATTACCAACAACCATTTGGGTTAGTTAATTAGCTAAATGGCTTTGAGTACAAGGCAATCTTTGACTTTATGTTCAAAAGCTAACAAAAGGTTGAGGATTATTGTCTATCGACCATCGACATTGAGCCAGAAATCATTTTGATTGATCGGGCAAATAAACGTGGTCTCTATGATTTATATTATATATTAGGGATCACTTTCAGCATATCTTCACTTAAATGTTGCGGCGGATCTTGAGATAGTTTTGACACTGCCTCACGGTACCTTTCTCAGGTAGGGAGGGGTGCGATCTGTGACATTTTCACGACCACTGCTTGGTTGCCCAGATCTTCATCCAGTAAGGCAATAGGCTTTACTATCTCCTCTCCACCAACTCTCATCAACTCTGATGGAATGTTGTCTACCCCCCCAGGGACTTTCCCCCATCAGTGTAGGCAATATATGTACAGGTTAACAGCTCATGTTCTGGGACAGGAAGTTTCCAGTAAACTACCGGGATGCCATCCCTTCTCCCATCTCACTCAAGCCAAATTTTGCTTTATTTATCCGTCAAGAACTAATCAACCAGACTTATCTAATTATTGCATTGATGTTGTGACATTGTTGTCTCGCCACATAAACATCCTTACTTCTGGTTCTCTGTGCAGGTGCATCTGTCGGACGGACTTCACTGTCTGTTGTAACGGCTCTTGGCTTGTTGTAGACCATCTCACCTACATGCAGCAGGATGAACTACTCGACAACAATGCAGTTTATCGAGCTGTTCCACCGTTTCCGCGCATTATGGGACAAAACGGACAACGACTACTTGAACAAGGATGTGCGCACGCGCCAACGAAAGATGATTGGTCAGAGGATGGGTATGACAGGTCAGGTAGCCATAGGATGGGTATGAATGGTCGGTGTCTGGGAGCCAGAGGGGACAAGTGTGACAGGTTTGCTGATGATAGGATGGGTATGAATGGTCGGTTATAGTATCGATGGGTATGACAGGTCAGGTAGCCATAGGATGGGTATGAATGGTCAGTGTCTGGTAGCCAGAGGGGACAAGTATGACAGGTCAGAGTTTGCTTATGATAGGATGGGTATGAATGGTTGGTGATAGTGTGAGATCGCCGTACGATGGGTATGGCATGTCAGTGACAACGTCTGATTGACCATAGAATGAGTATGACATGGCAGTGATTGTCTGGTGGTCCGAGGATGGGTGAGGTAGGTCAGTAATAGTGTCTACGGGGTAGAGGATGGGTATAACAGTGTCAGAGATCTTAGGAATATGTCAAAAGGTCAAATGGCTTGGACGAGTACCCGGATCATGGTCTTAGTCTACTGAGGCGGTCCGGTGGTGCAGCGATGACGCGCCTGGCACCAATGGGGTCACATCCTGAGGGTATCTCCCTTCTGGTCGATGTTGTCATTGTGGTCTGACATGTAGCTGATGTTATTGAATATTGGCATCGGATCCAGACTCTACTGTTTGTTCTTGTTCATCAATAAATGTCTGAGAAATCGACAAGCGCTGCAGCAGCAACACCATCAGCACCATCGCATACTTTGTGAAGAGGGCGTTCTAGAGCTCAAGAACTATAAGCTGAGCTGTAACTCCAGAGGAATGGCTGGCTTGTAGTTACGATCCCAGATCAGTATCAAGAAGGTCATCCTCACTGGTAGTGTCTGAACAGGGGAGAGAAGAAGCGGAAAAACAAAAGAAAAACACGAGGAAGAACAAAGAGCCAAAAATGAAGCAAATGTTGGAGCAAATTATAATTTTAGCTGTTTGTACGATTTCAATGTGTAGAATATATGATAGGAAGGTCCAAGGAAGTTGCACAAATCCGCATCCACGTGAGAGCTTGCAAACGCACCTTGGTTGAAGGGAGACTACTGTACAGTAAACCTGCTAGAGACAATCCATGAGATACTTTTGACATGTCAACCAAATTTTAAGTAACTCAGGAAAATTTGTGCTCCTCCTACTCCTTCAGATTGCAGTCCAGTCTGCTCTCTCAAACCAATCAGTGTCCTTATTTTCTCCTGTCTCGCATATACACATACCCATCTCGATCGACAGGGTATCTTGAATAGAATTGAACCCCTGCTACCATCTTCATGCCTTATATTTGCCACGATTGCTTGCAGAGGTTGACGTGGGGAAGAAAATTTGCAATCTACGGACTTACTACATCCGGGAGATGGTAAAACGCGACAAGGCCGTCATGCAAGGGGTGGCAACGATCGAGACTTACTCATCCAAGTGGCCATACTTTGATGCCCTCGACGTCTTCTTGGGGGGCGTGGTCCAGAAAAGACGCTACGAATCCCTCATGGTAGGACCAGGGTTGTCGGTTCTTTATCGGATGTGTACGAATTAGAAAAAAAAAAACCCTGTAATCTTATTTACTAGAATAAAATACATTATCCCCGCATGCAGAATTCCAGTCAATAAATTTTAATATTTATTGCTATCATGGTTTCATACTCTTCTTGCAGCTAAAACTAACTATAATGCAATTAGATGTTTTCTTCATCTATTTCGGATTTGTATTTCTTTTGTGCAGTCGTGTGGCGGAAGACACGATAACATGTACATAGAAGACCACCACTCA
>SRHC01003611.1:405001-435716 GCA_004794325.1 Pomacea maculata | reverse complement strand
CAGCGTCTGCATACCTCGAGGCACTTCGAATCTTGAGGAGAGGTCCTATCTTGCTACACCGCCTTACCTTCCCCAATCCTCTGTGGTGTGAGATAACCAATCATCAACTGGGTCAACTGCAGAAAACTTGCTGCGCCACATGGGTATCGAACGACGTGCATCTAGTTTTGGACTCCATTCAGTGCTCTATTTGCTTTTTTTGCATTCTGTTTTGTTAGCCTTATCTATTTCTATGTGCGTTCCACCTGTCATCAGAGATGATGTAAAAGGCCATGGGAATTAGATAACACTCGCTGTTATGCTTCGGATGATGTAAATGGTTGTCAGGTTGTGCCTCTTCCCAATGAAAGAAAGAGTTAACATGCAGAAATAAATCTGTAACACTTGCTTGCTTGTGTAAATGCTTCTGAGCTTTCACGGAAAGGGTTGATGTGCTGGCGTAAGCCGATCGTCTGGTCTCGAGCGGTTTAACGAGATCCTCTTCACCTGGCAAGGTCACGTGTGAACGTGCCTCAGCAAAACATCAAGGTCGCAGGTAACTCGACCCACGTGCGCACATACCAGACTCGAACCCAGCAGCTCTACAAGCCAGCACATGCAGGCAAGGACAGCCACCCACCCAACCACCACGCACCTACCCACACACAAACACACTCGCACACGCACACACACACAAACTCACATAAAGGATAGGGTAGCATCAGTTTCCACTACTGAACAACCTCTACCCCACCACCAAGGTAGCCTCTACCCCGAGCTTTGCCACCCACGACGCAAAATGCAAAATTTCTGAAGCGATGCATCTACCTTTGTGTGGAGGAACCATGGTTAACTGTTCATGTTCCGTGCATTCATTCAATGGTCCGTTTGCCTTTTTATTTTCTTTTTACTATTTTTTCTTTCTTTTTTCGTTTATAGGCAAAATGAGATAGAATTGTTGAGAGATATCTTCAGCTGCAGATGTTGAAAGATGTGTAATTCATTAAAATCCTTTTAATCTTTTACACAGTCAATGTCTTCATCTATCAAAGTAGAAACTTAACTTTTTCCTTCTTTGTTTATCCTAATGTTCGGGATTTGAAAATCATATTAGTTGTGGGTGTGTTTCGGGGTGGTGGAGGGGCGGAGAGGGGATAATAGCTCCCTTATTTAACAGACACTGTAAGTAGAAAAAGTCACTTCCATATCCGCTGAATAGCTGATATTTTTTTTTTCAAGTGTGGAGAAAAATCAGTCTGTGGAAAGAAGCGTCTCGCGTCGACGGTGATGCCAGTACTTTCCCGTTCACAACGGTCTTCATGTCCTCTCTCTTTCTCTCCTAGCGACTGCATCCGGTGTGAAAAGCCAGACTTTCATTTCCTTCTGGATTCCAGGTGATCCCACCATCCATCTCAGTGGAAATATTAAGACTTCGTGCGTGTCTTGAATGGTGTGTGTGTATACTTGTCGTGATATACCTTTAGTTGCTAGCTCGGCATAAAACACCAATTCCTCCCCTACCCTTGTGGGTGAGTGGGTGTGCGAGTGTGAGAGTGGGTGAGTGGGTGAGAGTGTGAGAGTGTGTGTGAGTGGGTGAGTGTGGGTGGGTGTGCTTGCGTGTTCGCTTTTTCGCCTCTGACTTTACCTGCGCTCTTGCATGTACCAAAAACCATTTCATCAACCTTTTTTTAGGTACGACTCGATTGTCCTGAAATGATCGCTTTTGTTCCCTTACGATCACATTTACAAAAAGCGCGGCTCCATGAAGGCCAGTCACAGGTGGACAGTGGGGCGTAACGTCTGCTGACCCCTGCACCGCCATTCTGGCTCAGGCTGCTGTGACGTCGCTGGACCACCGAACCGCGCGAAACATCGAATGACTTGCAGACCTTGACCGGTACTGACATGTGACATCATATACTTATCTACTGAAGGGAAACAGCAGAGCGAATGACGTAGTAAACCGGAGGTAACCAGTACTTGACATTCGATAACCTGCCTGCCAGTTCGTGATGAACCTATATGTTCACTGAAGCGTGCCGTGAGGCCTTTTGTGATTTGACAGCAAAGACCGACAGCTTCCCAACGTGTGCCGTGTACGTTTTTAACGCCTATATACGAATTACACAAACGTGAAATTGAGCCCAGAAGCTGGTATGTTAACAAATGTCGAATGCAAAAGCCTCATAAATAACATTTGTAGTGGGCAGTGTAGCACTACTGTGACGTGGCACTGCTCTCCTGCGCTGAAGCCGGATTTTGCGCCTGGTACCAAAAAGAAAAATCAAACAGCAAAAAAAAAAAAAGAGAGAAAGAAAAAATCCTTGCATATGGATATTTCTTAAAAGGCCGTGAGACGTTGCAAATTACAGAGTAGATGTTTTTTTCCATTATCGGTTGGTTGGTATCTAAAAAAAAAATAAAGTATGGAGTTTCTTGTAAAGAAAATGAAGCGCTGTCATTGGTTACAAAAATGTATGTGAATTTCAAAGTTTTGTGACCTAAGCACACGTTGGCTGATTATGACGTCAGTCAGGGCAACAGCCAATGCGGGAGCCGCAACAGTATTCTAATGAGACAGCCGCCCAATCAGCAAGCCCGCCTGGCGTTGCAGGAATGGAAGTAAGTAACCTCTTTCATAAACTCGAGTGAGAATCCCGATGTTTAAAGCAACATATCTCGCAAAGGGACTGAAAGGATTTTTTGTTTTTAATTTCTTTTGCGCGATTTCGCATCTTTTAAGAAATGAAATCTCTGGTTTGAAAATAATGTTGTGCTCAACATTTCAGAAAGTGTCCCGCACAAATCAGTCGATTTTGTTCAATGTCATGCTCGCTATTCCCCGTTCATGGGCTCGCCTTCATGCTTGCTGGTGTGCACATTCGTGAACGTGTCGAGTTACTCGAACTTCCTTGAACCAAGGGCAACGAGCGATGTGAAATGCACGTGGGCGCACTTAACTCGACAAGAATGCGGATGGAAGATTATCTGACTGTAAGAATGGGTTTCCTTAGAATGTCAGTAGCATGAAGGGCATAGCCATAAAACAAACAGCTAAAGCAAGAGTTAATTGGAATCCAATTTTTATTTTTAAAAAATTAACTTCAAGCTTCCTCCCTGGACTACCTCCCTTCCAATAAGATCATGGAACATAATTGTCTTCATGAATTATCCGCGCTGGTCGCGAACTGGCAGAAGCCGTAAGGGGGCGTTGTAAGAAATGGTATGCCATTAGCAGCAAACCTTAATGATCTTTAGCACAAGGACAAACGACAAACTCTACCCCGCTCTCGGACTGGCGTGCAGCGCCACAGCCGTGCACACGAAAGGAAGGGAGGTAAGCGGTTACTGGTGTAAGATGTCGTCAGCGACCTTGACTAGTAAAGCTACGTCTCCTGCATCCCCATCCCCCACACATCCCCATCCCCCACACATCCCCATCCCCCACACATCCCCATCCCTCACCCATCTGACCCACACGCACGTGCGCATGCTCGCGTGTCCCCCTCACAGACACCACCAGTTGCCAGAGTGAACCTGACAGGATGTGTGAGATGAAGGACGAAGGAGAGTTTGCTTTTGCTTTCCTCTCTCCCTCTCAAATGGCGGGTGGGTGATGTGAAAAAGACAGTGGGCGTGCACAGTTTTATATCACGTGCCTCACCGTCTTCATGATACAAAGAATCAAATTCTATTTGCTAATCAGACCAAAGCAGAAGACTTGATGGAAAGTTTCTACCGGAAATTAGGAGAGAAAGAAAGATGGACTCATTGATAAATTTATTCTAAAGCTATTGCCTCCCTAGAAGTAGTGATAATTTGACAATAAAAAAAATAAGACAATACATAATGATTGCGCAAGAAATTAAGAACACAGATATACATATTTAATTTAACTAATTATTAAAATCAGTCTATACGGCTATACCAGCAATGCTACTTCTAACTTTAAATTCAAATTCTTTACGATGCGTTTACTTGTTGATGCCAACAGTCAGTTGGGTTTAAATGAGTTGCAAAGTGTGAACTTTATTTATAAAGTATTAATTTCTGTGAGATGCAGAAAATGTTTCACAACTGAATCCAGAATGAATAAGGACAAGGTGCACAATAAATACTCTCTGCCCGTTGTCCTTGCATGCTAGTGGTCTGATTGTGTCAACGAAACTTAGCCGCCATTCATGGTCACGTGCAGCCGATTTCTAGCGATTAATAGTAAATGAAGGCGAACAAGTGGAATCGGTTGGAAAATCCTCCGATGTTAACACTTCAGCTGCTGTCGTCCTTGATATTTTCCATGATGACAAAAAACACCAGTTTCACCAAAATGAATGTATTTCTAACAATGGAAGTGTTGTCCTTGTTTAAATGTACTGTTCTTTATTCACATGACATATGACCTTGCAGATAAACCTGTTCGACAACCGATACTACTGGTTTTAGCAAAAGATAAAGGTCGTCCCCTAACCTTTTTTGTGTGTTTTAGGTCGTTGGGGGATGAGGTTTTAGCGACCTCCCTTTTGTTGTGAGGAGAAGGTGAGGTCAGCCCAGTGAGGGTGGTGCCCGTCTCCTCTTCCTCCTTACCTTCCCCAAGTCGTTATGGATGGCCGAGGTGGTTAGAGCACTGGCAGCCGAACCTAGAGAAGCACTGCGTTCGATTCTCGAAACTTTCCCCAGTCGACCCAGGTGTCGGGAACAGGTACCTGATATTTCAGGAATCTATGCTAAAAACATTTTAAATAGTGTCTGTCTACAACGTAAATCATCGGCAGCTGCCTTCACCTCCCAACAAGCTTTTCTTTCTTACGGACTGATTTTTTTTACGGACTGATTTTTCATTCCAGGACTGCGAATCTGAATGTTCCGTGTGTTAGAAAGTGAGGCCAAAAGGGTCAGCCCAATGTGTCGACAAAAACCTGAAAAGAAAATGATTGTTCTCATAAAACGCCAAGAGGATATGTGAGGTGCTAAGTCTGTAGCTACACGTGCATGTAAGAGCGTCTTTATACTTAGTTAAATATACTCCCTTAAGTCTTATTCTAGCTAGTTTGAGTAGATGGTGTCTATCTGGTTTGAGGAAAAGTAAGATTTTACTAGGATGGTCATCTAACAATTTCCGAGTTCCTTTACCTTCGCTTTTGTATTTTTCTTGCCACATTATTTTTATTGCTGGCTTTATGGCCATGCTTCTTTCTGCTGGTGAAACAGAAATGTTTAAGTAGCTGACTTTAGTATTAATGTTTTGCTTTATTGTCAGACTAGCTACCTGATTAGCCACTTCATTTTCTTGTATTCCAATGCGAGGGAACGCAAAGGAAACCAACCTGTCCATTTTCTTTGTTTATTTATGCCATGTCTGTTCTATTAGATTATTTATTTTTCGCGCCTGGAGTGTTGACAGTTAGTCTGATATTACAAGGTATTGTCGTTCTGTCATCCCCATTGCAGTTTGTACTGTCTGAAAAGCTTGTATGGAAGTCAGGTAGGCTGTGAAGAGGATTCTCATGCAGGTGGACAATAGAGTAAACTCCCTGTCCAGTAGTTTGTGTCTCTGGGTCATGAGATTATCAGTATATATATAATAGAGTTTGTAGTGGTGCTTAGTTTATGAAGGGAGCCTTGTGTCTGAAATGTTCTTTGTTGCTGTATCCGATGAGGTCTCAACCTCTCTGTGGTTGTGGAAGTGTCGAGCATAGTATAGTGTGGTGAAGTTGCTGTGTATGTCATGCGTTCTGCCTGTTCGTATCACACCTTATGTCACACTCAGAGGTAGAAAATCCACAAACAAATAAGCAAATAGTCCGCGGGGTTAAGGCCATGCCCTCAATACCAAACCTGTTACCGACTTTCAACGTGGTGAACCTATGTCATCCCAATGTTGACAACGTGAACACAGTTGAAGGTCAAAGGCCATGTGGCATCCACGTCCCTTGGGGAGGGTGGGAGTAGCACAGACAGATGCTGGCCATCAGCCCGTGAGTGTGCCTGACCTTTTCGTGACACAGCAGGTCACGCTTTGTTGTCTGTGACCTTTATAACTGTCGACAGAGCTGTTGTTAGTAGAAGTTGAGAATACTGTGATTTAATAAAATCAGACAGTAAAGCTATTAAAGCAGAATGTTTTCATTACAATACTGGTAGTAGTTCCTCAATTAAAGCCATTAGAGATCACGTGGGGTCATTACCTGAGTTCAGGGACACTCATTCTCAACTACATCATCAGATAACATATTGCAGCTTGGCTTGTACCCCTTGATGTCAGACTTTGTCTCCAGCGCAGTCAACCAGTGATAAACATAAACAACAATAGCAACACCTTAAATAAATAAGTCGGTTTTCAGTATAAGAGTTTTGTTGATGTCAAAGTTGATGTATTGTATATTGTCCTTGATGGCAGTGTTAATTAATAGAGGATTCATGTCTGCACAGGCCACACACTAAAGAGTTTTCCGAAGTTCATTCGAACCAGAGGTTTTCGTCCGGTTGAACACGGGGTCAATGTTCGAGGTCGGCCTGCTGACCGTGGGGGTGAAGAACAAGAGAGGGTCGGGAAAGGGGTCAGGGCCACTCGATCAGTTCGTGTCCGCGGATGCGAAGGATGCTGGCAACTTTGGTGTCAAGGTCAATGCTTTGATGGCCTGTAGATGTGAGATCAACTTTTCGCTCCCCCTCCCCCTCCCCAACACACACACACGCCCAGTAGTGAGGGGGAGGGGAGAGGGTACAATGGTGTATGTGTATATGTGGTATGAAGTGTTGTTTGCTGTCGAGTATGACTACCATCCAGTCACGTGCCCGCACACACGCACACACATGCTCATTGATATAAATATATCGCAGAAATCTGTCAGAAATTTTTTTAAAGTTTGATGCAAGGTTTTCTATTTGCTCTCGATGGCAGGAAGACTTCTTTTACCCTTTGATAAGTTATAGTCCCTTGACACGACAATAATCGAAACTTGATCATTTCCGGTATAGTTAGTTTAGTTTATTCCTTGCTACTCCTCGAGGAGCATAGGGCCGCATTTCCGGTATTCTCAGTGGGTTTTGCTGGGACCAGCACAAGATGCTGTCTGGGTATCCGTGAGATTTCAGTGATTTACACCTCCTATCTCACACACACACACACACACAAATCCTAATCGTGTTTAATCTTCATTCAGTGTACGGGCGCTCCCGTGCGTTTTGGCAGTATGCTGCTGTTTGTACGACATAGAGACGGGAAACAGAAAACAAAAAGAAATTAAGACAAAGACACCGAACACAAAAATATTGTATGTGTGAGATGGTACCAGCGTTTAGCACTTTATGATCAAAGACCACAAACGAAAACAGTCATCACAAACAAAAATAGCAAGGGAAAATGAATAAAACTAAAGAAATTATAAGTATTGTGCTCGGCATTGTGGTTAAGATGAAAGAACAGTAAGGCAGAGAGAGAGAGATGAACAGTAAGAGTTTAAAAAAGAGAGAAAATAGAACAAAATGTAAAATAAAAGGGGTAGCGACTCTAGCGTCGGGTGGGGTACAAGAACCCTGTGGAAAAACCCAGAACATCCTTTTTGAGGTCAGGACTAGTCCTTGACGCTAAAGCTCCTTTGTGAGAGAACCTTCCAGTCTTCCACAGTTCTTGATCGCTGAACCCTGCCCTTGAGCACATTCCTTGAGAACTTGAGATGGCCACACCCGAACCCAGTTTTGCTGGCCCTATAAGTCGGCCACACCGCCATCGCTTTCGTTGTGTCTTCCGACCAATCACTTGGTCCCGGTCCCGTGGATTGTGCAATCCATCAGCTGACCTCAGATTGGCTGGGTGTGCGCGTGAACCCTGATGTACCAATCCCAGCCCCTCCTGCCGACAGCTGTTCGTTGCCGTGGGTGCAGCCTCGGCCTCGGCCTCGCCAGAAGCCAACTGACGTCAGCTTGGCGGTCACATGACGCAGTCGATCATCTACCTTTTGACCGCCCAGTCGTCCATAAAAGGCAGTCAGGAGAAACTGCCGTAAAAATCGCTGAAAATAAATCAGATAGCTGCTGACAAAAAGCGTGTTATATGGACACAATGAAAGTAGATCTGTTGATTTCCTTCCGTGCGTGTGTGTATGTGTATGTCACAATGTGACATAAATAAATACTTGTAGCCTGTGTACATATAAATATGTTTACTTTTCGTGTACAAAAACAAACAAAAAAATTGTATTTGCTCTGACTGCAGACTCCATGAACCTTATTGTCGGATACAATCCAACACACGCTGTCTACATCTCGTTGTACTCTCGGTTGTTACCCTCGCCCACGTGAAATGCAAGACAGCGGATGTAAAGCGTGAAAATCCAGTTTCACCTAGCCTTGGCCCCCCTCAATCAAATCCTCAGAGTTGATGTATCGGCTGGTGCTGCTAACCCTGGGTGTACGTCAACCAAACTGCCGACTGGGGGTGGGGGATGTAGGAGATGTGGGGGTGGGAGATATGGGGTGGAGAAGGAGAGAAGGCGAGAGGAGAAAGGGACGCAAAGAGACGAGAAGAACATCGTTATCGATGACCTGCACTCTTGCGAGAGCGCTCTGTGAATGCATCCTAGGAACTACAACATGTCTGCCGATGGCGGTGCAGAGGGTGCAGGGCTTTTATTTTCGAGAGGATGGTTTGGCAGCGAGGGCGCCAAGGCCCTCTCCATCTCTTCTGATGGGAGAACTTGATTTCTTTATTTAGGGATGCCTGGTTATTCCGAGTACGTAATGGCTCTTCCCAGACCTTTTCCAGTGATGTAGTGGCTGAAATAGCCACCAGTTTGATATTAGAGAGGTTTTTTTAAAGTTTTTGTTAAAAGAGAAAAGTGCGGCTTTATAGATATGGTAGCTCGAGAGAACGTCAGGCAAGACTTTGTATATAAACATTCAATATATAAATTACACAATATTTATATAAAAAGAGGAGGTACCTAGTAATGTGGACTGGGAGTGTGTGTGTGGGGGGTATTAAGAGCTTCTTTTGTGAGGCAAACGTGAAGACCCAAAGGACGAATTCTGATTCAAACACCGTAAGGAATGTTTCCGATAAGGACATTACCGTATTCAGAATATATACTTGCTTACCTGAAACACCAGTAACTGAATACAGGTTCAAGGCAGAGGTGCGACTATAAGTTGAGGAACAATTCCATTTTATTTTTGTCTTTTTACCTTTCTCTCTTTGTGAGAGAAACAAAGTGACGGAAACACATTTTGTTTATGTTCGTTCCTGTTGAAAATCTCGTACATTGTAGATGTTCTCCCCCATTATTATTATGTCCTTGGCTTATTCTTTCAGTAAGGTTAATGTCCTCTTCATTATGATCCAGCTGTTACAACGTTTATTTTTTTACGTGTTTACCAATGGATGCACAGCAAGTCCCTTTCACACCTTCCGTGTCAGCTGACACACGATATTAATGTGTGCACGCGACTGTCCTGTGAAGGTGTGCATGGCAAAGACAAATATTTCAAGAAGCGTCCTTGCATCATCTTTCTCAACAATATGACCATTAAAATGCTGTCGGCCATGACAATGAGAGAGTGGTGCGCATGCGCCGATTCTAAAAATACTCACAGGTCATGGTGACACCGCCGCAGTGTCATCACCATGACACGTCCTCTGTTCTTCACTTGCAAGGTCGGCGACAACGTGACATTAACCTCTTGTGTGCCAGCATATGTCATCTAGGTCCCCGCCCCGCCACCCTACCTCGCCTTTTCTGATCAGCATTAATGCTTTTGTCGTTAACAAGAATAAAACATTTAAAAGGAGTTTTCTTTTTTCGAAACAAAAACCTCACAGGGGCATCTTGACAACACTAAAACGTTTTCTAACGGACATGAATGGTCATTGCTTCTTCCATTTACTCTATTTCGTCTTACCAAAGGTCTGATAGAAACGTCTGACTTTCGGGCTCCACGTGGGAATTTGTTTATTGATTGTGGAAGCAGATAAAAAAGGTAAAGGTCATCCCATAACCTTTTCAGGTCGTTTGGGGGGGGGAGGGGGAGGAGGAGGTATTAGCCTCAGTGGAGTCACGTATCCATTCCCACAAGCTGGGTCAACTGGAGGAAGTTTGTTGCGGTAATCGGGATTTGAACCTGTGTGCTCTCAGGTTCGACGCTCTAACCACAAGCGCTTACAGTAACGGCATTTGAACCCGAAAGGCTCGCTCACTATGCGGTTCAATACCCGTGTCACGCAGTTTATTTTCCCCAGTAGAGAGGCGTAGATAGGATACCCGACTCCCTAAAGGATTTGAGGGGGGTTGGTGTTGGTGTTTTACGCCGTGTCAGCAACTAAGGCTATATTACGGCAAGCAGCCAGCCCTGTAAACAGATGCCACATGCAGAGAAAGAACAGCGTGCCCGAGACGAGAAATGAACTCTGGGCAGCCAACCTTCACTGTATTGGTGACAGACGCTAACCGTTGCGCCACCGGACCGCTCTAAAGGATTTGAGAAAGGTAAGGAGAGGCGATGGACATGGGTACTGTCCCGTCACCCTCATCTCATCCCAAAGATAAAAAAGAATCGGAAACTTTTTTTGTTAAACTTTTGTAACAAGTGGCGAAAGGGCATATAGATATTGGACAACATTTGCTCTAGGGCTTTACGCTTAATTACTTTTTATCTGAAACGTGCAGATAATCATCAAAAGCATGTTCCTTGGCCGCGCAATGGGATTGTGGTGGTGAGGTCACGCCAACCTGTGTAGCAGCCAGACATGCATGACATCGAGATGAGATGTCGGAGGAAATGAGGTTGGAGACGACGCACGCCGGCTGAGCTGTCTTCGCCGTCGCCTTGGATACTCCGCCTTTCTCCATCCTCCGTTGAATTCGCCCCGCGCTTGAACCTTGGAGCCATGCTTCGCGTGGCAACCGGTTTGTAAAGAGGTTTCGAAATAGCTTCTGTCAACAAGTCAAAGTCACACACACACCACATAACTGTCTCTCACTGTGTAAACAACACGATTTCGTCATCGCATAAAAATAACGGTTACATGCCGGCATGAGTCACACCATTTGTCCTTCGAGCTGTCCCTCCCGTCGTGTCTGCCTACCTCACAGTGCGATCCTCACCCTCCTCCTCCTTCATACGCGCCTTTCACGACATGCACGTGCTTGTCAGCGCTCACGCATGCACTCTTTGCGCAGTGAACAAAAGCTCTCCCAAATTCGAATTAATAATTATGTTCGAGAAAATAAAAGCACGCGGCTGAAAATTCGGGCGGGTGGCCTGCGCTGAACCTGCACTTTTACAAAAGCGTGTACCCGTTGACCCCGCGTGTGCGAGCCAACCACGAAGGCACCGCCTTTTAATACTCGAAATAATCTAACCCTCGCTCCTCCTCCCCTCCTCCTTAGTTCCGTCCTCGAACGAGTTCATTCCCCGCCTCCCTCCCCGCCTTTGCCCTACCCACCCTGGCTAAGGTGTTCAGAACAGGGTTTTACTTGTTTACGTCGCCCTCCCGTCTTCCCCTCCTGGTGTCGGGCAGACATTGCGTGGAAAAAAAAATCTGGTCAAGATCGGGGCGCGTGGCAGGAAGGAGGGGAGGAGGACAGAAAAAAGCACGAATGAGCTGTGTGTATCATCGGCCACTGCGCTATACTCCATGAGGGAAGTACCCACGGCGAAGGATAAGCAAGAGATATGTTTGTGTGGTAGGGGGGCACCGAGCTATAAACAGACCACATTTTCGTTATCAGCGGAGATATCTAGCTAGGTCAGAGGTTACGGATATGTCCCTGGTTTGACGTAAGACTGGTGATGGGTGCGGGAGTAAGCTTGTCTGTGTGTATTGGAGTGGGTCGGGGGTGTGGAGCGGTTTTTTTTTTTTGGCAGGGGGCGAGAGTCCTCTATAGTAGACCAGTTTGGGGGGAAGGACACAGTAACTATGGGCCAGAGGACCGACCGCAGCTACAATGTCAAACTAACATAGTTACTACAACACCAGGGGTCCCCCATAACTACAAAACTCTTTGATAGTAAATATCTCCGAGATAATTAATTTGACTTTTGTGGCAACCCCCAGGAAGGGCCTAGAAAAAGAGAGAGAGAGAAAGTAGCAAGTGAATTGAAGAACAAAAACGTTAGTAAGACAAATTGTATACGGAGAAAAAAAGACTGACAAAATTTTTGTAATTAACTGCAAACGTGGAGGTCAGTTCAGGTGACAGGTCATGTGATATTTAAAATCAGTCACAGCGGTCGCACGCAGAAGTGGGTCGTATTTAAGGTCGAACTTTGTGAGTGCTCGTGCACTGACAGGTCTGGGCGTGGGCGAATACGCCGCGTGTTTTCCCCGATTCCTTTCGACGTCATCAACGGCTGGTGGTGTTTTCCACCCCGCTACCTGCTTGTTCACACACTCTCTCCACCCGTTCCTCTTCCATACCAACGCAATCCCACCCGCAATGGTGCACACGATTTCGGAAGGCCCATATGGCGATGTGAGTGTGTGTGAGGGTGTATTGGGTGTGGGGGTGTGGAGAAGTCTCCTGTCGAATCGACCATTTAGCAATTCGACCAAGCAAAAGCAAATTCAAAGAGTTTGTGAGAAAAGCGCGTTACGAAGTCCGTAGGTAAGGTAGGTAAAATGACAATATTGGTACTTGATCACTTTGTCTCTATGTACCATTACAATTCAGCTAAGACATGCTGAAAGGCACACTTGCAATGTCGGTGTGACCACTAAGTCCGCTTCTATATCATCGACGATCTCCATAATGTGATGACGGCGAAATCTTAATCGCTGATAGTTTCCTAAATCGTCTCCTGAGTAAAGGGGCTTGGTTCTGTCTCAAAATACTCTATTTCTGGGAAGATTTCTTTCCGTTTCACACAAGATCAAGAATTAAACAGCCATCTTTAGCGAGCTTCGAGCGGGTTAGACAGCCGGGGAGCAGTCTTTAGATCGGAGGACGGATCAGCCGGCGGAAGTGACTTAACATTACGACAAGACCCGCCCTTTATCTCACCATGGAAGTGTTTAAGTGGATTACTGTCTGTCTGCCAAGACCAACGCTTGGCCTCTTGCGAAGTTCTCCGCTGTTAGTCTCTGCGAGCCTAAACAAAGAATGTGAATAAACCGGAAGCTTTGTAGTCTCATGCCTCGTTTTAGTAGTTAACTGGAAAAAATCGTCTGCCAGCAGTCCAGTAATACAAGTTCGTGATCTCACTTGGAGACTCTGTCGGCCTTTACCGTCTGTCAGTGGCTTCAAGACTTGACAAGACCCTGGCCCCTTGTGCCCACGAAGGCGTTCGTCATCTGGTTTATTTATCTGATTGATCGGGTGTATACTCTGAGGTAAAGTCTCAGAGTTTTAGCGCATAGAGGCGACACTTTGCACACACACACACATCTTGTTCCTAACTATCGTGGTGAACTAGGCATGGTGAACCCTAGACCCTATGCAGAATACAAAAACAACAAGAACTTCCAGTTCGAAATATCTGACTTGAGTCGAATTTGTATGGATCAATTCCAAATATCAACTGATTTTCTCTAAACATTTTAAAGACACCATTTAAACAATTAGCATAACCACTAGTTTGGATTTCTGGTGTTGCTCCATGTTATTGGTCTCCCTGGACTCACAATAGAAGTCGGAACACCTGTAGTATTATCTTGTTATTATTGCTCAACAATGTCTACTAAAATGGCACCGGGTTTCAATATATGTGTCTGTAATAGGGAGTCCCCCTCAAGTGAAAACCCTTATATCTCAAGCCGAGTTCTACTACAGTCACTAAAATTTCTCCAGAAGCCGCCCCTCTATTGTTCATTAAAAACAAGAGACTTTCTTTCCTATCTCCGTTGCCACTTCATTCCCTGTCAGGGCAAGGACATGTAATTCCCACAATAGTGTGTTAAGGTAGACGAAGCCTTTCTTGTTCTTCAGATAAAAAGAAATGTTTTTAAACATCTGACCACATTACACAGCTATTAAATTCCAGTCTACTTTCTCAAGATGTGCTAGCTTTCGACTACAATGATTTATTTCGGTCAACGCTAAACAAGGTGAGTATACTGTTGACAGTGACAGCAGTATGGCTGAACACAATGGCTTCCAAGAAGAAGAATGTCAAAAAAAAGTCGGGACCTCAATTTCGATAAGAGTTGTCCTACTTGTGGACAGGTTGATCATGCAGCTGTGCGTGTCCAAGTCCAAAGTTCATGTTCAGCTATTTTGGTCCTGGCGAGATTAGGATCACCTCGTATCAAATAGGTAAAAGTGTGAGAGCACTCCCAGTGTTTGTCTTGAAGGTTGCATGATCTGTCTCTCTCTCATACACACACACACGCAATCATACACAGAGACATGGGCATGCACGCATGCAAGCACACAGTCTGAAGTAGAAATAATCAACAGTTAAAAAAAGAATGTTTCCAAAAAAAAAAATCCTGTTGTTTATATTTTCTAATTATTGCTTGTATATTATAGTGGCTGTTCTGTCTCTGATCCTGTACACTACAGGTGTAGGTAGTCTGTAGGAAATCTTCCAGACTAGCGTATGTGCATGCACAGGGCCCATTTCTGATTTTGATACAAAGCTACTCCTGCCACATTCGATTCAATGTTACGACCCTTGGAAGGAATTTGAGGGGGCAATGCCACATATCTCGACGATCCTTTGCACCACCTATCGAAAAATCCGTAACGATCATCATCCCTACCACCACCCAGCCCCCGCTCCCTCCCGACATACCCTCCTGTCCTCAACTAAGGTGAGTGGAGGGGGGAGCAGTCGATGGGAATCGATGACCTCATCCAGAAATGACAAGTTCAAAGTTGAGGAGGCGAACGAAGGGTGTTACATTTCTTTTTTAAATCGCTTGCTGGAGGTGAAGAAGTCGTTGAATTGTATTAATTCGCAGATGTCAAACCCCGAATAATCTATGGGAAAAAAGTTTATCTCTCCTATCACACCCTCATTCCTTCCCCAAACCCTCTTTTATAGCGACCGCTGTTTGTAGGTGTCAAGCAATAATTATCCTTAGATTGTATCAGAGAGGTCACCTCCCCACCACCATCACCACGTGCGTCAATACAAAAGCTCGCCGAAGTTCACAGGGATGAGAGGGTACAGAGGTGAGGGTTGGGACACAGGATTTTTTTTTATTTCTTTCTTACGCCAACAATTTTTTTTTTTAAATTCGAGTTGCACGAGTGAGAACGCTAGTTTTTTGTTTGTCCTTTTTTTTTTTTTCACCAGCGAAAAGTTTTGAAGGAGCTGCCGAGCAAAGCCGCGGAATTAGCGCCTGCCCTCTTTTTTCCGCTTCCCCCGTGCTGTCCCCGCTGTCCTTGGTGGTGGGAGTCGCTGTGGTTGGCGACTGCACCGACTTCCATGGCCTCCGTCACAAGCCGGTGCACCGGTCGCCCTGTGGTCACAGCTGCATGCAATGCAGGCCTGCACATCAGTACATCAAGGTTATGATGAACCCACACCACGTGGGAGGAAAAAGGTAAGGCCACTATGACAAACCTAGGTCCCAGAACCCATCTTCGTCTCATCTAACGAACATGAATCCAGAGAACTCCCTAGTCCCTAGTACTTATTCGATCTGTTGAAACCATCCTCCCATATCTTCCCACCCTCCCTGCAAAACGTTCCTCGTGAATGTAGCAGCTACGCAGTTTGCCGATTTGGCTTGAACTTTCTGCACTGACGTATTCAGGGAAACAATTTCAGGGAGACTGAGGGGCTTGGCCAAGAGACGAGCATCTGACGAAGCTGCGCAAAAAGCCCAGTAAAGCATGCTGACCTTGAGGTGGCACGTGAGTACAGCACTGACTAGTTCTCACCATCCGACCTTGCATGGTACTTAGCTTGACCTGCTACCCTGGGTGCTCCGAGGCCATTGCAGACTGATACACTATCAGTCCATCCCATGTAACTGCCTGTCACATCGCTTAGGAAGGACACGGAGACTGCATGAAATATCCCGGTTGATGATAAATACCGTGAAAATTCGGTGAAATGCACCAACACAAATAGGATGTACAGTTTGTAAATAAGATTTACTAACAGCGGAGAAACTCGTTCGCACACAGACACACTCACAGAGAGGACAAGATTTAGACTTTTTTTTCCCCGTTGGGCAACATAAATATTTTTTCACCAGATAGTTCAGCACCACAGAATGAACCTGTCTAGGTTATAGTGTGAAATTGGTAATTAATGAGTTTTGAGGACATACAATTAGCTGTGTCCAATGGTGTAAGCGGCTAACAGGAAACTCTACTTTTATTTCATACAGTGTTGAATGGTCCATAAAAGTGACATGTTGTAGCTGAAATTCATTTTGAAGCTGTCGCCTTCTTGTTGTTGACTTCAAAATTTAATAATAGGAGTACAAAAGTCCCGTTGTTGCACAGTGTATTACAGTTACTACATGTACATTTATTGTCCGGCTGTGCGTGGCAACTTACAAAAGATTTCTGTGTAACACGAGCTTAATCTTCGTCTTTCCTTTTTTCTGTGAACGAGACTTGGCTGTCGTTAATGTTCTTGCTGTACACAAAAATAGACGAGAGAACCTTGAGGGCACAAAGGGAGGCTTCACGGTGTGAAACAGTTACACTAGAATGTAAAAAAAAAATTAACACGATTTATTAGACAAAGAATATTTCCAGCATAGCAACAGTCTAAGTGTATGAAGGATGTTTTCGACCAGCGAGGAGGGTGAGGAAGGGAATAATTGTGGTGGGGGGACACAAAAGGTTGTTACGAACTTGCAGAGAGTCAATTCTGGTGACAGAGGACCGACACCTTGCGCTGATAACGACCAAAGCACAAAGTCTAGCGCACACGAGGACGACACGGGTCGCCAGGTGCATGCCGGCCGCGCATGCGCAGTGACAGGCTGCTGACGCCAGTGTCGCCAGGGGCTGTCAGCGCTGTGAGTGCTTGTCACATAACTGGCATACTTCGCCCCTCTCCACGTCACAGCAAGGACACGTAATTGTTTAACGAATCCAAGGACTCGTCCCCTGCGTGCGCAGGTGTGAACGAATCCCTCCTACCTGCCCCCGTCTCTCTCCCATCACGGATTGTAGCAGACGTACATACGTCTCTACTCACTGTGTACACATTCAGCTAATGTGCGTGAGGGGAAGATTTTTCCTAAAATGTTTATTCCTCTGAACAAAGACAAAAAAAGAACGAAGATATTTCTTTGCTGACCTTACCGAAAAATAATAATTTCACAAACAAAACAAGAAAACAGGAAACCTTGTCGGAACGAAAATGTTGAAGAACCTTGAGAGTGGTAAACAAGTGGCGGCCATGTCCTGTTGTGTCGACAACAGCTTTGCTGGGGCCTGTGCCTGTCAGTGTGTAGCGCGCAGCGTCCGCGGCGCTGATTGGCTGGCTTCGAGCTTTTCTCCAAACTGAATATTCATAGGTTTGTTCATCTGGCATGCGCAGATTTCCGGGTTTTCTTTTCGTAAACAAATCGTCGGCGCGTGCTGTCGTCTGCTTCTCTGTTTCTGTAGAGCTTCTCACAGGCATAGATTCTGACCCGCCACCGATCCCTAAATCGTTCGTTGATGACCTCTAGTTATGAAAGATAAATTAAGGGTCGTTGAACTGCGAAACGGACACAGTGGAAACGCGGGTGTGAGGTGGAGAGGGGGAAAAGTCAACTGTGACAAGGTTATCGGTGTTTTTTTAACTTATTTGTGCAAACATGTTGGGGCATTCTGACTCGTTGTAGGCTAGCCACAGCTTAGGTGGTGCCCGAGATGAGAACTGAACCCAGTACAGCCAACCCTCACTGCATTGGTGACAGGCGTTAACTATTGCGCGCCATATCACCGCTCTCACCACTACAGGGAGAATCGGGAGTCACGGGTTCGAATCTCGGCTCCAGTAAACGTCTTTCTGGATGTGACACCCGTTTACAGAGCTTATAGTCAGTGATTAACAGCAATACCAGTAGAAGGGGTGAGTGGTAAGGATTAGCAGTACCTGTTTTTTTTTTTACAAAATAATAAATAGTGGTGCAAATATGTGGTAATGAAGTATTAATCGCAGTACGATTAGGTGGTGAAGAAGTGTTAAATAGAAATACTAGTACAAGAAATAGGCGATAAAAAAGTCAATAGCAATACTAGTACAAAGATAGATGGTAAAGAAGTATTGATAGCAGTATTAGTAGAGTGGGTGGTAAACTTATCAGTATTGATTACAGTATTAATAGTAGGAGTAGACGGTAAATAAGTATTAATAACTGTACTAGTTTAAGAAGCAGTCGATAAAGAAGTATTAGCAGTATCACTATTACAAGAATTAGGCAATAAAGAAGCTACTAGAATAAATAATTGAGGATCATTGATATGGTCCTTTAGTGAAGACAGGAAGACAGGACTGCTGTAGTTTCTCGGCTCAATTTTCATCCACGCGGGTGTCTGCAAAGACTTCAGTAATCTTCTCGGGGTTCCAAGGCCGCTGCGCTGGTCCTGATGTCGTCACTGGGAAGATGTCGGTAGAACTTTGGACACAAAGAACACAGTAAACACTTTGCATCATCCTCTGTCAGCGTGTACATCGCCAAAAACTCAACATTTTTTCACCATCTGGCGTGCGTCTGCTTATCACACTTCGCCATCTGGTGGGCGCGCATGCCCGCGTGGATGTGCGCGTGCATGTATGTTAATGCGAGTGCAGTGTGCGTGCGTGCCTGTTGGGAAGAAAAATTCTGAAACCTGTATTCGCGTGCGACCGACAGTACACTTGGGATTGTCTGCCAGGCGCCCGTCGTGAGGAGGGAAACTATTATCACATAATTTGTATAAAGACCAGCCTGAACAAAGCATCGCACGGCGGGTTAGGACGGTTGGGGAGGAGGGGTACGGAGGAAACGTGGAATAAACCACGACAAACACCAGTTGCAACACGCCAATCTCTTGAGCCTCGCCATGGCTCCAACGCTTGTTTACCGACTTTTCCACACAGAAAACTTGACATTATGAATCACGATCGTTCTGACCATGACCCCAACCACACTCATAAAAAAATAGGTCAGTGCAACATTTCTCAAGCGCAGTATGCGGTACTGCCACTGGCCGACTTCACGTCGTTATTGCTACCACGTGGGTAGTGACAAGGTGTAAAGGTGGTGTCACAAGTCCACATGGCTGTTCGCCTCCTCTACCCTCCTTGCTGGCTTATCAAAGTCGTACTGACTGCAGTCCATCCACACATCTGAAGGCCAACAGCATAAAACAAACAGAAGGTGAACAGCTTGGACGTGAAATAAACTGTATAGAGAGACGAGCCTGGATGGGGGTGGGAAAGGGGTGGGAAAAAGCATTAGCGCGAGAGAAAATTGCCCTCCTCTCCTCTGTCCTTCATGCCAAACCTGAGCGGCTGTTACGACAATTTTATGCTCTAGGCCAGCGGTTCAGTGGGAACAAATTTCCCATTCGTCCCCAACGAAAGCCAAAACTGAGTGAATACAAAAACTCTTCCTAAAAGTGCAAACTATTCTTTCTTTTTTTTTGTTGTTGTTTTGTTTTCTTTTTTTTGCAGGAGGGAAGAAGTAAAAGGGGATCTTTTGGTGAGCTGTAGTCGTCCCTGGTTACGAGTACGTGTTGCTGGGCACAAGCACTTTTCGTGCAGGTGCAGCTCACTGCAGGAACCGCAAGTTTCGTGACGCTGACGTCACCGAGGGACTTACAGCAAATGAAGAACTTTCGGCAGAACGATCCGTTAATAGGAAATGGGTGGGGAAGGGGTGGAAGTTCATCACAAGTCTGATGACTAACCACCATTGTCCACCTGCTGCTTCTTTTAGCGCAAGCCTTTTTTTTAGTTATGTTATATTTACCCGAACACATGAGGGTGTCGTGTATTCACATTTGTATTCTGGACACACCCGCCTTTACCAATTTCACACCTGCAGTCATTAAAAAAAAATATTCCGCCTCTCTCTTACCAACAACAGGACTGCAGCCTTTCTTTCAAACCTGTAATCTCCCTTCAGATTTTGTTGTTGTTATTTTGATACCCATCTCTAGTATGCACTTTTGTGATGCATTCGGCCTGTTTCATCCATCTTGAGCTCTCTGGCACTACCAATTTTTTTCACGTACTATTCATATCTTCGGCTTAATCTTGTTTATCTTTTTGATGAAATACTAGAACCCTCAACCCATCAGACCTACTTAGTCTAGTAATCTCCAGCACGTGTCTACCGTGTGGAAGTTATCCACAGTTCGCTTGATTGTGGTTTGGCCTGTGTCAAGGTTCATCACTAATTTGCTTGGATGCCGCAGGAGACACTGGTTTCGTCAACTGGAAGATAAATTTATCGTACAGTGTATTGTACAGTTTATTGTAGAGTTCCATAAGTTTCCTCTTACTCGTCGCGGATCTAGCAATTTCAATATTGGTTTAGAAATCTCTGAGGGAGAAAGATGTTTCATTGGATACCCACACACAAACACCCAACGCAAACTCCGAGTCATGAAACTTTTCCAGTAGCCTCATCGTTGTAAAGGTCATGTGAAGAATATTTGCAAGCAAGTGCTGACACGTGTGTTTGCGAGTTGAGGTGGCAAACGAGAAACCTAAGCCAACAACGATCGTCCGGTGACTTTAAAAACAACCGAGGGACCTTTAAAATAAACAGCTTTTTGGTTGGTCGTTAAATGTCTGTTGCGCTCGACATAAAGCCAACCCGATCTCAACTGAGACAACATAAACCTTGTTTAGGGGTCTTAATCCTCGTTTATAAGTAGCATTAGCAAGTTGCACACATTTTGTCTAGTCTGATCTATCATCATCATCATCATCATCATCATCATCATCATCTTTGTATAGCGCGCGTTTTTGTACTATAGAGCAAACTCAAAGCTGTAGACAAATAAAAACAAGGACAGAATAATAAAAACACATACAAGAGCGCACACAACTCAGCATGCAGACATTATGTCTCTAGAATGATACATGAGATGAGGAAACACAGGATGAAGCCAGTCGTTGCTCCCAGCTTGCGCAGCTCCCGACGAAACCAAAAACTGAGTGAATGCAAAATTCTTCCTAAAAGTGCAGACTTTTTTTTTCGCTGGAGGGAAGGAAAGAATAAAGGATCTTTGGTGAGCTGTAGTGACTGGTCAGTTCTCTCTACTGAGAATGGCGGTCACGTGTCCTCAAGTCGTATGGACACATTCTTACAGACCTTCCCTAAAGGGACAAAACTTTTGACCAAGTTGATTAACTTTTTCACATGACAGATACACACCGGGTCTATGTTCATCCTGTTTAAAAGGGCTTTAAATCTATGAAAAATTAGGGTTATGAACTGAATGGCGATGCGGTCGCTGTAGAAATCGCGGACATACATCTGTGAGCCGCTGGATGTTTGCCGAGACCTTCTTCACCTCACGCGACATTGGCTGTCAGGTCTCGGCGAGCCATTTAGCTGTTTAGTATTCATAACATTTGTTACTTAGTTATTTTCTTCTTCTTTTTTCTCCTTATTTTGCAAACGTCCTCGACCTCCAGTTCCCACGATTTAGAGCCAATAAACTGCAAATACAACAGTTTGTAAAGCTTCAATTTTTGTACCTCTGTTAACACGAGAGTTCTCTTTTGATCTACTTCTTGATGCTGGTAGTCAAGTAGGAAGCAAATGTGTGCTTTGGCCTCCTTCTAGAAGTAAAGGCGGAAATTTCGCGTGCAAAGCAGTCTGGAAGATGTATACATCCCTGATAGAAATCAGGAATAGGAAAAAAAATAGGACAGCGCGCAAAAGTGCAATTGCACATGGAACTACTTTTTTGCGTGGTGACGTCACGCTTTTGTTCTAGTACCGGTGGTTAGAGGGTCATGAACTCGACACGCTCTGACCCGTCGTTCTGTGTTAAATCAAATTTAGGAAGTGAGAGAAGTGTCTCATTTTTGACAAATATTCATACAACAAAAAGCGAACTCGGTCTCGTGTATCCATGGCACTCAGAAACAGCAAGATTTCATAAAAATGGCGAGACTGGGATCTTTTTTTCTCCCCCAACTGTACTTTATTGCCGTAAATGGCTGAAACAAATTACACCTTTTCTGACGACATGCAGCAGACCACTTGTCCACAGAAAATTCCATTCTTTACATAATTCGATTTCCGTTGATTTTCCTTCATTTTCGTTTCTCTTTCGCTTCATTCGGAGGAAGAAGGTAAGGGAGTGAAAGATAGGGTGTCATTAAAAAAAACGACTGTAATGTCTCCACCCCTCCGTTTTTATTTTAAAATACTTCTTTTGGATTGAGAATGATTGTAGACCTCTGGACGAGATGCCAAAAAAGCCAGAGAACTTGTGACAGAGGTATTTAGTTATAACACTTCGCCCTGCACTTGGCGCGGCAGGCGGCGTTGATGGTTTGGCTAAAAGTGCGTGCGGCAGTGAGCCGCCTTTTTTCCCCATTTTATGTGAGGTCGTGTCCTCAGTCAGGGAGAGAGAGAAGAGCGTAATAACCTGACCTTGAGCATGCACTTCAGCTCTAACACGTGTTCGCGGCATGAATAGTCGTTTCCTCCCGCACGCGCGTGTGTGCATGGGTAGGTGAGCAACACATCTACATGCTGTTTGTATTCTGCTTACGTGTGCTTCTCAACCGTGTAGGTGAGAGATGCTTTGATCGTGAATTAGTCTCAACACCAACAACCATCTGTCGTCAAAAGCGCAGTTGCACTGACAGCAGGTGCCGGAGGAGGGTCACTAGAAGGTTCGGAGATTTTGACCTGGGGGACTGTGCACAGAAGATTATCTTGATTTTTTTTTAAATAGCGTTTCTAAACTCTAAACTATTTTTGGGTGTATAGACAGAATAAATATATAACAGTCAACAAAGACATATTAAAAATTTTCCAGGGTGACATTTCGAAATACTATAGCGCTATTTTTAAGCTTGTTTACATGATAGCTGGATGAAAAACACCGAAGTCGAAGCCCTGACAAGAGATAAATTAGGTCAGGGATAGCGATGACCTGTTTTGGAGTGAAAGACCAGCTAACCCATTTCTGATCTTTTTGAGGGCGAGATTAGTGTTACGGTGACTAGATATGCGTGCGTGAGTAGATGTACTATAACACCAGGTACCCGAGAGTATCGTGAGGTGGGGTTTGTTTATTACCTTGTGATTGTGAGTAAATACTTGACTGTGTATAGGTGGTGTATACCTGAAATTATATTTAGGTTCTCATCATGAGTCGTCGAATCCACTTTTCCCTCGACACGACGATATACACCTGTCCTCCAACTTGTATTAAACGTGTTAGTACACACACCCTTGATCGCATATTGAACGGGTTAGAATCTGTTCATGGAGGTAATAGTCGAGGAGAGATATATCTAAATATATATATCTATATGGTACAAGGACTCTTCGGCAGATTTCAAGTAAACCCTCGAGTGTCGTGTGCTTGCATCACAAAGAGATGAGCTTGCGTGAGATGAGCCAAGTGATGGGGTCATAGTCATAGAGTAGAGGTAACCTCGGGGTTATCTCTGGGGAGAACTCATTGCAGAGAAACAGAGGTTGGCTAATAATCTAGAGGTCCGTGTCTTGTATACTGAGTTTTACGAAAACTGTAAGTACTGAGCTGACCTAGAGCAAAATCTGGGGTGTAGAGCTTCTATCTACCATGAATTGGCTTATGGGATATGTGCTGACAACCAATCCACTACCTTAAATGTTTAATTAAAATGAATTTAATTGAAATGATGTACATCTGCTTTATGACTGCGGCTCCTGGAGTCGAACTTTACCCAGCAGTTGACCTTTTGGTCCACGTGGTCCATCTGACGGTCCAAGTGTTGACGTGGCGTTGTTGAACTGACCTCACCTTCACTGCTAGCCGTGCGATGTGGAGATGAGTTCAGGTAAACACTTTGATCAGGTAAACTCATACGTCACGTACACTGATTTTTTTTTTCTTGCTATACAGAATTCAGTGACGGTTTTAGCATCTTCCTGTTTACCAGCATTCTCAGCATGAACTGCTCGTGCTTCCTCTCGATGTATGAGTGGGTGGGGGACGAGGGAGACGGCATTTGTCTTTATTTCTTGGCTTCATTCTTAGCATCACGTGTCTGTATCGTCATCCCATTCCACGTCTACCCTCTAGATCTTTTGAAATCGACATTCCATACAATCAAAAGACCTTTTCACCCGCTTCACACCCTTATGTTTCTGGTCCATTCTTTACGTAATACTGTCCATATCTTTCAGCAAATGAACAGGACCTAAAGGTGCATGGAATACTCATATGCGAACACTCATTTGAATTGTGTTTTTATTTGAATTTTAAGCTCAAAACATGAATCGGTTCTATTGATGGCTGTTTGCGGCTTGAGGGAACATTTTTGTTTTTAAATCTTTTTCATTACCTCAAATGGCTTTTAGAAAGAGCAGTTACTAAATCCTTTGTGGTGAGTGATACTAATAGAGCCAGGAGGGTTTTGTATCACGAACACTAAAACATGGACGTGAATACACGTGACCGTGTCTAATGATTGGTGGAAGAAGGGTGGGGTTAACGGGTTATTGCGTCTATAGTGGTCTGGTCAAATTGCTCGACAGATCCTTGTTGGGGGGGAAGAGGGGAGGAGAAAATGGTAGAGTGACCCCAAAATCCGTGATTGCTGTTGGTAAAAATAATACGACCACATGGACAACCAGCATGGCTGGTGGTGACCTTTCTGCACTCAGCATGGCTTCGAACGGTTGTTGTTGTTTTCCTTTCGGCGCGCGCGCGCTCACCTGCGAGTTTTTAAAATTCAGCTAGTGTGACACAAGGGGGTGGCGGGTGTGGCGGGGCGGGGTGTGTTTGGGGGTGTTTGCTCA
Source organism: Pomacea maculata (assembly GCA_004794325.1). NCBI lineage: Eukaryota > Metazoa > Mollusca > Gastropoda > Architaenioglossa > Ampullariidae > Pomacea > Pomacea maculata. The sequence goes on along the minus strand of SRHC01003611.1, from coordinate 410,866 downwards.
CGTGCGCATGCCCGTAGAGATGTTCGTTCTTTGCAGACGGCGGCCGCGTGCATCTCTCTCTCCCCTCCCTCTCCTCTCCCGCTCTGCCTGTCAAAGACCAACGTCACCACTGTCTCGCTCCGCCCACACGCCTTCCTCAACATCGCGCTCCTTCTCGATAATCTTAATGTCGGTCAAGCCGCATCTGACGAGCACAAGGCGCTCTACCCGCTGCGGAAAGTGCAAGGCGGTGTCTGGACCCGGAATGAAGCAAAACAAAAAACACAAAAAATTGTCGGTCGACTCTCTTTCTCTCTCTCCCCTCCCTCCTTTAGGTAGATGGTCCCGATAGTATATACGTATTTCCCCATTCTAGAGAAAACAGAGAGGCTGTTTGTTGATCACTGAATTCTAGTGGCTGGTTCCAGAAGAATTTTTTTTTTTTTGTGGGAGTAGGGGGGTAGAAGGTTGGTTGTGGGAGTTGAAACACATCAGGGTCGTGGGAAGTGTGAATGGTGGGGCAATAAAAATATTCTTCTTAACACGCGTACGAATTCTTCCATGTTGACCTACACATCATCAGTGCACGAACCCACGCAAACCAACAGATTTACTGATACAGGGGGGTGGGTATGAGAGAGGAGTAGGACACGGGGAGGAGGAGGAGAAGAGAAAGTGCAGGGAAGAAAACAATGATGCAAACTCCCGGCAAAACAATTCTGTCCTCACAGTCACGGACAGATCCTCAAGCAACGAGCGCTGCTGAGGTTGAGAGAAGAGATCAAAGCACCATCCTCCCTCCCAGCTCCAACCATTCTTCCCCTACAGTCCGCAAAAAGAGACTGAGAAATTTGCCAGAAACCTGTTGTATTTAATTCCTGGCGGGGTTGTCTAGCGCCCCGCGTATCCATGTCTCGAGGTAACCCAGTCACTGCGGGGCCGGCAGTTGTTGCCCCTGTCGCTTGACAACAGCCCCGCCATTAGTGTGCGAGCGTCACGTGCATCTCACATGCCCCGCAATTGCTAAAAATAGTTCGTCCCGTGCCTTAGGTAATTATTTATTTTTTTTTCAACTTTTTGTTTCCTACCTTATCACCGTTCCATTTTGTTGCGGCCGACAGAGGTGCAAGGAGCAGCAAACAATGTAGAGCAGGCAGCCATGGAGCTATCACTCAGCCAGCAGGAATGTGGGCCAGCGACCTTGGATGCCGAGAGTGGTGTGTAGAGAGGACTTTGCTCCGAGCATTCGTTATCTTAATGGCGGGAGTGGAGAGAGGGAGGGCAGCTACCAGTTGTCATTCGCTCACTCACAACACTGTTCAGCATTGGGGGAGGGGAAAGGAGGGTCGAAGCTTGTCAGTTCAAGACCTGATTTGTCTGGCAGATCCTGCAGGCAGACTTGAAAATGGTCGATTTGCCAACGAGAAAAAAAAATCCTTCAGCCGATTCAGTTTTTAAGATTACGTTCGAGAGGAAGATTCTACACACATATTAAAGCTGACCGACACCCCGACCGACACCCTTCTTCCCCTATTTCTGATACCGTCGTGAAAACTGAATACGTACTTTTCTGAGGGAGGCAATCCCTAGTCCAGACTGCTTGACACGAATGTTTCTGTTACAAAATAAATATACCTTCTCAAGGGCCTTATCTGACCTAGGGCTCAATGCACCTTGCGCCGCCAGTTGTAAGATGGATGGCACCCGCCTCAGACTGACTGCTGAGTGAAGGTTATAGAAATAAACTTCAAATCGAATTCCAGGAGGGTTGGCATGCTGACTGCTCTTTGTTTATTGTCCTTTTCGCCTCCCAGGGTTGTCTGCTCTTCCCCCGCCCCCCAACTTCTCTCTCGCCTTGTAACCCCTAGTTGTTTATTCTAGATTCTATTTTGAGACCAAGTGTCGGTTGGGAGGGGTGAGAATAGAGGCAAATATACATGTTGATGTTGAGTTTTCGACCTCTGATACCGCCTTGGACCAGGGGTACCTCAAGGTCGCAGCCTCCTGGTGTGAGGCCTTGTCTGATATCTGGCACGTAAGCTGAGGATGAAAGGTATACCTGTCACAACAACCTGTCCACCTATACTTATAATGCAAGCGGAGAGAAAACCATAGAAATAAATAATAGAGGGTGAGGCAATTCGGAGCCACAACAGAGAATGATCTGAAAGAATCCCTCAGCTGCTTTAATAATGATGATAAATGTTCCAGACAGCGAGGAGAGGCAACAGCAGCCTCAGTGAAGTCTGTGATTAAATCGTGTATACCAGACCGGTAAAACATGACCATTTCTGCTTTTTCTCAATTTATTCTAGTGATGAGTGTGTGTATGAAAAAGAGATTCACATTTGTTCTTTTCCGGTATCTCTTCACTACGAATAAACAAACAATCCTCGAGGTTCATTTATGAAAATTCTACCTCATTGTCTTGTTTACCACCGAGTGTACAGCAAGACCCGTCCACGTACTTCGTGTCCACCGTAAGAATATTTATGTAAAAAATTAACGCAGGAAAATATTACGGATTTCAGTGATGTTGGGTGTGTTACATATAATTCTGTACTTCAGGATGTACAGCTGCACACATCACGATGCCCTGAAGTGAGGGCAAAGGTTTTTGTGCATCATGCTACTTACGTCACGTGACCTGAGTGACCAGACCAGTAGATGATCTGTGGCGGACGTGCGTACCAGCCAGGTGATCTCGGCTGCCGTATCTTGCATGACCGAGAAAAACAGTAAGAGGCTGACTGTTCGTCCCTGACTCAATCGCTAGCCGACCATGACCCAGTGCTGACTGTCGTCCAGGGGCTGGCGGCGTGATGGATGATGAGGTCACTAGGCATTAGGTCACCGCCAGCGAGTCACGCGGCGTCACAGGACACAGACATTTTCAACTGCCGCAACATGATGTAAGACATGCAGGAGCAAGCTTGCGACAAAGGATAGGTGGATTGGAGTTTTTATTCTAAACCAGTGACTAAGGCTATGTAAGGCAAAGCAGCTAGCCCTGTAAACAGATGTCACGTGCAGAGAGGTATGCTTCGGACTAATGTCTGCAGGTGCCGTTCACTTTACCTGTGGACTACTCGTTGTAAGGTTGTGAAGTTGTTGTGGTAGTTTGTGTCAACTTGAAGAACGTCGATCGGCATTGTAGTTAACGTGTGGATTTCTTTCAATTTCTTGTTATAGACTATCCAACACAATACAGGGGAATGTCTGTGTCCAAGAAATGCAGGTTTCTTACCTGTCGACACCAACTCATCGCCTCTTCCTCCGATTCGACATCACTTCCCCACCTCTTAATCCTCCCCATCTCAGATGTGAGGATGGGCGGATGTCCTGGCGTTGTTGCTCTGTTTGGAGACCCAGGGTTGGGTCCCGCCACCCCTGCGGCTGCTCCTCCCAACATCCGCCTTGCCTCCCTCTCCCTAAATACTACTCACAGGATCCTCCTGCTTTTTGCTGCCCCCATGCCCTCGGCAACATCACCTGCACACGACATCGATGTGGTCACGAAGACCGAAATACATTTTGTTGCACGTTTGCATAGAGAGAGGTTATATTTCATCAAATACAGAATGCCGGCTCAACACAGCAATGTTCAGCCGATGCATCACTTCCTTTTTTCGACAACGACGAAAGCACACGAAGAAAACCTTCGGTCCCTACCTTCTCCCCTCCAGCCATCTCACGTTTGCACATGATCCCCCATCCTCCGTACTGGATGACCCTGTCGCAGCCGGACGTTTGCATCGTTTCAGTCGTCCAGAAATAGCGCGGGCGGCGCGTTTGGCACGCGCTCGGGGTCAGAAATTGGAAGGGGACCTGGGGAACGGTGAATGGGGGAGAAGGTATGGGGGGATGGATTGTGGCGACCACACAACGTTGGAAATTATTTAGGGTGCCAGCGAACCGGTCACCGCAACCGCCGAAAGTAACATTTCGTGCCCTCCTCCCGTCTGCCGCCCGCCTATAACTTCCTTCGCCACGTCTGTAGAAAAGGTCAAGCTCCCCACCACCCAACACACACCACTCGCTCCTTTTTATTTCTTTCTTTCCTTCTGTCCCCTAAAGTTCCCTCCCTTCAATGTTCTTTTTTAGTCAGCCTGTTACAGCGTGTTTCGGTCATCCCGGTCATGGGATGCAGTGTTTGGTGCATGACAACTCATTCGTCATACCGTTACTCAAATGATAAACTGTTGTAGGCGGAATAATTGCGGTTGAATACAGTTACAACCATGACCAAGCAAGTGGACCTTACAGCAAACCTCGCGAGGCACAATCATGTTAATTTTCTGTGAGTAGGTTTTAGTCACCACTCGCTGAAACCTTGAGGTAGAAAGAAGTGTATGTAGAAGGTGGCGAGAAGGCGCTAGTTCAAAACCCGATTGGCGCAGCAAACTTCTCCCTAGTCTACCCTGTCTACCCAGCTGGTGGGAAAGGTACCTGGCTCCCCTGAGGGTCGGGGAAGGTAAGGCAGCGAGAGAGAGAGAAGATGGGCAGAGTATCACAAATCTGCATTGCAACAGATTCATTCACTGACCAGTCTTTACTACTGACCACAACCCACCCGAAAAGTCACAGAGAAGGGTGGAAGGTAGGGTAATAAACGAAGGGAAGTGTGAAAAGGGTTTTTATGTGACTTGACAGGGGGCGCACTTCTTATCGTTCGAACAGTCGTCAACATTCTCAAGTCACATGAGTCTTTACTCTGTTAAAAAGTGAAAAGGGGTCATGTCACGAAACCCTCCTCGTCCTACCCCCACCTCTCCTTCCCTGCCATGCCCCTTGACCTGACGCAGACTTCCTTCCCCACACCACTTCCTCTCCACTGCGGTTGCGCGGTGAAACGCACTTCCTGTCTGCGGAAGCTGCACACAGGGACAGGTGCATGCACGCTTGCGGACGAAATGCAAGGAACTTTCTGCACTGGCTTGGTTGGTGGGGGAGAGGGTTGGGGTAGAAGCAAGTAGGATGCAAGCCCTCCTCACAGGCACAGCCTAAAATGGACGAGGTTGACCTGCCATGACACGTCACGTGGTCAGAACCGGAAGCCCCAACCAATATAACGAACATCAAACCCTTTCGGGCGCAGGATCTGACGCCCCAGGGTCACGCTGACGTGGCTGGGTCGCGTGCACTGGCAACGTGTGGCAGTCTCGGTTGAATGCATCAGCGAGCACTGGAAAGTTTGGCAGTCTCGCCTGGATAGATCGGAGTGGATTGGAAAGTGTGGCAGTCTCGTTTGGGTAAATCTGAGTGGACTGGAAAGCGTGACAGTCACGTTTGAGTTAATCGGGGTGGGGTGGACTGAAACGTGTGTCGGTTCCACTTGATCACACTGAGCCGACCTGCGTCTGCTTCTGTACAGAGGGTGCTTGGAGTGAGCCTAAGGACGAAGCACTTGACTGTACGGGAGAACAATACTTATAGTCCAAAGGAACTGAAACAAGTTCGAGCAGGAGGCCAGTGACTAGGTGCGCACTTATTGACCCTCGTCTGGAGAGGTACTGGAGTGTAAGCAAGCGCCTTAGTTCATATGTTTTAATTTTTTTTCTCCTTAATGAGGCGCCTCTAATGTGTCTGCCTCAAGATGCCACTCGTTATGCTCCGCTTTGAAGTTGCCTGTAAGTCTCACGTGGTGTCAAATCAAGGCTTGGTCTTAATTTTTTTTATTTAATCATTTAATTTTCTACGTAACCTGTTACTCCTTCATTATTTATTTTTGGAAAGCAGTGACACCATAGTTACCGAGCCATTGAGGCTCGTGGAGACCTTCATGACCTACTTGCTGACCTCGCTGGTGACGTGTACGCTCCTTGGGTGGGTCGGTCAAACAAGTAGAGAGGTAGTGTGGTGGTGGTGGTGGTGTGTCACCCAGGC
>SRHC01003611.1:373429-401467 GCA_004794325.1 Pomacea maculata | reverse complement strand
TAGGTGAGTCTTTCTGTGCTCACCGGTATTCTGTGTTTACCTGTATTCTGTGTTCACCTGTATAGCTGATTTGAAGGAAGTGGTGTTGGGGGGTAAGAGAGGGCGAACAAAAAACGCAGCAGAGATGCAAAGATTGCATACAGGAAAGAAGATAATCCAAAGACACACACCAATACATCAGGCGCATGCTCGACAAAGCACACAAGCAAACAAAAAGTAGCACTCTAATGAGTGTTCAGTGCTTGTCTGGCTGACACCTCTCTCTCTCTGTCGGATTTATCACCCTCTGTGTTCTTTGCGCTAATGTAGCTAAATCGGCTTATCAGAAATCTCTGGAATAGTCTAGAAATAGAACTCTCTGGAATTGTCTAGAAACAGACTGTTACAGTACAATAAAATTCTTTCCCATTTTCTAACCAGACAAAAGGTCTTGCAGACTGCTCTTGTTCAGCCGTCAGCCGCCGACTGCGTCTATAAATTTTCATATTTTTTTGTCATGTTCTTGTACACACCTGTCTTCAATGAACACGAAGCCAGAGGCAGACAGTCCCACCTGGCAACTATTTCTAAGGAGAGGCTTTGCCAAGCTAAATGTCGAGGTACCGCAGGGGCGCTAATCTTGTGAGGGGCTCACCGTGTCCAGCGCGTGGAACCAGTCCTCTCCTCCCGATACATCCCTTGATAAATAGGGTGACCACCACCCACAAAGAGTATAGAAGTTTGTTCCGCCACCGCTGGATGAGCTAAGAGATACATGTACTTCCGGTTGACGGGACCAGCAAATGAAAAGCCTGCGACTTCTGAAGGAGCCAAAAAAAATTGTAATACAATAAGTATTGTACATAAATTATAAATCGGCCCTTCCATGTAGTTTCTCAAGTACATCAAGTAAGATGAGAATTGCATATGCCTAGCAAGCAACCAGTGTCGGGGGCCAATAACTTATATTGGACTGTATGTCGTTAGCAATGTCATTAATATAAAAATGAAAAGAGAACCTAAGACAGAGCTTTGAGGCATGGGGCGCTTACAGGGGAACTTTCTCTATTTTTCTCTCTATAGCTATGCAATGCATTTTATACTTATAGAATTCATTCTATAGCTAAGCAATTCAAGTGTATAATAATGTATATAATATAAATGAAATACTTTAATTTTTATCGAGTTTTTTCCTCTCTCTCTAGCTATAGAATACAATCTTTATACATTTGTAGACATTATTATACAATTGAATTGTTTAACTAGAATGCATTCTGTAGCTACAGAATGAAATTGTATATGTACATATATAGTGAATTTAATAGCAACTTCTGAGTAATAAATGAAATACTTTGATTGTTACCTAGTTTTTCTCTTTATAGCTATAGAATTGAATTGTATAAATATAGAATGCAATACATACGTATAGAGTGAAATTTATAGCTATAGAATAAATTCTATAATTATAAAATGCATTGTATAGCTACTTAGAGAAAATTCCCCACTTGGCGCCTCCTACAGGCTTCTCCACTTGGCTCTGCTCTTCCTCGCTGTTGAAACTGCACGGCACGATCCCAGACCCTTGGTGCCAGTGTTCTGACGACCAAAATTAGGAAGTGAAACAGAACAGGACGGCCTTCTCATACTGTCTCCGACCTGTGTTTAGACAAGATCGAAAGTAAACGATTGTTTTGTAATACGAAATTTTTAGCGAAGCTATTCAGAAAGTTTATTATTTATTATTTAAGCTCAACTTGCCACTTATCTTGAATGTTTCTGTAACTTTTGAACTTTGCAAACACTTTGTGGCATGACATATTGAGCTGCCAAACCATATGTTTACCCTGGCGACCGCCGATCCTGACAGCAGACTGGAAACGACTGTTTAGCATAAGCCAGGGTCGGTTTGATGGGCATCAGTTCAGATTTTAGCTTCAGCAACCTTTGTTAAGAACGGCACAAGCAAATCATTAAGTCGACACCATGAGACCTTGCTTCACCCCACACACCACCACCACTCGACTCCCTAATAGTCATTAAGGCTAAGATGTAAGTAAATAACATTTATATAACATGTTAAAAATGATTTTCTTTCTGATGGTCTTTCTTTCATGCGAGCTAGCTAGGCGAGGCGAGGTTAGGGTGCACACCTTGCCTAATGGACGAAGGGCACCGCTTCACTTAAACTGTCGTGTTGACTAATTGAGCGTTGTGATGTTTAGCCCAAGGGATGGTCGGTAAACAAGTCTTTAATAAACAAATTATTCATTTGTTTATCGGATCCATTTTCTTGCATGGTCACAAATGGCGTTTGTTGGGGAAGGAGTATATAGATGGGAAGGTGAGGGAGAGATTTTAATCAGTAAGGGAGGAGTAAACAGAGTATTTTCAGAGAGACACACACACGAACTATGCGCAGTTTCAGTTACTCTGCATCTGTTCTTATTGTATTGTTATTGAAGTATTTGAAAACAAATATTTTCCTAAGCCTGCCTTACTCCAAGTCAGTAAAACGGAACAGCTGTTTTCTCGTTTTCTTTAACGAACATACGTCAGTCATGCGGAGTCATCCAGGTCATGACCCTGCCTTTTTTTCGATCACCCACGCAGTATGTGCACGTGACAGAACCCGCGACACACACACAGAGTATTCCAGATGGTTCTCTTTAGAATGGACAGGGAATCGGAATCGTTTCGAGTTACAGGAGACACAACACATGCGAGGGCGAGTCGCCACGCTACAGGAGGTCGCATTTGCTCCTCGCCAATCCTCATAAACCACACACTAATGAGCAGCCAGAAAGTGGACGGGATCTTCAACGCAGCAGCCAATCACTGCTCAGGTTGTTGCTGACGTTATCCGACGTCACGCATGTCGCACATCCTGTTGCCTTGCCATCAGTACTCTGATATGGCACCAGAGGGCGCCAGGCGCGCACACCATGACCGGGATCCGTTGTTTAGTGACTTTGATCTTCACCCAATGACCGCCGTCTTTTGGGTCGAGCGATAGATGCGCGAGGGGGTAAAATCGGTCACGTGGGGGGAGGAGGGTGGACGATAAGGGACAGAGGTATGCAGTAATTGGATCCTCTGTTGTCGATTCTTTTTTATTGTGTTTGCTGAAACATATGCTCCCAGCTCTGCCATTGGCTGATTTCTTCTTTATATGTACAATCCTGAAGTCTGTGTTGTTGACCTCTTTAAGCACACGGGATATTTGTAGGCGGGTATCTCTAGGACGGTGGGGTGGGTGGGGTTAGGGTGTATATGAAAAAAAGTATATTTCACAGAGCTAAGCCCAATCATTAGAAATGAAAGGAGTCGTCTACCCTTAGTCTTTTAAGAGTGTTGTTCTTAATATGTGTTTGGGAACAAGAGGGTTGGTGGTTGGCCGGGAGACCGAGTGCGTGAATCAATGGACAGAAGAACGAACAAATAAGTTTTATCGATCCAGCCATCGACCCTTTTCAAGGGTGTAGTGATTTAACAAGAATAAAACAAGATGTGTAAAGTCGCCCTGACATCAAAGACTTCATTCAGAAGACTAAATCACGAACACTTACGAAACAATCATGCATGAAACTGAGGGAGGAGGAGCAAGGAGGAAGCAGTGTGTGGTTGTGGCGGTGGTGGGGGAGGGGAATGCGTACGACCGCGCGTGGGGCGCACAGCAATGTTGATGATTTGTCCAGCTCTGTGGAAAACAACACGTCCCCGGTTATTCGCCTCCCGCGTGGCCCACATTACTTATTAACGTGTTGTTTACAACGGCTTCTGCGCCCGACGTAAACGCACGTCTGTGACGCACATCACGCGCCTGACGTCGGGCGGGACGCTGTGTGGTGCTGCGCTCGCACGACCTTGGGTTCTCACGCGCCGCGGCTGTGCTGGGTTACTCCGTGAAAAAAGCGTAGGAGGGAGAAACACAGTGTTTTTACTTTCCCCGCTCACCGAGTTTCTATGGTTGCCAAGATCTAGCCGCTGTACGGCCGTTGTTAATATGCCTCCCCCTCCCCCCTCATTGGCGTGTCGTCGGCAGCCACTTTTCTTGAGCATGACGGAGGGGGTAGTTGGGAGGGTAGGTTCTTGTCGGAAGGGAGGGAGTATGTGTAGGGGTGGGTTGGGGGGGAGGAGATGAAGGAGTTATGAAGGGATGCCAGGGGAGAGAACTGTGGTGGATGCTTTGCAAATCGTTTGGGAATTAGCGTTTGGGCAAGTGGTTCTTTTCATTTCTCGCCCGACATCTTTAGCGAGTCCTTGATTTCTACATCGTCGTTTTTTTTTTCACACCCCCTCCTCGTTCAGCACCAACATCACATCATCGCCACTGACATTAAAAGCTGCAGTTGTCTGTCAGTGGGTGCCCTTGTCATAGTTATCCGCCCCCTCATCCCCGTCTTGCTCTTACAGCAAGCCTTCTCAAGGAGGCAATGGTTCCATCTGCATAATGGATCAGCACATTCAAGCGGAACAGCCCAAACATACAAAATACGGTTCTTAGATTTTGCTAACAATGGGTGGTGTATCTTCTCAGAATTACACCATTGTTTACCTTCATTTATAACCTTCAGGGCTTCTGCTTACGCATAAAATTGCGTACAATACGCATTAAAAGTTCGGAGGACCCCTTCAATTTTCGTCAATGGGGACCCATTCAAATTTGGGCACAGAACAGGGACCCCTTAAAAATCTGAAGGAGGGGTCCCTGGGACCCCAAAGAATTTAGCCTTAGCAGAAGCCCTGAATTTTTTCTTTTAATATTCGAAGTTGTATTCCAGCTACTGAATTAGTAACCCCAGCTGCTAAGACTTACAAGAATAAGCCGTTTTAAAGTTCGCAAGGGATATTAGAAACGGAAAGAACAGAAACGATTGTAGAATGTTACAAGTTGCCTTTCCACAAGTAGGGTTTTTAATATATATATAAACCATCATGTAAAGAATTTCAAAACTTGGTCATACGTTTCTTCCGCATGTGTCCTGTTAAGAAGTTCCGAATGTTAATATTCCATAATATTTCTATAAACTGAGCAATCGTGAGTCATGCAGGAACCAACTTTATTTGCACACATCGAGACCGTGTGTTATGTGCGGATGGTAAGATTTGTGAGGTCAACAGGCTAGTGTGAAAGTTTGTCAAATCCTCATTCTACTAGCAAAAGATTTTTATTAATATTAGACGACATTATGTATTTTTTCGGTGATCGCGATGAGTGTTAAAAGAGAGAGAGAGCAAGAGAAAATGCTTTATTTACCAAACTTTTGTGACGATGTATATTATTGGATGAACAGGTGTATAAGCATCGTTACAGCGCCGTGTGTGTATTTATAATTATTATAATTTAGTATTGCATATAAAGTCATTTATAGAGCATATTAAATCTTTATTAGTTGTAGCATTATTGTACTTGATGTATGTTTATATTTATATAATACAGAGAGATTTAGTAAATTTTGCATCACTCAATGTATATTTTGTACAGAACTTCTCGAGTGTGAAAGAATAATTTTGAATCTTGTCTGCTTCATCTACGGGTATCTGTCGAGATTCCACCTTTGCTGAACACGCTGACCATTCTAGCCATTCCCCCTCCCCTTGATTCCTTAGATTCACTCTGACCCCCCACCCATCACACCTCTTTAAAAGTCGCCATGAAAACAAACTCTGGGATCTCACTAAACTCCACAGTTCGCATGCGCTGTCATAAATTAACCTTGCGACCTGTCCACACGAGTGTCGGCACTTTCAGGCTTCGTGGCAGCCATCTTGAACTCGACGAATGTTTTATTTGCGTGTGTGTTTTTCTTCTTCTTCTCCGTTTTCCTCCTGCACAGATAAGGTTTTTCAGCCCTCAGCATTCCGGTGTCCTTATTCCTCAATGCTGTTGTCGAGGTGTCTTATTGCGTTTCACAAGAATGTCTGTGACATCAGACAATGGCAGTGTCCCACACAGCTTCCTCTGTGGCCATTCGAACGCACAGTGAACGACAAACTCTTAATTTGCTTTCTCGGACTAACTGCGCACTTGACCTTTCTGAGTCTTTTATTTCTTTCTTTGATTTGTTCCTAACAAAATCGCTCTTTACTGATTTTATACCAACCATGTCTCATTTGCCAAAAGCTGGCACAATAGACCTCCCTTTTGATCGTTTATTGTGCTTTGAAAACCAGTTTGTAACGAATTTGTAAATCACTTATTTTCTTATATGCTGTATTTATTTTGCCGAATTAATTATCATTATACATGTGGTTTAACTGCCAAGGTATGAAAAGCAACATTTTCATTTTATTTATGTTATCTTCATTAATAAAAGTAGAAGTATTTGGGTTTTTTAAACAATAGCTCTAGAATTCAGAGTCATCAGAAAGACAAAGAAAGCACTTTGTTCCATTCTTGATGAGTGGCATGAAAGCTGACAACACAGTAGTCAGACCACGGAGACTGTGAGAATAGCGAGCTGCGGTTCGGATCTCATCTCGGGCACACGTGCAGTTCTTCTGGGTGTGGCTGGTTACAGGGCAGCAGAAAGCCAGCACGGGTTCAGAGGCAGACGAATGGGAGGACCCCTGGCATTAAATTGTGATCGTAAATTAGCCTTTGTCAAAACGTAGTAGTAAGCTTACAAGTCGATGTCTATTATCAACATTAATCAAGCAATATCGACAGACCTGGCAGCCACCGGGTTAATTAAATGCGAGCAGAATAAGCTCAGCAGTACTACATGCACTGTAAATATCGGTCACTCGGAATAAACGAACGGAAAACCAATAGAGGAAAAAAAGGAAATAAAATTTTAAAAACCGAAACGAGTATCTTCGTTATGTTAGTCACCCACTAAAAACTGAATTATTACACTCGGGTTCAAACCTACCACAACCACCCTCACCGTCGGAAAAGGTCGGCTGTTGCGCACGTACAACAAAGCATATTCATCATTCCTTTCATCAATTAAAATAACAAACGTGCCAACTGCGCAGCAACAAACAAAGGCTCTTCTGTTTCTGTTATTAAAATAGAAAATCAGCAGCAGGGCCGGTGACGGACTATTTTGCGCGGTAGACACGGACACACTGACCATCACACTCAACAAAACCCGGTTTGTTATGCTTTAAAATTTAAGCTTAAAAATATTATTTTCTTGCGCTTTGCTTCTACCTGACTATCAGTGTGTTCACATTCTTTTTTATGCTTTTTTTTCACACACTTCAACCTAAAATTCTGAAAGTCGGATACTATCCGGTCAAGGAAACTCTTTCTTTTTTTAAGTAACTGATTAAAAATAATTACATCAGTAAAAACAACATCAAGTCAAATATCGCCCCTTCCCCCTTCTCTGTGTATGTGTGTGTGCGCGCGCAGCTAAATGCAAACACACTTGTATATGTCTAAGAGATTACTTTATTCTGCTTTACTCACACATATAAACAAGTTTGTGCGAAATCTGATATGCTGCTGTTTCTTTGTTGAACCTGAACTGAAGGATTTCATCTTTAGTTTTCGAGAAAGGTCATCATGTCCTTTATCTCTGTCCTCATCTTTTTCTCTTTCTGTTTATCTCCCCTTGTTGCCAGGCCCAGGCTGAAAACAGCGGAAGTGACGAAAACTAGGTTTTACTTTACCACCGGCAGCGGGCGAACACCCTGTAGCGGCTATTTCATCCCCCTTCTGACGGCCGCAGTTATCGAACTGACAAGTAAACATGTTGTTTTGTTACCCACTCCGCCCCTTACACCACAAGTGCGCATCAACAGCTATAATTATTTTCCTAGGATGACCACTCACAACGTAAACCAGTTACAGTTTTGCGCCGCAAGCAATATCAAATCCCGAGATAAATATGAGAGGTAACCGAAAGTGAGATATTTCTCAGACGGACTCTGTATTTACGACTCGCAGGTTTGGACGGAAGTGCGCAGAGGGCGCTCTTGATGCTTCTTAGGGAAGCTGGATGAAGCCCGGGTGTGTCCTTTTGTTTCACTAACTGGCGCATGCTTTGAACAGAGGGATCAAACAATTTTTTTTTAACTTTTATACCCACATTTCTGTTCGTCAGGATCGATTTAAGCTTTAAAATGAAAAGTAATTAGTGTAAAAATGTGCATATATGTTGGAACTAAACATTGAATATTATAAATGTTACATTAAATAATATGATTATTTGCATAAAATTTGTAGATGATTTAAAACAAAATAAACGGAAAATTAGTAATGGTATCTATCAATAAATATATAAAACATGATATTGTGATAAATGATTTATGATGCAACAATGGCGAAGAGAAGATATCACGCCGTATCTTATTTTGAAAATTAAATACAACAGACAAAATAAATTTCAAACTAAGGGCCTCAGGAAAGCACCATCATAAATTTCATCTGGTAATTTAGTTTCCTACATAAGGCTGAGACTTTTATGCTCCTCCTTTCGTCACTTCCTGTAGACCTGATAATTCAATAGACTTCACGGGTTGTTTCCCTTCACAGCCACGACTGCTTTGAGTTGCATCCTCTTGCCTAGGCAGTTTCACCGTTTCACGTGGTTGTAGTTTAGTGTCAGGCACAAAAACATTCTTCACGAACACGCACGCACGTGTGAACACACAAAGGAGGGAAGGAGAACAGACAAAAATGGAAAAATCCTACAAGCACTAAAGCTTTAGTTCGGTGCGCAAAAAAAAGAAAAAGAAAAAACCATCATGGCACACTATAGCCGGTTTCACATTCGTCTAAAATGCGGGTAAAATTATTGGGTATTCTATCAGCCGTTGCTAAAAAAATACCGTTCAAAAATAAATTTTTAATATTATCATGATCTTGATCCTAGATATCTGCCTTAATTATTAGCGCCTTGTTTTTATGCATTAAAAACTGTCATCACTGACATTTGATAATAAAGGCAAGATTTAATGTGATGATTATTCCAGAACGTCCTTTACGATGAGACCTTCTGTCCGAATTCCTCTGTCTTCAGACACCCTTGGTAAACTTCCATCAGGTGATGTTCTCTCCTACGTGCTTTACGCGTTTCTACGCGATAGGAAACACAAACAAACAACGGAGTACAGCTGCCAATGGAGAGTGACTTATTCTGGAGCCGGAAATGTGTAAGTGCTTCCTTCCAGCCCCTCCTCCAGCCCCGTCCACCCCTCTGTACCTGCACACGGAGCAAGCGCGTGCAGAAAGGGCCGCAGACCTACGTAGAGCGCAGCTATTATGACCCTATTAGGTCACAGCGCATGGGCGTGCAAAGTGTGTGACGTCTTGGCTTGTTTGCACGCGTCCCCAGCCGGCAAGACGACCTTGCGCCGGAAATGACGCATCGGCCGGGGTGGTGCTGTTTTGGGAGTCTGCGACACCCAACAGTGTGTCATGTGTCACGTGGCCTTGTCGTCTGTTCCGCCTGCCCTTTCTCACCGCCGCTGCCTCCCCTTGCCTGCTTTCATTTGCCGGCCCCGCTACCTCGCCATTGTTGATGAGAACCGAGACGGGACAATAGATGCTGGTGACTCCGCCCAGTCTGACGACCTAGCGCCCCAGCCAAGGCCTCTGCGACGGAGTGTAATTAGTGCCTGACCTTGACCTTCACTCTACGCAGTAACTGATGTGGAAAAGCCCGATCCCACCCCGCCCCCAACCATGCCACCCCGACATAAAGACCATCCTCACTGGGTTTCGAAACATGACCGGGTTTTAGTTTTGCGGGCCAACAACCGCCATGGCACAGATACAACTTTCCTAACATCAACATGCAGTGATTTCTAAGAGTTGAAGGATGCATGTACGTCATTAGGACTGCAGCCAATGGGAGAGCATGGGACATGTGTTAATTAGGCGTATCCGTCTCCGTCTTGGCCCGTTGATCTGCGTCAAGATTTATTTCTAATATTGATGTGTGCCTCTGTTGTTGCCATTTCCCATGTTCCTGGATTTATTTTTGTCTGCGCCACTTTCCTCTCTTTTTTTTCTCTCCTGTGCCATTTCATTTCCACCGCCACATCTGCGCCTTCTTGCCGTTACCTACCTGGTAGAAATATTCATCGGCAGTGTCGATCTTAAACTTTATTTTCTTTTCCTGCAAGTGTTCCACTTCTGATGTCATCTTCTGATGTTCTAAAAATATAAGGTAACTGTGAGACGGTTGCAGTTCATGATCATTCTTCTTTTGCGAGCTCAAGCCTTCTTGATTCGTCAGTTTGGGACAAGAGTACCTCAAACGTGGGCTTGCCTGACGAGAAAGAATCTATCCGGGTGTAGCAACAACACCGACAGGGAAACAACAAACAAGAAAAATACACCAGGTGATTTTGTTGTTGTTGTTGTTGATGATGAAAGGTGGGGTGGGTGGGCCGAGCAAGAGAGTAAGGCACAGAAACGGGACGATGACTGTCGAGGGTTGTGGAGTCTATGATGTATGTCTGACGTCGTTAATCTGGAATTCACCGGCCCTCGCTGCCGACGTCTCGCTATTGACGTTTCGATCTCGCGCCGCACGAAACCCGAGCCGCCAAGGTCACAGCACTTGCCTACAGAACTACGTATGTTGCCCCCTCCCCCCGCTGAGAGAGAGAGAAGGAGGGTAGCTGCACAGCCGACAGCAGGAGGAAGGAGAAGCGATAGGAGCAAAAAAGGGATGGGTAGGGGAAGTAATTCATAAAATCTGGTGCTTGGGCTTGAAGGTCGTAATTAGTTCTCGGCTTTCCGTCTGGGATGTTGGAATCGTTGTGAGGATGCTGTCTGTGAGGATGGAGTAGGTGGGAGAGGGTGGTGGTGGTGGTGGGGGGAGGACGTCGGATGTGGGGTAGGTGAAAAGGGGTGGGTTGGTGGAGGGTGAACGTTAGATCTAAAAGGAGAGAAGCACTGCTTTGAAGAGATGCTGCGTAGGAGGAGGCTGAGAAAGGCATCTTACAGAACGGTTTGAACGAGGATAGGCAAGCATTGAGGAGCAAACGGTGGAGATGATAGAAATAGGAAGCGCGGGCCATGAATGGGGGTGGGGTACAGCGGGTAACCTTTATATCGGGTGGCAGCGCACGTGATGTATACGCACAGAGGCTGAATTCAGAAACAAGCGGAGGAGAAAAAAGAAAAAAAAATCTAGCACAGTAATGTACTCTTTACGATTTCTTTTTTAAGCACGAGCTAATGCGAGTGATCTACTTAAGCAGACGTGCAACGGTGCACGTGATCAAAGCATCAGCAGGTAAGCATGGCAGATTTGTACATACAAGGGAGTGCTTGATGAAATAAAGTACATAAGCCAGCGGTTATGTAAGGCTTTGAGAACGGCTGCAAGGTTAAAAACAAGGTCTATAATAAACAATGCACTCTAACATCTTTGTTCAATAAATCCTCATGGTGAAGCAACCATCTGCGTCACTGGCATGTCCACGTGACCTTTCGCTCCGTTAGGACCTTGCACGCTTCGAGACAAAAGATGCAAAATCCTTTAAAAAAATTCTTAAATGAAAAAAATGTGACATGTAACTTTAAAAAACAAATACCAAATTAGTTCTACAGCGAATTTTTTTTTACTGGTCTGACAAGGTTTCCAATAACATTTGCTGCGTTATTTCAAGAACAAAGCATGTCCAGCGGCAGACGTCTAAGCTGTGGACTATGGTATAACGAGACACAAATAATTTATATACAATCCCAGGCTTGTTTTTCTGCTTTGTCCTTGTCGATCGCTTCTTTGATATGAAAGGGTTAAGCTTGGGCCTTAATCTTCACCTCTGCCATCCATAAACAATGGGGTTTCAAGACCCTTTGTTCCCGGGTTACCGCCATGTTTTTCTTAGTCCCTCGCTAGCCTTTTAAGGACATATCATATTAATGCAGGCTTTCGTGTGTTGTGACGTCCGCCTCATAAACAGCTGAATAGATTTTCGGAACCAAAGCCGGTGTTTTTCACACGCTCCGGGAAAACAGGGCCATGGTGCTGACGTCACGACCTACCGCGCGCACGCACACACACACAATGGACACCACGGCGGGTACCTGAGTGACGTTCTTTGGTGTGGGAGGTCGCAAAGGACACGCTACCCTACCTACCCTACCTACCCTACCTACCCTCCCCCAACACTGCCTTCCGCTCCAGTGCCGCTACCCCAGTCGCTGCTCCCTCATCGGCGCTGCTCTCACCTTGAACGATCGGCTATGTTTAGCCTGGCGGCGATGCCTCCTGTTATTTTGGCGCTTTTTACCAAAATACACTAAGCTGACGACAGAACTGTGAAAGCTTTCTTTTTTTTTTCTTCTTCTTCTTTCTTTTTGCATCACCGCCTACTGAAAGGCGCTTGTTTGCTGCCAGTTATCTACCCTCGCAACTGGTCTTTGGCTTGTTTTCCCACGTGGAACACGAATCATGAACCTCTGTTGGGATGCTTGACTATTTCAATTGAGATGAGATAGTTTACAAGTAAACAGGGAAATAATGTGGTAGATATAGCTGGCAAAAACAAACATTCGAGAAGGCACTGTAAATTGTTAGGGGAAAAACTGATAAAGACAACAATTTTTTTTGAAAGAGGACTTCTTATCGTAGAACCGCAAGGGTTACCGCGGGGAGCAGGTTTAACACAAGCCAGAATAAATACAAACAACTGATGAAAAGAACTGACCCCTTCTGGAAATATAGCATTACAGATTGTATTGCAGAGGGTGCACTTGTAATTCTGAAATCACTTAGGACTGATGGGGGTTTGCAGTTGATCGTAATACAATCTCTATAAATTGTCAGCACAAAAAGAAATCCAAAGGCTGATGTCAACAATTACAAAAAAAAAAAAAGTTGATTTTGACCTGGATGTGATAAATTTTTGCTACTTTTATCTGAATACAGAATTTTTCAATTACCTTTAAAATTACTTCACAAGCAATGTTTATTTGTAATTTTCTTTTATTAAAAACTATATAAACAATATTTATAAACCAACAAACAAATTACAAATCAATAATATAATTGATCTTTTCATCTTCTCCAACAACTTCCAGAAACACACAAAATGTAAACTATAAATAAATAACATACACGCTAATACCTATTGGCACTCTTCCACTCACCTCTGTCTCACAGACACGCGCGCGCGCGCGTACGCACTACACAATACGAGATAGCGCAGGTGTAGAAATCTAACTGCAATTATTATTTTTGTTTAAAAGACCCTTTCGATAGAGAACAAGGAGCAAAGTTACATCAGAACAAACAGGCAGTAAAAATTAAAGCAGGCCACAAATATAAAAGGCAAAGTGAGATCAGATATAAATATACAGGGTATAACTACAACATGAGCTGTCACAAGCAGAACACGAGGAAAAGACAATCAAGACTAGAAATATAAACACTTAGAGCACTCTGAGAGTTGTCTCTCTTTCAATCCGATGCCTCGTTTGAACGCAGTAAACAACAAACAACCATAAAAGTTACTAATGTGCTTCTCTGGATCCCCTCACACGGCGAGTAGATGGCGACGAGGAGGCAGACAGATCAGATCGTTTTCTAAAAGGAATACTTAAAATAACAACTTCTAAGAATGCTTTAGCAGGTTAACGAAATGAACAACTGCCATTGGTTTCAGTTCCTAATCTTTAAGGAACTTTGCTGTCATTCGCTTGCCACGAAAGGGATTTCTTCCTCATAGTTTAACAGAAAGCTCTGTCATTAAGCAGAAAGGAAAATGCGCTGTTGATTGTTTTCCCAGACGGTGAATAGTGGGCATAAGATTAGTTCCTGCGTAAAAACCACAGCCAAGGCCAGAGCATCAAGAAACACGTATATAAAGCATTTTCGTTACTAGTCTACACTTGTGATGACAGGACTGGCAGAGGGAGATTTGTGAGAGAAAGGAAGGAAGAGAAAAAAAAATAGAAGAGAAGTAGGGGTAGGGTGGGGTGGTAAGAATGACCATGTTTTTCCCTTCTTGCAGTGTTTTTAGCTGGCGTGATGCGAACAGAACGGAGTAGTCACTCGGAAGTTAGAATCTGTTTTACTTAAAATGAACTAACTCCCAGACGTTTGAACTTTATTTTGCGTCCAGACTAACATTTGTTTCTTATTTGTGCCTCATAGAACTGTCATGAGACTGTATCAGGTTTCCTAAGAAGTATGAGGAGCGATAGCTTTTTGTGCAAGCCTGTTTACCTGTCTCTCCTTTGATGAGACACAAACACAGACGGGGGGAGGGGAGAGAGATTGCTGCGTGCACTTACTCCGTGTTTCGCGAACTTTCGCTTATTTTGTGCAGCTGGGAGGGAGAGAGAGAGGGAGACTGCACAGGAAAAAAGCGATATGACCTTTCTGTATTGCGATCTAAATTGTGGACGATGCCATTTGTTGTCCTCACAGCTCGACTATCGGGGGCAAGCGGTACAAGTATTTCATTACTCAGGCAGCCAACCTCACCAAGTCTTGAAAACATTTTCTCCATCAGCCTCTCGACATAACATGTTTTGCTCTTCACGTAGCGTGTAACTTAAAGCCAAACCCATAGAATTTTTAGGCCACATTTCTCTGCTGACTTTCACTTTTTGTTTTTGTTTTTCTTTCCCTCTTTGTCGCGGCGTGGAAGCAAACAAATCTGGAGTTTTTTCCCCTACCAGTCGTTGAGTCAGTTTTTTCTCTCTCTCTCTCTTTAGCGTTGTTGTTTGTTTTTGTTTTCTTCTTGGCAGACAGAAAGTCTTTACAGGACGAACTCGGATTTCAGAGGTAGGTCCTAGAAAGTGCTTTGACCACCGCTACCACCACCACAGCCATTACAACCACTAGTGTCTGCTGTGTCTCCTGCTGTTCACCCTCATTCTTGCGGTCGGTTTGTAAATCGTGACTTGGCGCAGGATCTGGACAGGATTGTATCCGGGAAACCAGGAGTATAAAGAGCCAGCTACCCAACATCCCGATTTAGAAAAGCTAAACAGTCGCCGGAATGAGCCTTGAATGTCCTCTCGTGTACCAAACACACAAGTGACAGAAGAGGGGGGAGGAATGACGGAGGATTACAACTTTTTGCGCTGGTTCGATAGTACAGACCTGTCTCTATATTTCTAGAACATTTAGTTGTTGGTTTTTTTTTCTAATTTATCGTTTTCGTTGAGGATGAGGACGACGTTAAAAAAATGCGATGACAGATGAGGAGAAGAATGTGTTGTAAACAAAATGATGTGATGATGTGAAATATGAAACATTCTGTCAATGCTGTTGGTCTCGGTGTGACTTTGTTACTGTTTAATGCATTGGCCTATACAATACTAATTTTGTATTATTTTGACAACTGTAAGTATATCTTGGGACGTGTCCAGTGTAATTAATATCGTTTGTGTGCCGCCCAGTAATCTGTCAACATTTCTCACAGCTGTGTAGAAGCTATCGATGTTTTTATCCAAAGAAGAGGATCCATCTTTTGTCATCTCTGTGGAGAAACATTGTGTCGATGTTTTGAGTCATCCTCTCCACTTGATCTACAAGGTCGAGGGAGAGGAGTAGGAGGGGTTAACGGTGTTATTCACCCATACATACGTCACACCATCCTGCAGCAGTACCCAAGGCCGTGTTTACCTCCGCCTTAATGATCCCTTAATGCGCTGTTTGTTACCATAGCTGTGGGCCTATACAACACGGGGAACCTGCAGATTATTAGCAAATTGTACATCTGTGCCTGTTTCCAATAACAGGATTCCACAATGCTTCCGTTTGTAGTTCACCCTGAGGTAGCGTTACCTGCTTTCAACTATTTGCTCAATCCTGGATAGTTTGTTTGTTTCTTTGTTCTTAGGATGTGCATTCTTTCAGAACAGTCGGCACTTTTTAAAGAGATTTACAGACGCGCTGTCACGAGAGACAGGAATCATGTGACCACAGGGAAAGAGGTTGGCAAGAATCAGTCTACAACAGAGACTTCATCCATTTTCAGTAAAAAAAAATATTGCCTTTATTGCTTCTTCTCTTTGCTGTATTGGTGGTGCATGGGAAATGTTTCTTGTGATGAGGATTCAATCGAGCGTTGCGACCTAGTCGTACTGTGTGATGGAGGCTTAATTAAGACGATTTCAGACAGGTCAGCCATAGTGCGGTAAGATACTCCGTGCAGTTGTCAAGTGGCCATCTTGTTTCTTCCGAAAGCTGCATCCTTCTTTGTTATGGGTGGTGAGTGGGGCAGTTCCTGCTCATCGTTTACTGTGGGACACACCTGCTTCCTTTGCTTCAGCAAGCAGGCAGTCGTGACCCGCCCTGGACGAATATCAGTAGGACAGAGTGCTTTACTTTCTTATAGTACCAGAGGTCACACTTTCTAGTTCATTTACAGCAATGCACCCTTCGCCTCGATGTGATTCGCAACCCGCTGACCTCCTTGACCGGACACTGTGCTGTTATGAACGACAATTAACACACAAACTAATAGAAATATAGATGATGCTGTGTGAGTGCGGACATTACAGTTTGGTAACATTTTCACCCAAATGAACCTGGCCAAAACATCCGTTCTCGCAGTGCAAACACTTACTGCAAAGGCTATCTTAAAAAAAGAAAAATAAATGAAACAAGAAAGCAATTCCATCAAATAAAAAGCGTGTACCTGAAAATTGCCCGATGCCCTGCATTTAATAATCGGAACAGAAGCTTAAAACTTGAGGCAACCTAAAAAACTCTGTTTACTGAGCACTTGTTACTAGCAAGTAAAATGCAGTTAAAAGAGAGGGCTGGGCTCCGCCATCTATATACATATATGCCTTGACATTTAGTCCCTAGTAGCCTCTACAGCCAATATATCCATAAAATCTGTAAAGTGGTGTATTAACCTTTCTTAAGCTGGTTCAACAGTCGAAGGTTCGCTCTTGAGTGAAAGCCTGTTCCGTTTGGATCGGTCATTTACAATTGCATCTTAGTTTGGCCCAACCACCACACATCCAAGATGGTTGCTACTTGTTCTCGGTTGTGTTCGGAAAAAAAATCCTGTTAACTAAGGTCACATGCAGCTTTGGCCAGAGTATGGACGAAAGGTCGTTGACTATTTGAATGTAGTAGTGAATGGCAGTGGGTTCAAATGACCTCCGCAGAGGTCGAGTTTTATCCGTGACCCCTGAAGAGCTTCCTTTGTTTGTCAACAAGCAATAAGACAAAAGGAAAAGTGGATGAATACTTTTATTTTCGTATAAATATGTGTGTGAAACAATATTTGTTATTTGCCCTAACAGCTGGTCTTCCACCGTCTTCGGCATCTTTTCCTACGTGGAACACGCAAGAGGATCTTCTCTGTTGGCGTGCTCGGTTATTTCACTTGAGGTTTGGTCGGTTGACAAGAAACAAGTAAACAGGAAAATGATGGTAGATTTAACTGACGTATCATTTACCTTTGACCGATGTCCAAGACTTACGATGCGCAATGTCTGTAGTGTTGTTTGGCTACCTCATAAAGCACTAGGCCAATCAAAACCGATATTTCATCAGGTGCTTTAATAATAATAACAACAACAATAATAATACAAAACTAAACTGGTGGCTTTTCTAATGCTGAGCTAGCGGCTCAGGCTGTTGTGACGACCAAGCAGCCGGTCCTCCAAGCAGGTGCCACGTGCAGAAACAACAGCGGTGGCGAGGTGAGATCTGAACCCAGATAATCATTGTAATAGTGACAAGAGCCACCGGACCGAGAATCAGAGATAAAAGCAGCTTTTGGTTTTGATATTATTAGCAATACTAACGGATTGAAAGCAACTATAATTACAATTTGAATCAAGAAATTTAATAAAGTGACAGAATACTAGGCAGCACTAGAGAGGGTATCTCGCGCCACCAAAACGTGAAGCTGAAAGTTCGGGGCAGTCAGTCTCCTCCTGTTTCAGTGGCATAGTAGCCATGACTATGGTCCACTGTGTTGATGTCTTTTAGCGCAAAGTGCATCACTGTTGCACACTACATGCACATCACACACCACACCACATGCTGGCGGATGTAAGATACGGGTTATCAAGGCCGTCTAGGAGTGTGGCATGCCTAGCTGCTTTGTCACGACGTCTTTGATTGGCCGGAGGCGCCGGGCGATCGATCGCTGATAGGGCCGAGCACTCTTGCCGGAAAGTGCGGTCACTTGGTCAGCGCCTGCGTGGTAAACACCATGTGACTGCTACAGCGGTCAGTGACATGCCGCTTGTTGCTTGTTTGTGTATTTTCGTGTCCATATTGCTTGAAATATGGTATTTGCTGTTTCTTTTTTCTGTTAGGATGGTTCTCTCTCTCTGGGTGGGTGCTTACAATGAATATGTCTGTGTGTGTGTGTGGGAAAGCGTAGGCACGCTGACCTGTCGCACATGAGAACGGAAGCGTGATAGATGGCGCTCAGTAGGCAGCTGTTGTCTGCGAAGGTCAGTGCAGCAGGCGTTCGATGCGTGCAAAGCGTAGGGTCACCGAGGTCGAGGTCACAGCCAATGAGTGCTCTTTCAGCCATCGCGTCTACATTACACCAAACCTCCTCCCTCCTGCTTCCCCTCTCTAGCGCACATCTTACCATCCTCCCCTCCTTCTTCCGCCTCGTTCTTCTCCGCGGCAGTGACCTTCAACGGTTAACCCTTCTTCAACAGGCACCCACCTTCAAATGTCCGGTCATTCAAAAGCAACCTCAGCCGAGACTTTAGAAGTCCGAGTTCAATGGCGCGCCGCCTGCATCACTGATGCGCTTCGATTGCAACTTAAATGAAGCAGGACGGGCGGGGTTTGATCGCTGATTACGTCTGATTAAGGACCGGCGGCAGAGGCGGCAGTGGGCCGAGGAAAGGCCATGGGCCAGTGGAGGAGTGTCGGGGTGGCCATGGTGGTGACTATGTGGAGGGCCGTGCAGTCTCGTGCCAGCGATTGGTTTAATGACCTTCGAAGGTTGTGTGTCTGTGCGGGCAATGAACTCTGGATCTCTCCCCGGCTGTGGATGGTCCGTGCTGGCTTCAGTCATGGCTGTCAGGATGAGCGGCCACTGATTGATCTGCCCGCTAGTGCTGGCTGTGTTCAGGCAGGAAGTGTGCAAGCGAGACATGTTTAATGTAGTGCGTGTGTGTGTGCGTGCGTGTGTGAGAGCGAGGGAGGGGGAGAGGGGTTGTTGTTGCATATGTGTTTATATGTTTGTGTGTATCAGTCGATGGTTGCCGGCTGGCTACCTGAGCATGTGCGTCATACCACACCTGGAACACAAACAGTCAATATCCCAACAACAACTATGCGAAAGCATGTGAATAACAGACATTTCATTATCTATTGTCTAGAAGAGTATCACTGCCAGAACACCCACATTCAGGATATACAGTTAGGTATCGACGAAGAATTTTTTTCAAATAGAAACAGGAGTGTGTGCCGGTATTCTGGACAACATAAGGGGGGGGGAGGGGCTGAGAGGAGCACTGCCATTGTCATCGATGCTGAAATGGTTAGTGTGAATTCAGCTGTTCTTAGTGAAGTCAAATGTAGCAATCGAGGTCTGGACAAAAAAGAATTTAATACAAGAACTAAATATGTTCACTAAATGTTTACTCGTGTAAATGTTTACATCTTTACTCAAATAACATAATAACAAATAACAGGTTGGTGGTTTTTTTTTTTTTTTTGCTCAGTCTGTTTTGGCTTTGACAGTAACAATTAATTTTACTATAGTGCTATATCTCCGAAACTATGCCTAAAGCAGTTTACATACAGGAAGACACACACGTACACCGGGTGGAAGAAACTGGACTACTTGGAGAAAAACACCGTTGTGTAAGGTAGGGTCTTTGTAAGTCCCTAAATGATCAGTCAAGCCAATTCTAAATAAAGGGAAGTGAATCCTGGATAAAAGATGACCAATGCTAGATAAAAGATGAGAGCGTGGGATGGGGGATGATTTGATAATTCTTAGTCCAACGGTTGCCTTTCCCAGGAAGTGACCTACGGGCGTTTCGCATCTATCAGTGTACATCACTTGGCACGTGACAGGTCCGCGGCTTCCCCGCACTTTAGTAATTAAGAGACGACGCAGATCAGAGGACCGGTGGCTTAGGCAGGCTCACTAAGTGACCCTAGATAACTATGGCCATTAAAGGCTGGACAACTTTGATTGTCTTGTACTTAGGTGTGATCCGTGATTGGCTGTCGGTAGGTTACGTGGATGGCTGAGCGAGGATGTGAGTGTCAATGACCAGTCGGATGCCCCGGAGGATCTGAAATCGCTGATTTAACTGAGTCTTGGACCTCGACTCAACGTTTCGCCATCAAGCTCTTGGAGGATACTGGTCGTTAAGACAGATTTTCTAGACTGGTTGAAGAGAAGCCTCGTCTGCGAGGATGTCAGCTATCACCAGACAAGGGAATTGGTGTAGTGACTGCTCCAACAGGACTTGCCAGGAGGTGTGCAAGCCCACTCTGTGGACAAAGTGTAGAGTATTACTCTACCAATCGCCATTCTGGTCTGGACAGCGGAGTCCCAATCTGGATTAATTAACAAGATGCTTGGGTCAGGACATTGGGAACTGTTCTTCTCTGAACATGGTGGACATGTCTCGGGCTCTGTCTGGTGCGAGGATGAAGCCATCGACAAGCAACGAAAATCAACGTCCATTGCGCCATTCTTCTCCGGAGCATCGGGAGGACCCTTGTCCAGGGAAGGACAATTCTGTCTGACCTGAGTGGCATATGAATGCATAAACGTGTGTAGCGTGTGCAAGTGTGTTATTTAAGATTGGATAGTGTTGACTCACACGTTATCTGGATTAGTCTAGGAAAGATATAAACAGAACACTTTTTAAAAATTCTTAATGTACATGATTTGAGTGTAAATATATCAGCTTTTTACTTTATTAATAGTTTACCCTTTGATACACTAAACTGCGTTGTGCTGTTATTGGGGAAGTATGATGGGGGCTCAGAGCTAATATATAATATTCTTCATCACTCAGGAGTGTAGTGGAAGCGTCTGCGCACACGTTACATGTCGGTGTGAATGGCAGAATAGTTAGGAAGAACTAAGGAGATTAATTACCATCCTTCCTCCACCTCGCAGTGCTTGCACCCTCTTCACACTCTGTTATCTTTTCTGTTCTCTCGGTTTTTAAAAAATTGTTGCTGGGCGGATGTTGTTTGCTATCAGTGGCTTGTGTACAGGCGCAGATTATTTTTTTTTCGAAGCGCACGCGTGAGATGTGTGTATGCAAATGTGAATATTGGTGTATTTACAAAAATTGTGAATAAAAATCATCCTTATTTATGCTAATAATATATTTTTGCTAATAGTGTTAAGCCAAAACTATTAGTAATTTGAAAAGAAACGAACACATTTTTAATGTAGATCGAAGATTATTACTCATATTTGTTATTTAAAAATTCTTAATTTTTGGCTTATACATTTTAATTTAATTTAATTTTTTCAGTTTTTTTTTTTTTGCGTGTGTAAGCAAACGAACACTTTATCAGATGCTCGAAAACCACAATTTAACGCTCACTCTTAGAAATCGACTTTTTAAAAATTTTAAGCGATTAATTGGGCAAAAAAGATGTAAGTGCAATTTTTGTTTCACAGATATTTTGAAAGCATTTGATAATGTCTATTAATAGAAACAGTGTATTATATAAATGACAAAATGGAGAGAATCTGTCATAAACAATTGTCAATATTCAGAAACGAGAAAGCTCAAGATTTGACAGTGTAATAAGATCTGCGACAGGAGGAGTATTGCCGTAACGCCCTCGGTTATGCTTGAACTGGATATTTATAACTTTCAGTATCAAAACAGTTTCACTCTGTTGTAAACAACTTCTCAAATGAACCTGTTCTGGGACTCTTTTTTTATTTATCTGCGCGTCGCCAACGTTACAGTCAGGTAATTGAAGGCTTTTGAGGGGAGTGTTTGTCCAAATACTGTTTCACTCCATTGATGATAAAAACTATGAGCAGCATTAGCATTGTACATGTCCTTGTTTGTTGGTTTATGCATGGAGGTCCCACTGTTTAAAGACTTTCTAGGGGTTTCTTTTTTTGCTTTTGTTTTTTTGTTTTTTGGGTTGTTGTTTTTTTTGTCATCTCCACTTGAAGAGAGAATTGGAAGACTGAAGTGGAACTAATTCTGTTGTTTACTTTCTCTCGGTGATGTCTAGTTTTGTTCTTTTTTAGCATTCCCCTTGGTGTTTGTCCAAAAAAAGATAAAATCTCCTTTTGAGTTCCGAGTCTTTGAGCTGAATGTTGTTGTTTTGCCGGTTGGACAAATGGCACTCAGGATGTAGTGTTTTTCATTGGCAGGACAGTCTTTGTCGATCTAGGCCACGACCAGCCTGCATGTTGTTGTGTACTGAGTTTATCAGCGGGTTCAAGGACAACCAACAGCGTCCTCTCCCTGAACACACTCTATCTCACACACAAGCAAATCCCAATGGTTAAAAAGTGGGACACACGGGTGTCTATACATCCGTCAAAACCATTCATGCACATTAACAAACAAACAAACAAACAAACATACTGATAAATTAAGAATAACAAATAGTTTGACGTACTTGCTAACGAACCGTTGAAGTGGACACGGTTTTCTTAGATGGAGATGCAAAATTTTTCCTTCATTCTCGTGACAAGCATCTGAAGCCGATGTTCCAAGGCCGGTCACTGCGTCCCGCTCGTCCTTGGCGAATAAGTTGTGGAGGTGTTTGTGTGATTTCCTGGCAGCCTGGCTGCTATGGTCAAGGCCATTATTTGACTGCAGCTCACTGGCGGAGTAACACAAATTGAAGCTCTGTGGGCGGAAATGAGAGCACGCCACACCGGACTTGGCTCTCATTTGACGAAGATGTGCGCGTGGGCTGGTGTAAACAAGAGATGGAAGGGAGGAGGTGGCCTCCAGTGAGTGGAGCACGAGGCAACAGTCGGGGTACCTGGTGGAGGTGGAAGGGTATTGGTCGCAGAGGAGGAAGCACTGCCTTCTGTTGACATGACTGCCTGGTAGCTGCTGACATCATAATGAGATCACCCGGGTGTCCTGTACTGTAGCTCGTGAGTTTGAAAGTATGAAAACATATCCATCTCCTTTCATTTTTACACACACATATATGCAAGCATACGCACACACCCACGTACAGGCGCGCTCACAAACCGATGAAAGTCTGAATGATATATGAACCTTGTAGAATATTCTTAACTGCACACTGAGCCACGTCATCAAACATCGACATTATAACCATCACATCCATTATCCTGTTGCTGACTTCCCGAAACTCGAGATAAACAACTGACGCATCCACATTAAAACAGCAATAATCATAATAATGCAATCAATATCTTTACCTTTTCTTGTCCTTCTCCTTCTTACATTTCGGGAACCTGTTTGCTTCTAGCTTTCTCACACCTTCCACCCCTCTTTTACACCCCCTTCCTTCTCTCTCCTGTCTCCCTCTCTTCGCCTGCTCTCTCTCTTATCGCAAACATTGTAAGGCTGAGAGTGAGAAAGGCTGGTAACCCTAAGCTACAGCCTGAAGGTAAACACCAACTGAGGAATGCATTGATCGTAAACACGAATTTCCCTACATCTAGTTTCTGGCGGCATGGAAGCAACAGAAGGTTGCACAGGGAACCCTACTAGGCCATGGCCTTGACGTGTCTTCGAAACTTCCATTGTCACAACTCCCTGGGGATCAGACAAGAGGGCGGGAGGTTAGCGAGTACCTGATCTGTCCTCCATCGCAGACAAACAATTAGCAACAATCAGGGTTCTGGTGAAAACACCCCCTCAAAAAAAAAAAAAGTACTCCACACAAACAACCCCAGAGTATAGTGTTTGGCTTTGTAACGGTTGTGTTCACAGAAATAACGGCTTACTGTCAGATGGAAACGTTTACAAGCTAAAGATAAGATTCTGACGAGCTTTAACAAGGAACTCATGCATGTCCTGGCTCTTGCTCAACCGTGACTATTCTTTCCTAAAGATAATGAACAGCATACGGTGTGATTAACACGCACCCAGCGCCGCGCATGCGCACACACACACAAAGAACGTAAAGGTTGGTGTAGCCATTAAAGTTGTCCTGTATGTAACAGAATGTGTGAGAGTGAGATCACACGGTTACGCAGTGTGGAATGCCAGAACCTTATTTTATTGTTTTATTATGCTGCAGAAGCTTCACATAAAAGAAATGATGCTTATGTAAGCCACCCAATGTTGATATGCATGTAACCGACAATATTTTATGTTCATATGGCCTTGGAGAGGTTATTCTTTTTATTTATTATTCAATGTATGCTTGCACGTATACACTTGCCCACGCGCACACACACACAGAAGAG
The DNA here is from genome assembly GCA_004794325.1 of Pomacea maculata. Taxonomy (NCBI): domain Eukaryota; kingdom Metazoa; phylum Mollusca; class Gastropoda; order Architaenioglossa; family Ampullariidae; genus Pomacea; species Pomacea maculata. The sequence goes on along the minus strand of SRHC01003611.1, from coordinate 377,215 downwards.
TCCTGCGCCATTATGGAAGGACTTTCTAGCTAAGATTTCTCTGATATTCTCCGTAAGTAAAGACTCATTTTCTGTTACTCGAGCTTTCTCCGGTCCTTTGCTAACTCGTCGTTGTAAGGCAGGACCAGGGTGGGCTAAAGCACGTGTGGGCTAAAGCAAGTCGCTTGGTGCTCGACATGAGTTACAGACCTTCCGAGTGCGTGTGGAACTTCTTTACCTCCACCATCAAGACCATCAGCAGTTTGTTATCGTGGCTGTCGTTCCCCACAACCAGTGTAAACACGTATTTCAACAGTGAGTTGTTTAGTCACCTAGTGGGTTTTTCTGCCTCTGATTTTTGTTTCCCTTGCTGTCTTGTAAGACTTTAAGCCAGGCGCATATCAGTCGACTCATATTTCAAGTTTCGTTAAGCGTGCAATTAAATAAAGGAGATAATAATGATTAAAAATAAGACTGTCACTGCAGGTTTCATCACCACAACCGTTAGCGCCCTTGTCACCTTGAGGATTTGATTTGTTTTGCCCCGAGGTGTCAGGTGCAGGATATTTTGTTTTCGAGGCGCACGTGTGAGACCCTGAGTTGTTTGCTTCTGTCACTCAAGCGAAGTAAATAAGGAAGAAAGGCGGAATGAGACTGTGTTGTCACCAACGTCCTGGCCACAGACCCAGGGCCGTGAGGCATGGCGGCCTGGTTACAGGAAACGGATTAATATTTCCACCCAACCCACCAATCCCTTCTTTCCCACCCACCCCTACTCCCCCGCAGGCACATAATATGTCTGCATCTCTGATATTTTTATGGTCCTGCGGTCCTTTCCACTCTAGCTAGGTACTGTAGAACTAACCCTGACAACATCCCAAGTCCAGGTACCTTGGAACTAGCTGGCAAAAAACATCTCAGATAAACGTTGAGCTTTGGAAGTAGCAGCTTTCCAACTGAACCTAGCCTAGGAACCGTCGCTAACAACTTTCCAGTTTAGCCTAACTAAAATACACAACCATCACCACGAACTTCCCAGGTTTGGAAGGACGGTCCGTCTACAGGAAGCGAACCAAGCCCTAGCAGGATTTGCTCAGAAGTAGGGAATGACTCCAGCCCTGACAGCGAGTGAACACTACACACGTAAGCGCGATGCCGAGCCTAATCGCTGCAGATGACACTTCGTGCCCTTTCTGACTTCCGGTTTTTAAGAGCTGGATGGGCAGGTTAAAAGGCGTGACACTGCCTTGACCCGATTCCATGCTGGGTCTGGGCGGCGCCAGCAGAGGAAGGCACTCACGCGCTCTTCACGGATGTGCATGGCGAGGTGCAGGAGCGGAGAGTTGTCTGCGCCAACGGACGTCCAGGAAGTAAGTCGAGAGCTGGGCGCGAGGTCACAGGACGTGCATGTGTTTGTCAAGTGCGCATGAGCAGCAGCCACTCTGGTTTAAGTGCATCGTTGAATACGCATTTCGTGTGAAATTTATGCAACAACAACAACAAAAATTTGATAAGGGATGGGCATGTACTACAACACAAATTCCAGCAATGGTGGCCAGATCTGGCTTAGCGCATGTCCACGTGGTTAGTCTTCTGGCCCCAGTGCTGGAGCTGGCTGGGTCAGGTGAACAGTCAGCTGTTCGTTAAAGTTTACATCCACTTCGATTCTCTCTCTTTCTCTCTCTCTCACACACATACAAAGCAGACTGGTAATATGGTGATCCATCAGGAGGTTACCTATATGAAGTAAATTATTACAAGCCAGAATATGGTCATATATTCTTTGAAGTGAATCTTTGTGATCATTCCTTATTAGTGCAGTCCGGTCACCTGACCTGCTATGATGGAACCACACGTTGTGTGGCGGAGTCCATAAAGGTACAAACATACCACATCAAAGCTCGCAAAGTACCCTACCAAGTCCACATTTGCAAGCCTGCCAGGTAGAGAGAAAGAGAAAGAACAGCAGTGTTTAGCCAGCAGACATTTGAACTAGCTCAGGCCAGTTCCAGGTAAAAAGCCGAGTTGTCGGGTGTAAGAACTACCCTTATCAATCACTGCAGCAACCTGTGAAATTGGTTTGCAGACCTTTTTTCTGTACATCACTTTATGGCTGTAGACATCGCAGGTAGTCCTCGTGCAACGTGGACGTGTCCTAAATTCATGCTATTTGGTCAAAGTCAAGCATAACACGGAGACCCATTGTTCGGAAATCAAACAGCCAATCAAACAACCACAGACCTTGCAGAAGGACATACTTTGACATGCTGCCTACAAAGATAACAGTCACATGGTAACTATGGGCATATTTGCCCCAAATAATAATACTTCACTCTAAACTAGTCTAACGATCAATGTACTCGAAGTGACTGTTGATGGAGGAGGGTAACTTGCTTCTTCCAAAGCAGTCATCTGTTCAGTTGTCCTTGTGAGAGAAGATTGTGAAGTCTGTTCTGGTATTGAGATAGACCAGTTTCTTTTAAGTCGGTGGTACATCAAAAAGGGTTTCGCCATTACATCTACTCTTATCTCCAACCCTAAGTCATCAACCTTTTTGCACACATAGAGAAAACGAGATCGATGAAATGGGCTAAACAAACAAACAACCGGTACAGCCCTTCACCTGGATGTCGGTGCGCACGTTCTTGCCCTCGACCTGCGACAGATGTTGGATGTCGTGTAAACGAACTTCACGTGTGAGCGAGGGAGAGGAGGGGGAACCAGTAGCAATCCAACCACCTCTACCTACCGTCTGGTTCCTGAATAGAGACACGTGAGTGAGATACTCCACCTGCCGATTGTTAAAACTTGGCCAGATTGTTTATTTTTGTGGAATAATTCTTGACAGAGGTACGCATGCACACACACATGAAAAAAACATAGGTCATGCTCTGTATGTGAGAGAGAGATTGATTTCTTTATTGTTTCAGATAGAGAGAGAAACAGAAAGGTTTGCTAGTTGAAGCTTTGGTCCTCACCCCGTAAGGGACAAAATCGTCTTTGTAATGTGAGAGAGAGTGTGCACAAATTCTATACCATTTTCCAAAACCCATTGGCCAAAATAATGAATAACTTTTCAACTTTTTTTTCTCTCTCTCTTTCGTTAGTTGCCGTGTAAAGACATTCAGGGGCAAGTTCTGGCAACACCCTTGACATCAGCTGCATGATACAGCTCTGTGTGTCTCTTTACCAGGTTTGTTATTTACTCCCTGTGAGTCAAGTCAGTCCTGGTTACAAGACGCTCGCGCCATGACCAAAAAAATAACTCTGAAACGAAATGATCAAACTGTCAGTATGTTTGTTTTTGTTTGTGAAAACATTCCTGGAAAATCGTTCTCAGATGACAAGATGACAACACCTGCAAAGATGGATGTTACTTCGTCTTGTTTGTGTTTACCGCAACCTAGCACAACGCACCAACCGAGACCATGGACTGCTGTCTGTCTGCCGAGACCAACGCTTAGCATTTTGCGAAGTTCTCCGCTGTTAGTCTCGGCGAGCGTAAATAAAGAATGTGACTAAGCCGGAAGCTTTGTAGTCTCATGCCTCGTTTTAGTAGTTAACTGGAAAAAAACCGCCTGCCAGCAGTTCAGTAATACAAGTTCGTGCCGAGACGGTGTGAGACGCCATCTTGGAAGAAGGCGGTAACATAGTTTGCTGTTCTGCAATGAGATCACCATTGTGGTAATCCTTGCTTTCTTCGTCTCTGAGCACTAGGTTTGGGGCGAGAATAAAAGGAAAACAACATATTTTGCAGATGTGGACTAGAAAAAAAATGGTGTCTGGTGACAATTCCTTTTCGACGAA
>SRHC01003611.1:314161-373408 GCA_004794325.1 Pomacea maculata | reverse complement strand
AAAAAAAAAAAAAGACAAGCAAGTCCTGAATCCAAGTCGAATTCGTTCCGTTCTCTCCGTATCTTGGAAGTCCGGGCTAAAAGGTCAGTAAGCGTCTGAATTTCGTCCACCTGGCCTTTGACCCCTCTTCCCTTTTTCTTCTTTTTTTAAAAAAAAAAATCTGTACATAATCTTTTCGATAACGATAGCCTTGTGACACGTAAGCTGATGTATGAGAAGAATACTACAGGAAAGAAAAATTTTCCAATATTTTAACAAAAATGCCATTAGGGACAAAGAATGAACATAATTTACCGAAACAGTAATGCTACCCGATGTGCAGAAACTGAGCGCGGCGAGTTAAAAGACCTTTTTCTTGCCAATAGGACAGAAAACAATTAATAATAATAAAAAACACAAACAAACAAAACAGAAAATAAAAAAATACAAACCTTCTCCCCCAATCCCCTAATGCTTCCATTATTAACAGATTGCCCCTTCTACCATTTCATCTTTCCATGCTTTGTTTATTTTCTTGGCTTGTTCTTCCCCAAATTAAGGATTGCTTAATCAGTCTTGTAATCGGGATACTTAATCTTGCCATTGTCCTTCCTCAGCGATTGCCCAATTCTCCTTCCCTCACACTCCCCTGTACACAGTTTTAGTTCCCTCCCTTCGTGCAGTAATTCTCCTGGAAGGGAGGGGCGAGGGCGAGGGGAATGGTCGAGCACGTGCTCTAACGGATGCAGCTTATCAACCCGGTTTTTTGACGAGATCGCATCAAAAACGTCGACGACTTTGCTGTCAGTCACGGTCACCCGTCTGACAACACGAAATCTGGTTCAACGGTTTAATTAATCACGAATGGGGTCTGAGAAAAGTCGTTCTGACTGCACTCATTCTAGCTTGGTCAACAGCTGATGGCCTTGTACTGTGGCTTGCTTCATATTATTTTACAGAACTTTCAAACCGAGGCCAACACAGATAGAGGCCAACATGAATATTGTGCCTTTTATCTGTGTGGACTTTTCTGGTTCTCTTTTTACTTCTGTTTTCTTTAAAATAAATCTTGGTTTGAATTTACTTGTCTGTCCCTCTCTTTCTGTCTCCCTATTCCCCTACTTCTATATATCTTATATATATATAGTGTATGTGTGCTTGCGCGCGCGTGCGTGAGGGAAAATCAGTGATAATTCTTTATTAATGAGGATGATGCCATAGCCAAATAAAATGTATTTTTTGTTTTGTTGTTTTTTTGCCGTGTAGCATTCGCGTGAGAGAGAGTCTCCGGGCAAAGAAAAAAAAAAAACCAATGTTATGCCGAGACTTCCGCTTTCGTTTCCTCCACTATACGCCATTGCAGCCGGCACAATCTGTTTCATGCTTCAAACTGAGCCCGCAGCTCAAGCGGAAGGCACGTGACTGCTGAAGTGCACGCGCTGACAGACCCACGTGACGCACGTGCGCAGAAGAGCGAAATAGGCTCAGCCGTAAATAACTCGTCATCGTGCTGAATACAACAACAAGCATTTGACATTGGCAGGACGCACTGTCCTAGCAAGTGGACGCAGGGGCCAGACAGCTTGTAGTGATTGGCACAGTGGCAAAAACAAGGAATTAAACAAAATTCGGGGGCTCTAGGTACACCCAGCGTTTCATCTGAAGGATGGCGGTAAATTTGTACCGGTCACGTGCCCACGAGGCAGCGGAAGAGGTTTGTTTTCTGGACATATTTGTGAACGTCTTGATTCTCCTCCCACCTTTCCAAAAATTGTTTTGATGATACAGTTTTGGGGAAAAAAAATCCTCATCCCCCAATCTCTCCCCCGTCAAGGTTGAGACTTATCTGTCATGCCCAGCGAGGGCACAGCATGTAGCACACAACCTTGAAACCCACCCAAGTAAATAAGAGTTGTTTTCGTGAAACTCATTTCTAGGCATCTGCACATACTGTCACTTTTTAAAGATCCTGAACTGGTATCGTATCGTATTGTTTAAAAAAAATAGTTTTCACCATTAATACGCGGGACTGCTCTTATGGAAATCATCGTCTAAATTAGTCTCTTATCTTGGACATGCTGTTCTGTCTCTGCAAGTTTATTCACTTGAAAGGTTCCCTGTTCTTTCAGTGCAAATACAGTCTTGGATAGCTTTCTCTTCCGGTCTGAAAATGTTGGAGATGGAGAAAAACTGGTCCGCAGACACTTGTAGGCTTGAATAGGGAACCTGAAATATAGAAAAGAGTTAGCTGGTGAAAAAAATTTGAACACTAAATTGTTGAAAAAAATTGACATACAGGACATCAAACGTTGCCGTGTGCTTTTGCGTCCGCGTTGGTTCGTGATGTGTATAAAGACATTTTCGACTTGTTTACGGGGAAATTTCCTCCTTAAAAACCAAGCTTTTCATGACATTTTGAAAAAACATTTTTGTTTTCATAGAAGTTTAAAATTTAGCATTTAATTGCTAAATTAACAAATTGCACCATAACTATTATCAATGTTCGTTAATTTATGAAATCTTTTGCTGGAATTAAAAGTGGCTCCGGTCCTGCCCATGAGCTACATGAGGTGGACATTGTTGTCCAGCAAAGTTGGTTTCCCTCAAAGAAAATGCAGACGAGGACACAAGCCCGATATCAGTGATCTCTTATCAGCCAGCTTGTCCTTGAACTTTCTGTAAAATACACACCCCCAAGACCTGGCCAATCAAGAAAGTCGTTCCCATTTTGGACCAATCAGAAGCACGTGTTTATCGCGACCGACTATTGCTGGCCTTGAATGAATTCAGTGGTCACAAATTGTCCAACATCAGCACTTGACTGAGTAATCTGGAAAAAAATACCGAAATTTAAAACCAAGATTTGGTTGCCCGTATGTGTGTATAAGTGCATATGTTTATGTTTAAGCACGCGTTCATGTGTGTGTGTGAGAGCTAGAATCGTCATGGATACCGCAGAATTCTCTTGAAAATGTTGATTCAGCGTCAAGAAAGGGAAGAAAACTGATAGAATTTTTTTTTCTTTCGCCTGAAGGCCTTTTTTTTTTATAAACACTGGCCTGTAAATCGTATTCGATGAGCCCTGACTTCCTCTGATATGAACGTGCCTTCACGTGTAAATGTATGAACGCTAGTTTCACTCTCAATTATTCACTATTTCTTTTTATGAACACTTTTTTTCGTGCCTAGTCCTACGGCAGTTACACTATGTCCAATTGTAAGAAAATCTTTAATGTCCTTGTCTATGAACTCTTGCTGTTCGTCCTATCGTTAGAACACTGATAGGCGAGGAACTAGGAAAAAGTACAAATGAAGTGGAATTCAGATGGACGAGATGACACGCAGGCACCTCTGATGTAGATAATAAATTTTAAATAAAATGTTGCACGTTTGATAGGATATTTCGTCTGAATATAAAACATTTGATAGAATAAGACGTCTCTATCTGTCTAAAGCACACGCCACATTCAGATATCTGTCTAAAGCACGGATGATAATGGAAGTCTGGACACAAGAGTCCATGTTTGTAGGACGGAATGAGTGAAAATTATTCGGACCAATTCGAGGCACTGGACAAGCGATGCTGGTTGATAAACAACGGAATGTAAAAACTCTTTTTTCAATTCCTCCCAGCGAATATCATTATGCCTTACAGAAAATTTAAAAAGATTGCTCGTGTGGATTGATTACTTTGCAAAAAAAAAAAACCAACAAACGATAAACACACAACACCAAGAGAGAAACTTTAATTTGCAGTTTCCACATCTGTTTATATTATTTTGCATACTTATTTTTCAATACTGAAAGCAGTAGAGTTAATGGACGAAATTATAAAATATTAATTTCTAAGCTACAAAATAATTTACACGCCCTAGTGAATTCTAGGAATATCAATTAACTGTCACAGCACGTGGGTGGAATACAACACAGCTCTCCGAATTTCACCAGCTGCGTGTAGAAAACATGAACCATCCTACCTGTCACGTGCACCTAAAATCAAAACTCATACCTGTGAAGGTGTATGATGTAACCGTGAGAGACGATCATGATAACAGAATGTTTCCAAGCATTAAATGGGATGTTTTGTGACATTTGAGCAAGCTTACGGGTTCTTGTGAAGACAAGCTAATTTCATCCATCCATCTGAAGTTATTTATAGGCATACAGAAACGGGTATGCAAGGCTGCTATTTACCCGGTCGTTTGCTTCGTCGATACCCAGGCTTGTGCAACCGCGCAGAGCGCAAGGTCTTCGTTACATTGTCTTTCTTCTCTTCACTGGATGGACTTCATGCGATGAACATTGGAAACTGGGGTTCGTTTAGATGTGGGGGGCCTTAAAATTTATTTAATTTGAAATCAAGTAAAGCTGGTCTGATGAAGCCAAACAGCCAATCAGGGTCTTCGCGAGCTGCTGAGTTCCTCAGCTTTTTTGACTAGTGATCCTTTCGTGTTTTATTCAAGAATTCATTCACTTGAATCTGCGAAATGCTGAACAGGAGTTCGTTGGGTGTGAGGCTTCTGAAGCATGTCCATCTTTCTCGTCGGGTGGCAGACTGGCGCTGCTACTGTCCACACAAAGATTCGGCCAAGAGCACTTTTTGAGCGGGTACAGACAGCGGGTACAAAACACAATCTGGACAGGGCTCTACAGATACTCTCCACATCGTTCACCACATAGAGCATCTGATAAATCAAACCTCCACCATTTTGTCACCATTTGGAGAGCGATTCCAAGGATAATGCCCTCAACAAACCACGGCCATCGTGACAAAAATTTGAGAAAAAAAGAAATGCCAATGTTTTTCTGAAAACTGCTGTTTAGATTTTCCTAAAAACAAAAACTAAATTAGTCACACCTTTTTTTCAACTTCAATAATTTTCATTAATTTAATGCCTAAATTTCCTTCAACACTGCCCTAACAATATTTATTTACTGTTTGCTAACTTAAGAATCTATAGCTCAAGTATATGAGTACTAAGTGTTGGTGGAAAAATAGAGGGGTGGGGTTCTAGTCGAAGAGGTCAAGATCGTCATCTGTATCAAAGTAAAGAATTGCATTCATTGGCTCTTAGAAGTCGAGACGATCCTTATCGTTTGGCGATTAATATTATTTGCACACTCCGGCATGACAGCTCTTTTTAACATGCCAGTGAAAATCTGAATTGACCTTTTAACCTCAGACCCTACACCGAGAGTTCACAAAGTATTTCCTGTCCCATTCAGACATTCACGTTTGAGTTTCTTTTCAAGTCCTACCACACCTTCCATTCTTGCTAGCTCATACAGGCAGATCTTGTTTGTGTCCAGTTTTTGCGTATTACGGTTTGTCCGCAAGTGTTTTGCTTTAATTTATTTTATTGTTAGAAATGTGAGAGTGTTTTAGACGAAAATATTTCTTTTGGAGGGCACTTCTGACTATGGAAGCGTGCACAAATTGAGCTTAACTACTTGACAGAAGAACTGACGAATGATTCGCTCACATCGACCTACGTCTTTGTGAAGGCGGCGGTGGTGGTGAAGCTGGCGGTGTGGGTTCTGGTGGTGGTGGAGGTGGTAGTTCCTTTTTTGACATGATTGCGAACAGACTTTTGCTGGCAAGTCGTCCATAATATTTGGTTTACGACTTCGCTCGCAACGTTTCGCACGAAAACATGTTTTTGAAAGTCGCATTGTGACGTAACGCATGGCAGGGAGTATGAAGGACAGCAAGTCTATCATCCACAGCTTAATTAATATCACACGCAGACCCGAGCCGGCCTGCTGATCCACGCACGCACACATACGCACGCACCCATACAGAAGAGAACACAGAGACACATCCACATCAATTCATTTTTAACCTGCCGTCAGTTTTTCTCCATTTCTCGTTAACGTTCACTTTTTTCTAATATTTTTTGGCTGCTTTCTGTTATCTTCTTATTGTCCTACTTGAAATTTCATCTCTCTTTTTTGTCTTTTTTCTATTCTTTTTATCATTTTCGAGCGAAAATCCAGTTTTAAGAATTTTTTAATTCCTACATTTTTAAAAAGAGTTTTGCATATTTGGCCAAAAAGTGGAGCCAGAAAAGGCAAAGAAGATTTGGATGATTAGAAGAGAGCGACTATTTTTATTTATTGTTTTTGTCACAAAAGCATCTTTGTCCATTTTCGGTTTCATTTCCAGACTGGCAGGCATTACCCCCATTTCTGTACAGTGTACCGTGAAGGGCAAAGCCTGCAGGTCAACATTACTGGGCTGTATCTAGAGCGATGGAGAACACAAGGCTTTGGCTCACACGTGCCTCCCTCCCTTCATCCTCTTATAAAAGCCACTCATTTTTTATTTCTTCTAAAACTCTAAAACAGTAAATCATCCGAACCGTTCGGGCTTTGAAATAAGTGGGGAGGGGGTGGAATAGGTTGACAATTAAATATTCAACAGCATTGAAAACAGAGAGAGTTGGTCAAGAACTAGTCCGACTTTCTGGAGCAGAAATGCGCTTAATTTCTTTCGAAACACAGACTTGTTTACCCCTGCAGACAGTGTTCATTAGAGCATCTCAATACGGCAGTAAGATGTGAGGTAATCTTTCAATAGAAAGAGAGAAAGAATTCTGTGTCGGAGGCAGCCAGGCGCGTCACGACTTTCTGGTGTTTGCCTTCTGTCGGACAGTGTGAAGCGGGCCTAAGCCTCCCAACCCAGTGTGCGTCGATCCTTGAGAAAAATGATGAAGCAGCTCGCGTTAATGCTTGTGCTGTAAGATGCAAGCAGTCCTGGAAAAACTGTTTATTGGATAACTCTACTAACACAGAGCACAAAAACTATGTAAAAGTCAAATAAATAATGAAAGCTGAGTGAAATAATGAGGTCTCAGATATTTACTCATCTGGGTATTCGTGTGGCAGGAGCACATCCATACTCTGTGTGCGTGTGTGTGTGTGTTCAGGACACAGTAGAAAGACGGGGGGAGTAAAAAGTGAACAGACGGGGGGATAAGCAGACAGGCACAATACCATCGGGCACGTCCAGATTGTTTCATGCCACGCAAGAGACATCAAAGTAATCCCCGCCATTGTCAACGGCTTAGACAGTCGCGTGGAACAAATATTTAGCACGCATGACTACTCGTTGTATCCTCCTTTCTTTCTCTCCCTCACACACACACGTCCCGAACAACTTAGTCCGCTGTATACGAGGCGGTATATAAGGCATCCACTAGAGACCTTTTTCTTCCTTTTGTCTGTCTGCAGCAAGTTTGGTTGTGTTGTTCCAGATCAGTTTCTGGTCCTTTAGTTCTCTCTCGCTCTCCTGATCTTCCCATGCTTCTTCTGGCCCACCACACAAGTCTCTAGTGTACTGTACACGTATGTAGACGTTCACACACACATACACGCATCCAAGTTCTAGTTTACTGAAACGTGCGCGCGCACGCACTCACGCATGTACATAACACACACCACACGATCAGCGTGTCTCGCACCCGTGAATACACGTGACGTAGGAAGTATTGGTGGTGGTAGTGGTGGTGGTGGTGATGGTGTAAGGTGGGGGGATTACTTTCACCTTGACCCGGCTGCCGGACCTGCTGCCACGGTCGTAGCTGCCGACTGGCACGTTCACCATCAGCGGAGGTCAACGACTTCAAGTGGTGGACATAAGAGAAGAGGTTGTATAATCAAATCGTAAAGTTATGCATCAATGTTTTGGGAAAACGTGCATAAGGGTGTGTGTATGTGAGAGAGAAAGAGATCGAGTGGACTTTTTTTGCACACTACGATGTACAGTATGCACTGTGTATTGGAAGAGACGAATGATCACAATGACTTTCTTTTATTAACGAGGGGGGTGGAATAGGTTGACAATTAAATATTCATATTGGCTAGCTAAGCAAAACACGTTTTTTTGTTGCCTTCTGTGGCATATGTGAAGGAAAAAAGAAAAGAGAAAAAAACCAAGAGAGAGAGAGGCAGGTAGAGGTAGAAGAGAGAAAAAGTATTATTCACATTTACAAAGGTACATCTTTTTTAAGTTAGTTCAGTTTTTGTTTGTAAGAAGCTAACTCAGCTCTCCATTATTCGCAGCTGAAAATGTGTATTAATACTGGAACCAACCGCGCACCTCGCTCGTAGATAGGGACAGCTGTCAGTCCTGTAACCGCCTGGTCACGTGAATACAGAACCTGTAAAGCCTCCTTGTAATTAATCACGTGACCCATTAGGCTTCGCATGGGGCATCGACAGTCGTGCTGTCAATATGACTGTCATTCTTCCTTTCGGAAAATGCGGATGTCTCCTAGACTTTCTGTCCATCACAATGATTTCTTTTTTCTTCGCGAGAGAAGTATGGTTCTGAGGGACTTCGACCTCAAAGAACACGAAACGTGCAGGTTTTTTTCATGTCACCGAGTGACCTCTTGTTCATTCTGTTTCAGTTGTACACTTGATAACGAGATTATGCAACAGATTCGGATTAATTATTTTTACGCATGACAAGGTGAGCAGCAACACCTTAGAAATGGGTGAGTCAAAGAATCGCCCACCTCGTCACCTACTTCATTTTCATCGTCGACTGGCAGCCACAGTTCTATCTTGCCTACCGACTCGCTCTTAGTAAAAAGTCCTTGAGTCGCCATTTTGGGAAATGCCATTTAAAGGTCAAAAGATCAAGGTTACTTGTGCAGGTTCATTAATAAGTGGGAATGGAGATAGCTGGCATCTAGCTCCTGCCACGTGGCTTCCGGCTGGGTGTCGGGACCTTGGCAGATTAAAGGTTAATGGCTGAGATAGGTGGCGCTTTCGTGCATCGAAGTCATGTCCTCCGGGCATCAAGCGTTGAATGCGAGTCACTGCCGAGACTCATTAACCTTTTGCTTGTCACTACCATCACCGAGGTTTCATAAGCTGCACTGGGAAAAACCTTTTGTGGTTGTTATAGTCTTTTGCAGGCTTAACACATTAATGTTGTTTTAAGTTATGGGTAATAGTCAGTGCAGAAATCTTTAAACAGAAATAAGGAAATATTTTAATGAAATTTTATTTGTTTATAATGTTCTTTGTTTGTTAATTTTAGGATGATTTTCTTGACCTCAATTCTGTTTAATCATTTGCTGCCACAAAGTACCTGGAATACTAATGATAAAAAGCTAGAGTTCTAGTCTACCAGATGGAAAAGCTGCAGCTACTTCAATGTCAAGGTTGTGTTGTCATTACAGGGATTTCTATGTTAACTTTGTGATGTAGACAATTATTGTATTAAAAGAACGTTTTCATTTAAGATGATGTCTGAATACCAAAGGGTACACTTGCTCAGATCCACGTCTTTGTTTTCGAGTTTCTTTTAAACTTTTTTTCCCTTCAATTTCACGTTTTCTGCAAACTTATTCACGCTACTATTACTTTCTTATCAACAAAAGAGTGGAAAATGTCAGCGAAAACAGAACAAAAGCAAAAAGAAGGGAAAAAGTTAAAAAAAAAAACAAAAAAAAAAAATTTTTTTAAAAAGCGAATCCGTGGTAAATTTGCCACGTAATGTGTGTCTGTGTGTGTGGGTATCTTTCATCACTTGTCGCCCAAAAGATAACAAAAAATTGTGTGTGAAGGTTAGAACCGCCCTGTGGAGACTCGAAACATGTTCTCTTCCTGCCTGCATCTTGGGGGCCTGACCAATCCCTCTCAGCATGGACCTGTATACAGATGGTATCTATGTATCGGCAGTCTTTGTTCCATAGCAACAGTCACCTTACTAAAACACTATGTGTCATGTGTCATGCCTGTCCTCTCAATACGAGGCAGAGCACCTGTCTCCTTCGTACCTCAGACAGGTCCAGCGCATACCGTGGCGAGACAGAGAGCCAGATATGGATGGCTTGCGACGTGCAGGCATGCGCAGTATGTTCTCTCTCAGAAGACAGAGAGATTCCAGATGGCTGGACCACATCAGGCAGATGTTCACTGGTTGCTTTCCAACGGACTTCCATGTAGCGGCAGTGCTGCAGTCACGTGATCTCTAGGGCATAGACCCATCCCTCAAACTACTTCGCCCTCAACACACTCTTCCCATTCTCAGACTCTTCGTCGACCAAAGAGAGGCCATTGCTGATGAGATCGATACATAGGGGATCATTGGCGATGACGTCATCAAAAGTGAGACACCACTTCTGATGACGTCTAAAAGTGAACGTTGCTGATGACAGTTCAGTAGAGAGTAGTAGAGAGCGAATAGCTAGTAGAGATCAACATGAACCCTGACCTCAAGGTCCAAATTATACATATAAAGCAACAAACAAAAAATAACACTTTTGTATACGATCCTCCCTCTTCCGGTTCCACACACACGCACACAAAATTTATTTATTAACTAGTTCAAACGCTTATAATTATTAAATTGCGCTTTTGATGTTCTTGCGTAAGTTACTGTACATCAAATCTACGATTCCAGTGAGTGAAAACAGCTTTAGTCTCTCAAACCGCTCCATCCCTCCTATCCAGTTCCCCGCACTCAGGAAAAAAGGTGTTGACGATTGCAGCAGTCGACAAATGGAAGACTATTTTATTTTTGTTTCTTTTACACACTGTCTAAAATCATTCCTTCAGCAAGAACAGGCAACTGAATGCGATTTTGCTGGACTCAAATCTTCTCTTTTTGGTTCAAATCGCTCTTTCTCGATGTCACTGAAGCTGAAACCTGTCCTGGTTATTTATTTCTCTGAACTGGTCTTCACTTACATCCCAGCTAGACAACTCCGCTCCTCGTCTGATGATCGTCTCCTCCCTCTTCCTGTCATCAAAACAAGAACATATAGCCACAGGATGTTTAGTTATTGTGCAGAGAAACAATGGAACTCTCTCCTTGTCCATATCCGCCACCTACCCACTATACAATACTTTAAACGTGACTGAAAACACACCTCTTCCGTATACATTACTCGTAACACCCTTTCCCATAATGCTAGTCCTTTGTCACACCCTTCCTTTTGCAATATCATGTTACTCTCAGCTCTTTTTTTGTGTGTTATTTAGTTCCTCTTTGTCTTTTCTGTATTTGATTTTATTCTTCGTTTAGTACGATTATTTTATTCTTTCATAGCTCATATGTTATTTGTTTGTTTTCCTGTCCCTCGTATGCAACCCATGCTTCGTTCTGAAGTGCTAAAAGCGTGCTCCTTAGAAGTGTGAGTATGTGCTTTATAAATTTGGCATTTATTGTTATTATTAAATCGTAGAAGACCCTCACAGTGAAAGCCACGCATCTACTGTCGGCCCCCCCCCCATTTTTTTCTCACTAAGAAAACTTTTAAATGCTGATTAGATGTAACCATAGGACACCAATCTGAGTGAATGACCTACTCCTTACTGTCCCGCCCTGTTTAGAAAGTGAACTGACCTCCTGCTTGCCCTCCGAGATCACAGATTTTGAACTCAGGTCTTGACTTTTTTTCCTCTTGTCACGAGCTGAAGTATATGTCCCTCGGGGAGTGAACTGTTTCATTAGTCATTGAGAGCTGCTGGCTTGAAAATCAAGTGCATCCGGGTAATCCAGTAAAGCTGAGACCTAGGTTACATGATAAGACAATACACGTAAGCCTCTGTGAGCATTCTAAAGGCGTTATCTCCTGTTATCAGGCGACAAAGGAGCAGCACAATGACAAGGAGAGCAATAACGACAAGGTTATCATTCCATTTAAAGTTTTATGCACGAACTAGTGGCATTTAGTGTCACCGGCATCGGCTATGATTTATGTCACCTAACCTAAAAAGAAAGGACAGTTTGCCGTGACAAGGTCTAAGGTGACTAAACGGAACGAAATGAAGCTGGTTTTTTATGTGCCAGATCTTTATGTCAGTGTGTCACCGTACCAGTATGTCACAAAGCCTGCGTCACTGCCGACCTCTTGAACCCTTTGTCCTTGTCCAAAGGACACAGGTAGGTCGGCATTAAGATTTATTAGTCGCGCTTGGGAGATTTTGGTTTCCTTGTAATTCATCTTCTTTATCCTCGACTTCATTACATCAACCTCAATACTATTTCTCCTATCCCTTCTCATTCTATTCGCGGCTCGTCTAGACTACCTACAGTCCTAGAGTATACAATCTAGAGTCACAATGAATTCCTTTTTCGTTTGTCTTCATGCCACTGAAGTTGCTGTCTCTTATGTTTCCACACAAGGAACTATGGAACATTCCGCTATCCCTCGCCTAGTGACTCGTTTGTTTCGGTCAGTTGACCAGACGGTCGCCAATTCGAGAACCGCTAGGGTCTGTGGCTAGAAACTCGTCCAACAGTTATCTACAAGAAATGGCTACTGATTTATTGGGGAAGGGGCTAGGTAGGTCGAGCCACTAGGATTTCGCACATTTTTTAGTTATTTCGTTACCCACACATTAACGGACTACTCTATGAGCACAAAAATTAATACAAGTTTTATGCTAGTTTTTTACTAACCTGAAGAAAGTAGATGAATAAGTTTTTATGTATAAACATTATGCAAAATCTTTGCCAGACTATCAACACTTTATTTTTAAAAAATTGCCTCACTCACCTGAAAGGTGCAAGCGACAGGGAGCCAGCTCGACGTGTTAGGTAAGAATCGATTGCCCGTGACTGACATCGAACCAGAGGTCAAGGTTGAGATGGAGAGCTCGGTCACTCGGTCGTGGTGGCCACAGGGCACTGGAGCTCCCACGGAAGACGATGCGACATCCACGGGGCCTCGTGGCTTTCGCGTGCGCAGCACGTGCAGCCCTCTGGAACTCACTAGTGAAAATTGCGTGAAATGTCATCCCAACGCACACCATTCGATAAAGAAATCCACCCTCCACCCTGCTGGCCATGTATGGCTTGGCACGGCCTGTCTCAGCTTCGCTGCTCCATGGATTTATTTTTATTACAAAGCATGTCAAGGAAGAGCGAGAAAAAGCAGGTGTGGAGGAACAAGACGATCGTCTGCACCAGTTAATAATAATAATACTCGGAGAAAGGTGAGAGCAGGGGAAGGTGTCCGAACTGGCTGACGAACGTTCTCGAAGTAGAGTAAAGGAAAGGGAGGTGACGATGTTGTTAGCGACCAACGTCGTTTGTTGTGTTTCCGGACAATTGAATAAAAGAGCATGAAAAGGGAGATAACAGCCACAGAGACGCAACACTCGAAGTGAACACTCATCAACACTTTCTTTATTTTTGCATAGCATTGCATCATCATCATCAGATCGCGGGTGTCCTTTGTTGTTTGTGCCTTGTGACTTCTGAACGCTACTATGTGTGACTGAATGTAGTCCGTATGCAAGCTTCAATCATGATTGTGTGAGAGCAAGAACTTGGATGATTGGATAGATGGAGGACGATTTTTTCCAGTTAACTACTAAAACGAGGCAGTTGTGTACAAAGCTTCCGGTTTATTCACATTTCAGATTAACTACTGAAACGAAGAATGAAACTACAAAGCTTCCGGTTTAGTCACATTCTTTGTTACGGCTCGCCGAGACGAACTTCGCAAGAGGCTAAGCGTTGGTCTTGGCAGACAGACAGCAATCCACCTGTACACATCCATGGTGAGAGTCTATTTGGTGGAGGGTATATAAATCTGTTGTGGTATTGTTGTTTTGCTATATGTGCTTCCATTTAGAGCTTCGTCTAATTGCTTTCTGGAATAAACATCATCATCATCATCATCATCATCATCATCATCATCATCAATCATCCATTAAAGCAGAGTGTTGTCCGAACTCACAGACGTCGTCCTGCGACAGCAAGTAGGTGTCATTTTAGTGTTTCAGCCGTCCTGCGCCTCCTCTCAACTGACACGCAAGTGTAACTTCAGCAAATGTTACTTTATTCATACTTTCAGTATCGCCTGACTTCTGTCTAGTACAGAGGTGGGCAAAGTTTTCTCTCTGTGGGCCGGTTTCAAAATTCTAAGCTAAGCGGCTGGCCGGTAAAAACCCAGGCTAGATGACTACACAACAAACCTAGTGTTAAAGGAATGGGGGAAAAAAAATCCATAATGCCATTCCATTACCGAATTTATCGTGTAAAGTGAAGCTGTTTAAATTGGCTCACAATAAAACTTTTGAACCCTCCTTTCCTTTGAAAACAGCCGCCCACGATGCTCTAACGACATCAGCCATGTCAGCCGTGTTATTTGTTATCTTCGTACTTCGTGTTGGAGTGTTTTTAATGCTGTTGTACTTGATAAATTGCATTTCAATCAAATTGACCTAGGCTGAATATAATAACCAAAACGAAAACATCTTGGCAGACTGGCCGGTCTAAAGACGTCCACAGGCCGCAGTTGCAGTTTTGAACTCCATCTTCATCTCCATACAGTGAGGGCTGTTGCCAGAAATATAAGATCTTAATGAATGCAGCTTCTGAAATGAAGGAGTGAAATGTGGGAATATAAAGAAAGGAGTAGAGAAGAAAAAGAACAGGCTCCGTATCTTAAATGTCTGTTGGCGCCCTAGGGACGTTGGTGGACGGCAAGACCTGGCGTGGAACATGCGGTGTTTGTCGAGGTCTGGTTGCCCTGTGCCAGGTCCATGCAGTCGATATCGTGCATTTCGCGGTTGACGTAAGTGGCACAGAAACGGCTTGTCTGGCGATAGTGTCTAGACTTCCAGACCTGGCACTGGAGAGTAACACAAGAAACCCAGCAGCTTAACATTTTTTAAAATAGCTGCCTGGCTTTCCGTTAAAATGCAACCTGCGTGTGGAGGCATTTTGTTAATGAAACCGTTCAGCACCAGAACAGACTTCTTGTGTGCTGGGTTGTGGTGGTCGGGGGTGGTGGGTATGAGTTGAAATCTTGACTTCAGCCGTGAAATCCTTTAAGTTCTGAGATTATTACAGCTATGTAATTAACGGTAAGAATAGTTTTAAACCCAGTAAAATGAGATCATCTGATTTCTACAGTTTCTGAAAGCTGTCAGCAGCATTTTGCTTTGTAAATTATGTTCAGCGTAGAAAATTTCTAGCTTGTCTCGCCACACGCTGAAATTATGAAGCTCTGAATCAATTTTTATTTTATTTTATTTTCACAATTATTAAAGGTCGCTGTATGTACGTCAGAGCCTGGCCGGCAGAGAAAGCTATTTCAATGGTCTGAGTTTACACAAATAGTTTGGGTTCTGACGCAAGCAGCCATGCTGGAGCACTCATTTTTTTCTTTGTGTTTTATAAAATTCTCTGTAGACTGATCCGTTAAACTTCTGACCTTTAAGCGTAGACGTGCTATTTCTAAATATAATTAAAATTTTACATCCAAGATTTTATCTGTAAAAGTAACCAAAAATTGGTAATTTCGACTTCTTTGAACTTGTAGGGCGTTTTGTTGTTCGTTCGCTCTGTCGCTGGCCTCACAGGACCGTTTGTGTGAAAAAAAAGTGTAGTGCAAACCGAGTCTTGACTCCACAAGATTCATAATCAGTTCATCATCGTGTCGACAACAGTGACAACAGAAGGAGCGAAAGGTCAGGCTAGGGACATTTTCACACTCTGTGTGTCGCTTCACCTGTTAAAACATATTTAAAGTCCATTGTCTCACAAAAGTCGTGTTTACTTCAGCGTCGCAATTATTTTCCCTTAATCTCCTGCTGGTGTTGATACAAGATTCTGCACTGACTAGACTTCAATCCCCATAATGTTTATGAGCTTGTTTTTGACATGACCAGTGCAAAAAATAAAATCATAGCCCGAGTTGTTCATTCCGGTTGTTTGTCTTCGGGTGAAATGCAAATGTGTGAAGGGAATTTGTTGTTGTTGTTTATTAAATTTATAAAAAATATTTGTATTCTTGATGGGGCGTTTCCTCTTCATCGTGTCCTTGTTGGTCACCACCGTCGATAAAGTCATGTGTCGACAATGTAGATTTTATCATTTTCAAAACAAAAATAGCAAAAAAGAGAGAAATGTTTTTGCTCCAGTCATGGTAGTTGTTTTTGTAGACTAGGAACAGGTAACGATACAGTTGTACTGGTCTTCTGCTGCCAGTAAATTGTTTCTACACTAATTTCTTCAACGAAAAAGAAGGGACTGACCGTTCAGGAGGGAATAGAATTTTTCTAATAGAGAGGTTTGATTTGTTGAAAGAATGCAACACTTGCTGCTCGCGTTAAACATTGGCAGAGAATCAGTCGACTTCCGAAAGTACCTGGAGGTTACCTGAGTAGATAACCATTAATAACTAGAAGATTCAAGCAGTGGTTAGGACAAATAAATTAAACAAATAAAAAAAATGAATAAAAATAAATGTTGAACGTTTGGTATGAAAATAAACTAAAACTTATTTTCTGAGACTCGGTGAGCGGTCCGAGCCATGCCAGCTTGCATGACTTGCTTCCCTTGATTATTGGGTGCGTTCAGACTCCACAGTCGGCACTTCCTGTCAGGAGTTGTTCTGGTCCTAATCAAGGTTGTGAATGTGTGTGTGCGCACGTGGTGTGTGCGTGTGTCGGGGAAATGAATCACGTTTGCGAGAGGAGAGATACTGTAACCCTGTTTAGCAGAGATGTACAAGAAAGCAGACCAGCCAGCAAGCAGCCCAGCGCACATATACACTAATACATACATAAACATAGACATACAGAGAGGTATGCACACATACAGACATGAATACACTGAACACATATGCATACAAACACACACATGCACACTCGACACACATACACAAAGGCAAACACAATGACATACAAACACAAAAGATCTTAACTCTTTCTCTGTACAATAACAATAAAATCTTCTCAGAGGGGAATATTCTGTTTATTTGTCCAGCGGAAAGATCTGCAACAAACATAAACAAGTACAAAAGTGGCCGTGGTGGAGGGGGGATGTGATGGTGAAGAATTAATTTTACTTACTCCATTGTTTTCTAAGCTACGCCTTCACGGTTTTGGTTGTTAACATAAATGTCTGAACAAATGGAGTTTCGTGGAGGGTAGTGTTGGGGAGGAGGGTAGGTCTTGATTATCAAAATAGGTCTGCTCAAATGCTTGTCGTCTGCGCAGAAATGTCACGAGCTGGTTAGGTCACATTGTAGGACTCATGGTGCAATGGCCTCTGCAGGACATTACCCTGTCTGAGGGTCTCATGATTACACTGTTTCTGCCTTCAGACCGCAAACACGCGTGCTCCTCCCCTTGAGTGGTTGGTACAGCTATCTTTAGCATGCACTGAGCGCACACACGAGTACGATGCCAGATTCTTGCTGAACCAAGCATTTCGGGCAAATACCTAATATTACAGGCTATTTGCACGACACATTGCTAATTTTAAAATACTCTCAGGCCTGTCGTTTAAAGCAGTTTTCACCTCAAACACACGGTGCACAACATTATTTTAGAACTGTTCTAGCACTTAACCTGTAGTGGGGACCTGGTTCATCAGGTAAGGGATTTATCACAGAAAGTTGCGGACGAGAGTGACCGGGACACACTTCTCCTCACTGGTCGGTTTGTCGGGAAAGTGCTTCACCTACAGGTGATTTCGCACTGTGAGGAAGAGGAATGGGGAGGAACCAGACGGCTGGACTAGAGTGTTCAGAGGCAAGATCTGAACCCAGGCCTTCTCACTACAGTGGTGATAAGTGTTTCAACCACTGCACTTACCCTTCTCCCCCCGTTTATAATAATTGTTCTTTATGTTGAAAAAAAGTCGACCTGCTTCGTGGCGTACCTTCATGTCGCCATAAGTTCTGCTGCATGTTAGAGACACTTTGAGGTGTCAGGGTTTTCTCCGACATTACATTATAAATCTCACGGAATGACGGAAAAGACCTCAGCAAGGCGTGTCACTCAATGCACCGTTTTCCGGCAGGTTCTTGAGGCCCAGTTGTCAAGGGCCGCCATTTGCCGTGCGATATACGAGGCCAAAAATAGCTCCTCGCGTGATTGACGTCAACGCGGAAAGACTATTTACATATTTACACTGACGCCGCGGGATTTGGTCAAACAAACCCGGATGAGGCTGGGGGAGGGTTGGTGGTGATGGTGACGGTTGAGCTGCAGGCAAAGTTTGTTTGACTTACACCACTTGTGTAAAACCGGCTGGCAAAACGGGTAGCGGGGTAGGTGGGGGGAACGAAGGGAGGCGATCGACCAGGCGCAGCCCAAAATGGCAGCAGACGCTTCCGGCTGCGCTAACCTAGTGACCTAAAACGATGTCATCGCTGGCTGGCTGGCTGGCGAGCATCGATCTGGGTCGCGCGCTTATCGATTAGCCTACAAACACGTGTTTGGGCCGGTAGACGGGTACTGACAGCGCGTGCGCACAGCGGAGCGAAACGCTCTGCATGACGGGACGAGGGGCAGGAACAAAGTTGTTTTTTTCCCCTTTTCCTTTGAAAAAAAAAAAAGTTGAGGACGGGTCAGTTGCGATCGGCCCGCCGTCTTCTTCAACAAGACTCGTAGATATTTACTCCGGGCTGTAACATAAGCAATCTCTCATACTTGGACAACACACAGAACCTAAAGGGTGGTGTAGCCATCAAAGTAGCCCTTTATGTAACAGAATGCTTGAGAATGAGATAGTCATGACTCTGTATCCCACACAAGGTTACGCAGTACAGAATGCTAGAATCTTGATTTATTATGCTGCAGACCCTTAATACAAAAGCAATGATGCTGATGTACCCAATGTTGATATGCATGTAACCAGTAGTTTTTGGTGTTGATATGAGCCAAATGGTTTTCCAGAAACCGAATACAAAACTTTATATTGTTACACACAATCACCATTGCATCCTTCATATCTTATTTTGTTTGTGCATGAGTAAAAGACAAATCAAATTTTAAAAAGCAAAAACACGTCCGGGTCTTTAAAGATGAAAATTGTTTGTTTGTATGCAGAACAGAAACATACAATGATATCATCACCACCCTACCCCTACCCCGCGTTTCCACCTGTCGCAGACTTCCGTCTTTGTGGTCTGAAAATGCCAACCTCTCAAGTTAACAAGTACCCCATGTTCCTGTTTTCCCCATATCTGTCAAATGTTTATGGGGTATCCGCGGGTTCTGATCAACGCAAACAGCGAAAAACAACGGTGTCTGCGTCACCTGACCTTGGGACTGTTTTCTCCAATGTGCGCGCGCTATTTAAATACTTCACACCAGGAGCAAGATAGATAACTACAAGCGTCTGAGAAACAGAGAGAGAGAAAGTAAAGTGAAAAAAGAATAAAATATGGAGCCTACTTTCAGTCAGATAGTGTCCATGCACTTATTACTTTATTGCCTACGCAGTCTTCAAAAGATTGTTGAGAGTGAGCAAAGTTTGGCGGGAAACCAAGGGGAGTAATCCTATTGGAGGAGATGAGTCATAAAGAGAACAGGACGTTGTGGACGCTTGGTGTAAACAACGAAGTAGACAAAATTCCCTACTACATCTTACCGATTAATCCCGAATGAACTTTTACTGAATTAAAAGTGTCTCATATGGCTTGAGTCATAACCATGTTTCGTGTACCAGCTCATTCACCCTACCACCCACTTCTCCCCCACACTCACTCACGCTCTTACCACAAAGAACAAACAATTGCTTAAAAATCTGTTCAAAGATGTTTACTGTTGTTGGGCCTTTCGACAAAACGCAAAACAGGACACATATACTACACAAAATCCTCAGGTTTATGGCAGCCTACAAAGCAAGTAAATACGTCTGCAAGTAAACACTTTAGCTGTGGTATTCACATAAAATAATTTATGAAACTAATTATACACACAATATTTACCCAGAGATCCCTTCGGATGACTAACTTGAGAGGAAATAAATTTAATGGGTCAGGGCTAAGACTGATCATGCATACACAGGTGAGAATTAAACCTGTGTCCGTCATCAAAACATGGACGGTGTGCGAATGGTACTTGACCGACCATGAGGCCGGATAAAGAAATTTTCTGCTTTGACCTTAGCACAAAAATATGCCAGTTGTGGGCAGATAATAGATTGTGTTTTTAGACAAACACTCGTGATTTCTAGCAGTATTACTGGCTTCTGGTTCCATGATATTTTTTTTATTTTTTCGGAAATAATAGGGATGGTTATCATTGTCCTTTCTGTCTAATGAAGATCTTGTTACAAACTAATCCTGGCTGGTCTGATGGTATTGCTGTCAGTTGTTTTTAGGTTAGTTTTTTTTCTGGCATACTTGTTTTCTCAAGAGACTAATTTCCAATTTTTGGCCTTAATACTCACTTCTGTGGGTCTCATAATATGTGTACGAACTAAATTGTGGGCCTTGGATGTCTTGTACTATTTAAGGAAACAGTGTTCAGAGTTTTAAACTATTGAAAATTGAGTGTGTTAACGGTTTGTGATACAACAAAGGTGAAGCGATTGGAATTGAAGGCGCCAAACCAATTTGGCGATTGTCGAGAAAAGATTTCTGGAATGAGGGAGCCATGATGCTGATATTTTAAGTGTTTTCTCACTGTGCCGCTCACTAAAAACTGTCGATTGTACTGCTCACCCCACTCCACAAAAATTATCAAATGAACTGCCGGGGAAAAAACCCAACACGCAATTTTTTTTTATCACAACAAACTTTCCTTCTTTCCTTTTGTTGATCAAAACAGACTTGGAAATTTTTGTGTGTCAGGGTAACGAGAGTAACAGACAAAAATAACTTTGACGGGGGAATGACCGACCGAGTAGTAAATAGGTTGCTCTTACAGCCTTGTAAGTCACCCCCTCCCATTAGAAAAGAAGAAAAAAATTCCAAAGCACACTATCGAGTTCTAGTGTGAGCTGCATGTTGTAGGTAAAGGTCTCGAGCCTGACCTAAAGGAAAAACACCATTTCTCATTAAGCTTCTCCACTCCCAGTGTGCCACCGTAGCCACATCATCATTAACGGCTGTACGCCACACTCGATAATTACAACTCGCGTGCAGCTGTACTCGACACAAGGTCGCGGAAGGGGGAAAACATGGCGGACTGTGAGGCCCTCTACAGTTTCGCTCCATGTGTTCCGCTGTCCACCGACACCTCCTTTGTCTGCCAGTGTCTGGCGAGCTTCCCGTGCCGTGTATGGGAGAGAGAGAATGTGTGTGTGTTCTTCGTTTACCCCTCTCTCATTAATTTATCCTGGACGAACGTGGGTGCGCGAGCCCCTCCTCCCACCCCTGCTCACGTCTGCTCTCGAGAGATCGCGCGAACGTACGCAGCCGCCCGTCTGCACTGATGGCGGGCAGGCCTCAGCGAGGTGTCCGCGGAATTTTCTGGCCAACCTCGCTTTACCTTAGGTGAGTTCTCGATCGGGTTTTCCAAATCCAGCCGGGACCGGTGTAACTAAAATATCAGAGGCGAAATCATTTAGGTCACTGGGGCATGTCCTGACCTCGGACACAAAGACATTCAGGGTTAAACAAAACTGTAGCTTCACACCGCACCGCACCTTCTCCCATCCACCAGCCTCCTAACGGCTCCTTTATAGTCAGATTTTTGTTGCTATGTGTGTTACACTGACCATCAGGAGCTCTGCTATCCACATATAGCGATGTATACATCCTTACCTGCCACAACCACCGTTCTTTTTCTTCTCTACACTGCCGGATATAATGATGTCTGTTGTTTTTTTATTTACATCAATAAGTTAAACTAAATCAAACTCTCTATCACTTTTTTTTAAAAAAAAAATCTTCCCCTGTTCTATTCCAGTCTCTTTGCATCCTTTCAGCCAGGATGCCTCCCACCAGCAGGTCACGTGCCTGGTGACGTCATTATGACGCAAGCAGCGAGACGTTGGAAAGTGTCAGGAGCCGTTAGGCGTGGGTAGTTGGTCTCCAACTTGCTTTACACAATGGCGTTTTCTTCCAGACTCCCGCTTTCTATTTATTTATTTTTTGTGAAGTCTCGTCCTGAAATAGCGCACAACGGTCTTGCCGCCGTGAGCTCCAGAGCAGAGAGTGCAGCTGCTCAGGTCCGGAGGTCAGATCAATTGGTCTGGTGCCAGCGGTTCGGTGCTCCTACATACTCCAACCCCATTGTCTGTCTTCCTTGTCTGTCGTCTTCTGATTGCGATTTTCAGAGATGAGAGAGTGAGCCTCATGGCAGAGGAAAGGGTCAAGGGGAACAACTGGAAAGAAAAGGATTGCGAGAAGAGAGAGAGAGCGAATATCACTTCAAGACCAAACGAAAGTCGCAAAATTAAGCTTGACCATGTAAACTGATGGGAGTGTAATAACTGAGATCGAACTATCATACAAAATATCGATATATCAAATGGAACAATCTGGCATTAAACATCCTCCGTTAGTCATGTCATCATTATTAACCGTTTCAAATGTAATGTCATGTCACTCCAAGAATCGGTAACAGCTCGAGCATTAACTTATAAATCTGCTTCAGACAATCGTGGAAGGTTTAACCCTTTAGTAAGCCGTTCTCATCCGGATGAGAAGACCCACGAACAACAACGCGAAACTCCAGCCATAGCCGCTTTGGAAAATCTGTAGCAGCAGTTCGATCCTCGGATGTGCAGAAATTATTATAGCTCCTTAGGCTGGTGTGATGTCGAGTGATACCAATCACGGAAACCGCAGACCATGTCTAATTTAAACATCCGTTATCTGCGTTTACTATCCTTTTAAAATTCGTATTTTAACATATGTTTGTATCAAAATTACAGTTCACGATAAACCGAAGCAGCAGGTACAACTGTCCATGTCTTTTCTCTGACGATTCCCCCTGTCTGTAGCGGTTGCTGTGTTATGTTCGTGTGAAGTCTCTGAATTACACTCACCCCTTGACCCAACCAGTCCCGTCCTCAGCACGAGTCTGAAATAGTCTGAACGCCACTTGATCGCCAGGAAAGAGCATAACAAGGCATCTGTCAAACCAAAACATCCACCCCGGGTACAGTTCTTGTGCTCTTTAGCAAGAAATTAAAGCTATAAATAGACTAACGTTCGTCATTGTCTGCTTCTTTCAGGTCTCTCTCCTCCCCCTCTTAACAGAGGTAAACATTATGTGACTTGAGTAGCTATAAAAAAAACTGTTAGGAGAAGCCGAGAGAAGCAGATGGTGACGTTCAAAAATCTATTTTTGGCTTCAATCTTTTGCGAGAGAGCCCGGTGAACCGCTTTTAAAAATAGTTTAGTCAGTTGTTGTTTCTGTATTAATTTCGGATAAGCACCTCACCTCAGGGGTATATGGACTGTCTTGTTTGACTGAGTGGCTGCCAGAACACCAAAATGAGAGCAAACAAAAATTATGTGCTTCATGAAAACAACTTCAAGAGAAATAGAGAAAAACACAACAGAAAAGAGAGAAAAATAAAAAACAAAAAGGAAAGAAAATAAAAAGAAGAACAAAGCTTAAAAACTGGGAAAATGATTATAGTGTTTCTTGCTATTGCCAGAGATCTCTGCTTTAAAAAAAATATTTACACCGAAAAACCAGTTCGGCCTTGAAGGAAACGTGAAAACAGTTCAAAGAACTTTAAAGGCACAGTAAGTAAATAAGTAAACACCTTTAACTTTCCACAAAGTGCAAGGCGGTCCGGTGGTGTGAAGGTTAGCGCCTGTCACCAATACAGTGAGAGTTGACTGTCCTGAGTTCAGATTGCGTCTCGGGCACACTTTCCTTTCTGCATCTGTTGACAGGGCTGACTGTCTGACCGTGATGTAGTCTGAGTTGCTGGCGTGGCGTGAAACAACTCCAATTCCCTCTCCTCTAGTAGTTGCCTATTTTTAACCAGGTAGTGTGCTGTATTTCTCAGGTGTCAAATATTGTATTCATCACCTGAGACATATATTAATAGATGGATATTAAAAGCATGTATGCATATATACTTAAATAGTAAAAATAAAACTCTTCGTTTTTAAAATCCAGCTAAAATAGTCGTCAGGACTTTTTATTGACTCGGTACGATACATTTTACTGACGTTATCGTTATCTTCGTCGTTATGACCGTCACCTACAACAGATCGATTTTCTGTCGATTTTCTACAACTGTCGACTTTCTACCAAAGTCATCTGACACACAAACTGTAGCAGCACAGTTACTTCCCGTGCTAGGGCGTTGCTGTCGCTCCATCTCAAGCTTGACCGCGCCGCGTGTTAGTGATATCATGTAAAACATAATTTTTTTCTGAGTCTTGTCAGAAGCTAAATCGTTTTCTCCCTCTAGCACACTTTCTAGCTCACACCTCACACTTCCAGAATGTGTACAAAGGCAATTGTGAAAATGTTTACCCTTACAAACTTGACGTGTTCTGGATGGGCGTGTAGCTGTTCCACAGTTCCTAGGGTCACGTGCATAGTATGGCGACTTCGCCCAGTTCAAAGTAATCTCAGCCAGCAGGTCTCTTTGGGACCTGGCTTAAATTTGAACTTCCGGAAAGTTAATTGTTTCTTCCTTGTTTAAAACTGTCTAAAAATTATGTTTTGATAATTTTTCCTGTGGCTTCCTATTTAGGTCAGTATTTATAGAACTCGAACTCGGGTGGGACGACCAACGCCTCGGCGACTTTCGTCAAGAGTCACACCCCTAAGGCACTTCCTTATACACTATTTAGGTTGGGAGTGTCTGAGATAACAACACATAAGCTACCATACAGAAATGATGTGGGCCCACGAGACGTGGCATGTCCCCTGTGTAAAGTAGAAACAGAAGATGAAGCACATGTACTTTTCTTCTACAAAGCTTTCACCAACATCAGAACGCTAGTGCCAGGACCTACAGACCCAGACAGTGTGTCAAGGGTCATGGGAGATACCTCTGAGGCAACTATTAGACTGATTTCCCACTTTCTATCTGCAGCATGTAAACTGCGCGATGCTGGTTTTAAACAAAATGCGCCAAAATAAAATTGTTATACAATGAATGATGTTATGTGGGTTCGTTGTTATTTAAATGTTTAACGACCCAGTGTATTTTTTTAAAATATTGACTGGCATACCACTTGATATAAACCAATAGTGGTGTCAATAAATGATCAAAGGTCAAAGTTCATCCGCTTCCCCCTCCCTATCGTAAAAGTGTGAATTCTTCATCAAGTAAGGTTTTTATACATGTGCATTATTTTCAAATGTATGATGTGTTGTTGTTGTTGTTGTTGTTGTTGTTATTTGATCTGATGATCCTGTGTAGACGACTGTAACAGGGTTGTTACTTTACCATTAAGAGATGTTTTACAGCTGTTCCCACCCTGAGAAACGATCGGTATCGTAGACTCCTGAGAAGCAACTGCACACGATCATCAATTCGTGCACAACAAATAAAAATAAATCTGCACCTCCACATCTTCTCACTCGCCCACGCGGTGTCAGAGCCTCGCTGTGGCTGCAGTGCAACAACTGGAAGAAGAACCTTGACTTACATAACAGCCACGACTGCCACGCGATAAGACACAAGTTCATTGCTCGGCCAGGGCATCGAGCGGAGGTCACTCAGAGGCTGGGGTTGAGGGGAGGCCGACATCCAAGTCTTAATACACTTTATTTATTTACACGTCACGTCTTTCCTAGACTCCACACACACACACAGGCACACTCAACTGTGCAACTCATAAAACTTCTGTGTGTGTGGGTGTGTTTGTGTGTGTGGGTGTGTTTGTGTGTGTGTGGGTGTGTGCGCTACACCGAGAGAGAGAGAAGCATCTCTACACACTCCAAACTGATGTTGGGGAAAGAACGAAAACCCAACTTGTGCGGGGCAAGATGTGAACCCAAGACAATCAGTCCTCGCTGTATTGGTAACAAGAGCCAAATGACATATGTTGCTCTCCTTACTATCTGCAGAACTGAAAGAACTCTGACGCATGCTGCCCCCATCTTGGAAGGTTGGCAGCGACATTTTGTGAACAATCACAACTGAAGCATTGGGCTAGGGTATGGGTGTGTGAGAGACACTTTTACCCCCTCGGTATCTTTTTGGGTCCCATCCCTCTCCCCAGGTTCCTACGCTGCTGAATATATTGCCAGAACTCATGAGAAATTTTACCCTGTGGAAGAATGGTTATTGTAAGGAATATTTTAAATTTATGTGAGAAATGAGAATTCTTTTTTTAAGGCAGGTTGGCATGTGTATTTCCCCCGATATTCTTCTTGAATACAAACAAATAATATTCTGAGTGATCAAAGAAGTGAAATAATGCGTTAAATAAGGTCAACAGGTAAGGTCTGGGTGGGCAGTAGGTGCGTTAAGGGCAGGTAATGGAACGAGTGATATCTAAGATATGTACACCAATTTAGATACTGAAGTTCAGGGCATGTGTACTGCTGTCGATAAGAACATACTTTCAGATCAAGGACATACCTGCTGAGCAACTTGAGATAAATGGCGGTTGTGTCGGGAAACTTCTCAGCGACAAGTGGGTAACTGGGCCCTCCCTCGAAAATCGCTGTTGTGTGGCTGTGGACAGGACTTTATATTCTAGTTTAGCTAACACACACACGTATACTTCAAATCAGTGTTTTGCTATACATTTAGGATCAAGATATATTACTAAAGGTTTGTATTCAGTAACAAAGGTCATCAGGTTTGCTGTAATACTCGCGTTTAGAGAGTATTCTGTTTTTTATACACGTTTGTCTGATCAAAGCATCTGTTTATAATTTTTTCTTTTCACAATCTTGTTTATCTAGGAAAAAGTACGAGAATTTGACATCTGTCCTTAAAACCAATCTTCCCCAAGAAAATTGTCCTTGCAAGCTTGTGTATTTTTTGGTCGATATACGAAACAATAGATGTCTTTCAAACCAATCCCTTCGGAACAAGCGAGGACTTTGAACCTTCTGTAGTCTGGTTCTTTGTTTTATGGCTAAAATAAATTGAACTTTGCGTGGACCTTATGAGATCACTTTTTAACATTCCCAGACTATTTTAACTATTTACTTATCACTAGGAAGCATAAAAACTGTGAAAATATCTTTAAATATTGAGGTCAGTTTAGATACAGTAATACCTTGTTTATCTTTTATTTATATTTTTCAAGGATTAGCAAATGTCATTCCCAACATCAGCCAATATCAACATTAATCTATAAAATTTCTAGTTTATTTAATAATTCAGTTCCAAGCGGTGTTAGCTGCAGTATTTGGAGGTGCAGTATTTTCAATTATTATTACTGCTCCGAAAACTGAAAACATTTAAATTTCTAGCTATCGAAAGAACGCGGTAATTAAATAGTCAAATTTTTTTTTCGAGTCTTACTCACTTTTGAAGATGAAGAAAACATAAAGAAAGAGATTGTCAGATTGTTTGCTTACCATTAAAGCGTATGCTGCCAAATCAGGAACAGATAAACAACATGCATCCTTGGGATCGAAGACTAGTTTGTCATTCAGTTGTTGCCCCCGTTTGGGGAATTGTTGTCAAAGCGCCTTCTGTCGATCGCTGGGACCCGGATGCACAGCAGATGCAAGATGGCTGCTAGCGGGCAACCAGTCAATTAAAAGCTAATTTTCTTTAAAAAGTAGTTTATCCGACTGAGAGGCGAGAACCCGGCCTCTCTACATGTGTTAATGACCATGTTTACCTGACCTTTTATAGACACCCAAGAAGAGCACTCGTTTATCTTTCACATTTATTATCATCCTCCTAAAGTAGGCTTCATTAGCCCTTGCTGCACAATTACGGGTAACTTGTCATATCTAAATAATGTTTTCGTTTTATCGAAAACCATGTTTGTGGAGTTGGAAGGAATCAGAAACAAACAAAAA
This sequence comes from Pomacea maculata, assembly GCA_004794325.1. Classification (NCBI taxonomy): domain Eukaryota; kingdom Metazoa; phylum Mollusca; class Gastropoda; order Architaenioglossa; family Ampullariidae; genus Pomacea; species Pomacea maculata. The sequence goes on along the minus strand of SRHC01003611.1, from coordinate 345,790 downwards.
CAAAATTTTTGCGATTATTACGCTATGGCCATGCATGGAGTTTTTAACAGGTTAAAGCGAAATAATAAATACATTTTTTTTCTTTTTTTTGAGTGAAGACTAAGACTGCATTCTAATATTCACAGTTGGCTATTTCTGTGATTTTATTTCCGACGACCGGTCACTTCACACCTGGAGTTTCTCCGTTCAACCTGCATGTCTGGCCATCTCTACTTTACATGCATTAAGGAAGACTTACTTCGATTATCTTTAGAAAACTATTTTTATTGCTGTGGTATAAATAAAATAGGCAAAATATATAAAATTATGTGAAGTAAGCAAAGTATGTGAAGTAAGTAAAAGAACGTGTTATTTTTTTATTTCTCTGGAAAAGATGTAAGACCGGGTACTTTACAGTAAGTTCTGTTGGTGTCCTCTGTCCTCAAGCACCTGCATACCATGAACTGGACGGAATCACGCTAAAAGCATCCAAAGAACTCAATAATAAAAAACAAACAACCAGAAAATCCTTTTTCCATAGAAACAAGCCCAGTAAATAGAAAATAATTTACTTTTTAAAATCTGCTGTAAACAGCTTACATCAAGTCAGTGCCACCGGACACGAATCTCTTCTTAAAATCAAATCCAAAAAAATAAATAAATAAAAACAAAAAATAAAAAAATAAATAAAAAATAAAAATCTAAGGACAACAATATTTTGCATACGCACAACAAGTTCATGGTCAAATCTTCTTTATTAGTTATTATTGTTCTTGCGCACGATGTTTTCCAACAGGCTTTTCATCAGCACATAGTAAATTTCCGCGACAATTTTTTTGTTGACATGTCTGCCGTTTGATATTCACAACAACAAGTTTTTCACCATACTCCGCAAGATGCTGCTCTCTGTGTTTGTCTTTGCACTCGCAAGATGCCCTTGACAAAGATAAATGTTTTGAAAATATTCCCCGTCAAACATTTCAAGTCGCAAATAGTCAAGGCCGCAGTGCATCCCGCTCTTGTTTGTCAGCGTGCGATCTCAGTCATGTCCTAAAGGTGGTCCGCCATTAGCATAGCTGATTGTTTATGTCACACTAAGGTCAGGTCGACTCTGAGATAGCAAAGGAGTCTTTCTTCGCAAAATCCCTCATTTCCCCTTTCCCCAGACATCAGGAATCCGTTGCTCCTAGAGATGTCGTGCCGCTGGAGAAAAGATGCCATCTGGAAACTTTGCTGACACAATGAGTGTTTTATCGCGAATTAACTGTAATCTTTTGTTGTTTTTTTTTCGTGGAAGTCAAAGATGTGTGCTTCTGCGCAGTGTTTGTCATGGTGTCGCTATTGTCGCCGAGTGAAAAAGAGAACGCCATTGTCAGTTAAAGGGGAAGTGAGGCTCAAGTTGTCGGTCTTAAGTGACATCATCGCTGACACAACAACAGCAAACTTTCAATACAGATATCTTAGCATTGTTTAAACTATTATTTGATTTTTTTAAATTAAGCCTCCTGTCTTTCTAGTTTCATTATCTAATCAGAGCAGAAGGAGGTCATCCAATCAGGACATCTGCGACAGATTCTAAGAAGCTTAAGTGATTTTCAAAGTTTTTACTCAGATCTTTTTGTCTCCTCCTGCACGCACACAGAGAGAGACATCTCGCAAGTAGAGTTCAGTGCTTCGAGGAACGAAGGCTACCTGTCTATATATATATATGTTATAACAGGCACTGGACATAGCAAATACAACATAGAAAAATAAAAGAGTGTAACTCATAAGTCGCTAAAGTTTTTTTGCACATCTTTTATTAAATCATAATTTTGTAAATTATACCTTTTGTCGTCATCAGCACGTATACAAACTTTTGCTTTAATTTTTAAGTGTGAAAATATTATTGTTTTAAAGGAAAACACCCTAAATGTCAAATAAAGCTTTTATTAAGAGCAATCTTCTCTGAAACCCGACTTAAAACATACTGCAGTCCCCTTTAACATTCATTTGCCTGGAGTTTTTAGGTGCCAAGGAAAAATAAAGACTGCTTGACTGAGGGCGATGTTTGAAGGGAAAATGAAAGTAATCCGAGAAATTTGTTTTTTTAATCTTATGCTGCTTTATTGTATTTTCTTGTGAAAGAGGGAGGAGGTGGAGAAGGGAGGGAGTGGTAGAAGTATGAGAGGTCATACAGGGTCTCGCGTGAGGTGAGGTCAGCGGGTGGTGGCGAGGGGCGGAGGGCAGGTTTGCAAGGAGAAAGAAGGTGCAGCTATGCCAGGAATCTACAAAGACAGAGAGACAAAGTGTGGTGTAAGTTGTGAAGGCGAGTTATCGAATTACGACGGGTCCTTAATCACGGTGTCAAGTGCGATAAAGCCACGTTTGTGGTGGTTTGTGCACGGGTGCCCTCCCCACCCCACAGGGCTCTGACCCAGTTCTGTGTCGTTGGGGGGAAGTGTGATGGTGGTAGGGGGAGGTAGGTTGTTTGGGTATTGGCTGCTGCAGGAAGGAGCTTACCTAGTTAGCTGTCACTCCACTTCGACTGTTTTTTAGTGTTGACACGGGACCTTAACCACGTACCTGCTGCAGCATTGTTTTGTTTTGTGTGTGATGGTGGACTGATCTTTCGGGAAACGTCTTTAAAAATCCAAGGTTATCGACATTACCAGAATTTTCACATTCCTGAACAACGAAGTCGATTTTTTTTCCATCTCTTATTTCGATCTTCTCGTGATTAGCTACAGGTACAAAGAGGTACTTCAGATATTCTTCTAGAATTTTATTTTCTGTTCCCTGCTGCCCCAGATTTCAGAAACCTCCAGTGAACTTTGTTCACATTAGTAGGTACATCTGCACCTTTACAGAGTCCAAGTTTCGTAGTCGATTTTTTTTCTTCTTTTAATCACGCGGAGACCTTCATTGCAATTAGTTGTGGGGATAAGCAGGTCACACACAGGGGCCTGGCGGGGGACACGTGTCTCGTTATCTCCTGTACTTGCACGTGACTTATTAATTACTGCTCCACAGGCCTGTCAATACTGGAAAACCTGACAGAGTCGGGGAAGGGGGATGGCATGAGGAGCAAGACTCTCTTTGAGAGAAAGTGTAGTGTGTTATAGAGCTTGATTACTTGCATGATCGGTTGGGTGGTCGGTTCTGGCACCGGCAACAAAATCAAGATAAATGTTCCCATCTCTGCAATGTTTCAAGAAACAGCGAGGTTACAAGTAAAGGAGGAAATCCTTGATGAACTTTAACCTTTCAGTCTTAACATTTATCGCAGTCGCTAAATATATAACTTTGACTGATCGACCAAATGATTGACTTTTCTTCTAAAAAAATTAGTGTGCACCATTTTCCATGTAGGAATAAAAGTTTACTGCTGGTGACCTCGGAGTAATTTTTCTGATTTTTAGATAGTTCTTTCTTAAGACACGTTGGTTTCATTTTTTTCTAGCTACTCCAACATCAGGAAACGACAGCAAAGTTTTATTCATGTCCATGGAAGGATTGACCACAGAAAGTTTCAGGACATATTTCCTGCGGATGTTTTTCCTAGAACATTTTTCAGTAAACTACAAGTACTATTTGTGATTTCCAGAAATAATTTGTTCTGTCAGTTTCAACCAGACACACTTTTTACAGATAATGTCTGAATTGACTGTCTTCACGATCTCTGGATATATTTTATCTCTATAGAGAGAGTGTATACATCGAATAGCGGACATCACTATTGTAAATTGAAGACTTATCTTCACAGTTAGTAAGAACATTGTCTCTCCACCGCTTCTGGACTTTTGTTTTTGTTATAACTAACAATTTTCAGGTAGATTTCTGCCCCACGGTATGCGTGCGCTGGTGAGTGTCGCCATTCTGCGTCTAAACTTTGGGGATGACCTCCGAGTCCCAGACTCGAGGGCAGAGGTCGGGATAAAAAGGTTTTCAGTTGCAGACAGTGCATGTAGAGCAGGTCACGTGATGTTGATGATAGCTGTAGTCGCACTTGCTGGAATGTTGAGTGCAGCGCCTTTTGATATTTTAAAGACCATCCTGAATGGTTTGCGTTCTTTTACAGATATCGGTAGGCGATATAAACCTAACCTGTAAATTCCAGCTTCCAAAACCCATCCCTTGATTAATTATCTGCTAGCAAAGTACGCGATTCGCACCTGGGATCAACGAGCGCCGCTAACAGTGTACTACGTCACGCTAACAGTGTACTACGTCACGCCAACAGTGTACAACGTCACGCTGGTATACTATTCACAACATTGCCATCAGCCAACACCAGTCAGAGCAACAGTTCGGACGCTGAAAGTCTGCATTTCTCGTGCTAAAGTAGCAGTTTTTTTTTTCTTCAAAACCAAGAGAAATGAAGACTGTCAGCGTCCAAGTAACCTGAACTGTCGCTCCTTCTCTCTGATTGGTGTTGACTGCAGGCAATGTTGTGACTCGTGTACCAACGTGACGTAGTACATTGTTATCAGCGCTCGATGATCGCAGGTGCGAATCGTTGTGGTTAATTAATTAACGGATGGGCTTTGGAGGCTGAAATTTACAGGTTAGGTTTATATCGCCTATATCTAGTGATATCTGAAAAAAATGCAAACAGGTTGGTCTTTAAGATTAGAGGCTAAACCCTACCCAGTGATAGTACCATAGCAGCATATTTTACAGGATGAATGCTTTAACTGTTTAATTTTCGAGAATGTAAAGAACAAACAGTGAAAACATACCTTTCCGACTTAAAATAAATGTTACAGTTTGAAATGATTTATTAAAAACAAGCATTTAATAATACAATACTCTGCAAATACTAAACATTAGAAGAGAGAGAGATATGCAATTCGCAGACAACAGCCAAGATTGACTGCTACAAATACACGCTAAAACAATAAAGAAGTGTATTAACGCAATATTTTAACAAGAGAAAGTAAAAAACTAAGAAAAAAAAGGAAGAAAAAGAAAATCGAGAACATCCTCTTAGACATTGCTTACGCACGCGCTAAATATATAACTTGTACATAACTACACACAAAGCAGCTTCTTTAAATAAAAATATGTGACATGTAATCGATGAAAACATTTTCATCATGTAGGTCAATCAAGGGCCGATCACGTGCCTGCCTGTCATAGATCATCCAAGCGCCACGCAAAGGTCGCAAGTCTTCGATTGAATTCAGCCGACCATACTCGGAATGAAGGTAAAGTTCTTTTTTTTTTCTTCCCACCAGAAAGTAGTAAAAGTGCAGGTGATTCGACACAGTGCCGTGACCCAGAGAAGCAGTTTCATCACCCAGACAAAGTAACCTTGAGTGCAGTGACCTCACTTGTGGCTAAAAATAGCCTTGCAGGTGCGGTCGAGGGAAGAAGGTATTTTATTTTTAAGGAATGTGTATTCTGTTATTGGTTCTGTGATGATGTCTGCTCATGGCAACCCTTGATAAGTGTCTGCTCGTGTTGCACCAATACTTTAGAAGAGATTTCCGGCAGAAGGTTGTGACCTATTGTTCTCATTGTGTCGCGCGCTGTAAGAAACGCACGTACTTTGTGCGTCAGCAGCACGAGCACTAAGGTGCTGACGTCTGTTTGCAAAGTGCTTGTGTGCAGTTTGCAAGCCGCCCTTCATTGCAAGTCCCGCTGTTACTTTCCAAACAGGAAGACCTTTGTTTTGCGATAAAAATTGGAGCGATCCATTGCACGTCTGGCAGGTTGTTGATGAGTCTTTTTAAATTTTTTTTGATCAAATATGCTTTCCGTTGGCAGGTTCTTGTTCTCTGAAACCCTACTTGCTGGAGACTCTCTGAATCCATGTCAGAACTACCATTGCTGGGGTCAGAAAACTATATGGCCGCTTATTGATGGCCATCAGCAGCACGCCGTCCTCTTAAAAAAACGGTCTTGATGCCTTTGTTCGGAAACATAATTTCTCAAGCAGCCATTATTAGCACAAAAAGTGTCTTGGTTTCTTAAAATAAACCATCACGTCAGAGTTTCCATGGAGACGGCTGGCGTTCTTCAAGAGTGACGTCCGTAGGGTTCACTCTGCCACGCGTTCAGTGGGACGCGACGGGCTCTACATTTCCGGTTGCCGGCTTCAACATATTTATTACGGGTTTTTAACTTGGAGTTTTAGAAAAGATGTTTTTAACACAGATGGAGTATATTATTAGTGTCTTTTGTTTCAAAAAGTGAATAAGAGTAGTTCATAAGTTGAAGGAAGTATTCTTTTATCTGAAAGATCTTTATTACAGTCTATATTTTTTAAAGAAAAAGGGTCTCGAAGAATTGGAATTGAAAAAAACTACTTTCACAATTCAGATTTTCATATTTATTATATTAGCGAAAAAAATGGATGAAAAAATTATGTTTTTGTGGCAGGTTTTTGTTTTCTGAAACCTTACTTGCTGGCGGCTAAGACGAGACTCTCTGATTCTGTGTCAGAACTACAATTGCTAAGCAAAATTTTGTGCGTCTTCACTTCTTTCGTTGTAATCAACTCTATTGCAATGCACACATCTCGCACCAAAAAAAAAAATCCTGATCGGGCAATAGCTTGTTAGTCCGGATCAACCATTTTCCCATGTGTGTGAGGCACGATATATATATAATGACATACGAATATGAATCGTGCCTTTGTACGGAAAATACTTTATATTCAGAGTTCACTCAGTGTTGTATTCCATAGGAACCTAGTTTAAATTATACCCGTGTTGACATATTATATATATATTGCGCAATTTTAATATGATTTCGCTAAAGCAAAAAGGACTTTCACCCTGTTGCTACCACAATCCCATTCTTGGGGGTACCACCTTCGAGGTTTATAGCACCATTGGTACCAGAATGGCTTTCACAAATTATTCTTTGAACTCCAGCCTGGGCATGAAGAGAAGTAAACAGTCCTTGCCGGTAAGAGACTAGTCCAAAGACTGTTTGAGGTAAAATTATATCTACATTTATTTATAATTTTTGTTAAATGCGTGTGTGGTGGGGGGGAGGGCATCACGAATGACCCAAGAAACCCTCCCTGTTAACGAAAGGAGCGACTACAGGTGAAAGAAGAGTGGTAGTGGGGGCAAGATTGAGTAGTACCAGTTATCGTTCCTCCCAGAGAGACGGGTGTAGTCTCCCGACGCTGGCCGCGGACCGGATGCTTGCGATAAGGAGAGCGCCTGCCATGCGGATGATGCAAGAGCAAAGGTCACCACACGAAGACCGCGCGTGATGGAAGACACGGCCTGAGCGACCTCGAGGAGGTCAAACGGTCTTCGATGTTCTCAAGAGCACGGCGCGAGCAGTGCTGTGTGTCGTCATCAGGGGCCGCAGCCAATGGCGGAACCAGTTAGCAGTGGCACGTGATCACAACAACTCTCCCTCCCGACCCCCTTCTAATCATGTAAGCAGGTCACTTAATGACATGGGGTCTGTTTTGCTGTTTCATTGTTTTCCTCGCTTTATGAAGGTGACTCCGTCCAGAAATGGCGATGACAAATCACGAGTGTATAGTAGTAAACATTTATGTCGTCTCGACATTTAGGTGCAAAGCAATCTTTGCAACAAAGAAAGTAAATTAAAAATTGAAGCGTGATATCATACACTTATTGAGCATGCTGACACGCATACCTACATGTTACGAGCTGTTTTCTTTGAACATACATTATTCATGCATACCTGTGCACGTGAAAACTAAAACACTTTCACTTTTTGTGCAAGTGCGCGCGCAGAGTGACGGAGGAGGAAAGTGAGGGGTGGGCTGGCACTTAGTTCAGCTGTACCTGCCTGTGATATATTTATCTCTCCTCCCCCTGCCTCTCAATACCCGTGTTTACAGCGAAAAACGTCCTCGTCACGCCAGATTGCTTCTCAGTCCTTTTCAGTTCACCGAGTACGTCAGCACTCAGCGTTCCTTCCTGGAGTTTTGACCAATCTCGCCTGCTTCTGTGTTTTGCATCCTGCCATGCTTTTCTTAGCTAACAGACTTTCCTAAGGCAACACAATAATTTTCTGCTACAATCTCAAAGCTTAATGGAGTCTTGTGGCTGTCTCGCTGGGTTGTCGCACGGAATGGTGGAAGGTGGTGGTGGACGTCAGGTGGACTGAATGCTTTGCACTAAGTGTACAGCTGTTACTGCCTCTCCCACTTGAAAACCCACATTTTAAATCAATGTGTTTTCTCCTAACCTTTAACAAATATATTTTTTTCTCCGCTTTTTGATGATTAATATAGCAAATGGCAGGATAATGACAGAAATAGCATTGAAAACAAATAATTAGTCAAAAAGTAGTTCAACAATAAGCTGTGAAGTCTTTCGTGTCAATAATACCTTGAGCTTCGCACGTTCAAATAAATAAATGAATAAATAAAATGTTTGTTTACTTCATTTCTACTTTGAAGTAGTAAAAGATGACATTTAAAAGGAATATGACAACTCTTTTCAAATGTTCCAGTGATTTGTGTTTCAGTCGCATGTTAGAAATGTTGATGTTGTTGTGCACAGCTGCTGAGTGGCACGATGCTCTTGTCCACGTTTTAATGACTTCCTACTTCGTAATTAAACGAAACCGCTGGCTGCTATTGAGTTCCAACTGGCGGAGAAGCAATCAGTAAGAAGCATTCACAGGCGGTTAAAAATGCATGTGGAGGCATTGTCGTTGACAATAAGTGCAGTTGGGCCACGTGACTTTCTGTTTGTACCTCTTGATTAGCCGATCCCGATGATTATTATTGCCAGTGCAGGTTGCAGACAGGTACAAAGACACTTGCTTTGTTTCCTCTGACGCAATGCAATTGCAATAGAGATCACGAAGAAAACGAAGGAGGGTATCTAGCTCATTTATTTAACATTTGAGTGTGTTTAAACTACCAGAGGATAAGGTCATCAGAGAAAAAAATAGTGGGGGGGGGGGGAGGTCATTGAGATCTGTAAGAGCTGACGCAATGCAATTGCAATATAAGGCGATTGCAATAGAGTTCACGAAGAAAACGAAGGAGGGTATCTAGTTCATCTATTTAACATTTGAGTGTGTTTAAACTACATGTACCAGAGGATAAGGTTATCACAGGAAAACATGGTGGGGGGTTTCTGAGATCTGTAAGAGTTGTGTTGTGGAGGCGGCCCTTGTCGAGCTTCATTATGTCTTACACAAATAATGCCCCCCACACCCCAGCCCCCGCTTATCAAGAGATGGACATTGTGCAGGAGCGATGACATATTTATCACAACGGCCACTTCAATCTCTGATCGCTGAAAGGTGGAGAATTGGAGCGCTGCAGCTAAAAGTACCTGTGCCCTTCCTGCCACGTGTGTCGAGTGTTTGAAGTTGATAGCGTTACCTGCCCTTGACCATTGGTTGCCCAGAACTGCGGTTTATTTTTTTTTAAATTGTTGATTTTTTTTTTTTGGCGTTGTCATTGTGATTTCTCATTATTCGTGATGGCGTTTATCATCGCTCCAAACCGGGTGCGACCAAACAACAGTATGAATGCAGGGTCTGCTCTCTGAACTCCTAAAGATGTCACTGTCGTGTGGACATCCTCTTCCGCTTGTAAGAAAAGTACCCACTAAGTGTCGGATACCCAAACGCATGCAAGACAACTCATTATCTCGCCAACCCCACCTCTTGCCACGCTTTTGTTGCAGAACGGATTTCTCCCAAAGTGACCCCTAGTTGTGGATCATTCTAGCCATGGGTGTTTATCATGGAGTGGATTAGGTTTAGGTTAACTGTTAACGCACCCACGAGCTCAAACACACACACAAGTCTAGACCGCCATTCTGTCATTTACAAACTGCTTATCATACCTCACGTCTCTATTCACATCTCCCCTCCCGCTAGCACACACGACAGTGAGATCGCCTAGAAGTAGAGACACAACAACACAATAACAGTTTTCCAGCTTTTCTGTGCACGTGTTGTGACAGTTACTTACTTGAATTATATGTCACGTGTAACACCCTGAGAACTAGTGTACTCAAACGGAATTACAGACACATCAAAGCATCTCAGTTATGTAAGAGGATATAATTATGTATCTTTATTAGGAAAGCTTTTAGCTCTAAGTATCCATCGTTGCTTTCCTGTCGATGCAAACCGATTACATGCCAGAAGTATGTAGCTCCGTCGTGCATACAAGTATTTGTAAGCTGCGCCAGTAAATATCGGATTTAGTTGCACAAATATTTACATATTGGTCTTTTTATTTAAGAGAACGATAGCAGCACAAAGTTTAAATTTAAAAACATCAACGTATGTTTTGACGAAGTGTGGCGCAAAGCTGATCCCTGGGCGATGAAGCCACAAAAATGAGGGACAGCGCGTGGCTCGCGTGCACGTGCTTTTTTTTTACCTTCATGCGCATGCGCGCACTCTTTTTCCTGTGAGCCAAACCTCGCCAGCGCACGTGCCGTACTACCCTGCATCAACAAACACATTATGTTGCTGCAACGCAAACATGTTGTCTTCTACCACAAGTAGCATTTCTTATTTTCTGTCAATCACTCGTCCTTCTGTTTTTGTTCTTTTCCTTCTTTTCATGCATAGCTTTCGACGCTCACACAAATATTGTTAGTACAAGTAACCCTCGCCGGAGAAATAAAATCGAGACCTACTTTTCACGGTACCTGTTACTGCCACAAGACCTAAAGACCTAATCAAAATGGGTCAGTGTGGATGTTCTTCCGTGATAGGTTGTGTCAAGACGAGATTAATGCAACCTCTTATTTTAATTCCGATTTTAATTATATTTCATCTTCTTATCGTCTTAGCGGCCTAAAACAATCCAGTCAAGAATTCGCTAGCAGCTATAATCGGATCGTGTTTACAAACATGTCTTCGGCACGTTATCCTCATACTTGTCTCTGAGATACTTCCTGTGATAACAGCGCCACCCTGGCTGGAGTTCAAGTTACGAGTTGTCTGCCCTGGCAAGGGCCGCGATCAAGGGGTTGCTGCAGTTTGCATCTGATATTGCAAGGGAGATCTTATCCACACATTACTGTGGACCTAGGTGTGCTTCGTATCGGGAGAGATAGTTCCCACATTGTTGTTGTTGTCATTGTTATTATTTGCGGCATAATCCTTTTTGACTGCACACAAATGATTCAGAGACAAGCAAGTGATGTAGACATTAAGCATAAAAACTACCCTCTACTTTTTATCCAAGATTTTTAAAATTGACAAAAGCCAGCAAACTTTAAAGAAAACTAGTGAGTCTCAGTAGCTACAGGGACAAGAACTATCAATACATGTATATCCTTACTACATCTGTACATCCCTGCACGAAACTTGCTCGGTGGACAAGGAGGGTTTCCAGTCCTAGCCTCGAGCTGAGGACCATATTCTCTACAGAGTACCTCACCATCGTGTTAAGGAGGGAAGAAGAATGTTAACAATATTTACAAACCTGTCTCTAATTTTGCTTGGTTTAAGTCTATTGCACAACACATGGCTTTCAAAACAAACACGAGTCCTCTCCAAACATTTAGTCTTGTGTGTCGTCGTGTTTGACAGGTGAAGAGTGCCGAGGTCGCATCCTCAGTCTCCACGCCTCCCTCTAACGGGTGGCAGTTGCATGAGACCAAGGCATCGGGTTCATGCGCTGCAGCTGCAAAGGGTTAAAGTGCTCGGAGGCTTGGAGCCGAACTACATCCGCCGCGGGCCAAAGGTGCCGCATGCACAGGGACTCACGCGCGTGCCTGTTGATCGGCCGGCGGATGATGGCGCTGCGTGATCAGGCACGTGATAATCTGTTATCAGGCACCGGCCTTGAACTGCCGCTTACCTCGCACGGTCCTTGCTCCCATGGAGGTGCCCCACTGACCCACATTGCCGCTAAAACTGGCCCTTTTGTTTTTGTCCCCCTCACCCCTTCCTTACCCCGTTACCTTACTTACTGGCAGTAAAACACAACCAACCAACCAATCCCCTTCCTGCAGAAAGTAGGTAATCTCGCTGAGTGAGGAGGGTAATAAAAATAAGAAAAATAAACTACTCTGTCATCATCTCGCCCACCTGGACGGGATAGTTCCACTGCAGGGGTCTGTTCGTCTGTGTTCGTGGTTTCCTTTTCTTTGGGGTTGTTTACCTCCGTCGCTAATGTCATGATCGCTATCGTCAAGGCACGTTGGATATGCTATTATTTTATTTTATTGCCCTAGGGGCAAGATGGGGCCGATATCACCAACCCGGGATAAAGTTAGGTGCAGACAAGAGTTGTTGAAGGGAAGGAGGTTGACCGAAATATTAATTGCAACTACCTCCTTCCCTTCCACAACTCTTCATAACTGAAGCTCAGCGAAGATCATGTGGATACAAAAATAATTTGTTGTGTGTTCGTTCATATATTAAAACACGGTTAGGTTTGCAAGTATACGATCTTTTCTACTCTGCTGGCTCCTCTGACATCCTCCCACTCTGCTTGTATCTCCGAGTCAGGCTTTGTCCTTCACAAGCAAACGCAGGGTTGTGTCATGCAATAGAAGCCAGGGGCCAGATGCATAAAATAGACAGTGGATGTAAGACTAAGACGATAACTGCTATAATTCATTATTATATGATCAGTTTAGCTGACTGCTTAATGTTAGTCATCCAGAGCGTTTAGCGAAGTGTCTTGCACCTGGCCCCAGGTGACTGTCGGCTTAATCTCCTCGTGTTTCATCTACCTGTTATCTCTCCTTTGTTGAAGTCGGCGGCAACCTGATCACATAATAACCCTAATGATCATTCTTCCCATCGATTTAGTTGCAGTCGCCACAGGCCGGAGATCCTTAGCTGTTTTGTAATGGTATTCCTTGGGAAAACTGCGCGGAATCAAAACAAACTTCTAGAAGTTGTAGACGAAACGATAACCGACTTGGTTGCTTCATCACGAAAAGTGAATAAAAGTGAAAATAAAACTTGACATCAGAATTTATCTAAAGAGCTAAACTTTGAAATTAATTTAATCTCATAATACATAAGCCTTTATTGTCCACAACAGAGACAGGCATTTTTCTCTGTTGGGAGTACCCATAAGTAATATACTTAAAATATCGTCAGACCTCACACATGTACCCGTACACTTACCCTACCAGCGACTGCTGTCAGAGCGCACCATGATTGTTGTTACGATAAGAAAAGTGGGTTAATTTGTTCGCCCTGTTCTTGAGTACTACTACAGTTGAATGACTCGGCAACCAGTTGTTTCCATTTACGGCCAGATGGTAGCATCTGGAAATTGTGGTGTAGTGGGTGAGAGGCGGTGTGCGAAAATGCTGACAACCTCACAACCCTCGTGTAGAGATCACCTAGTGGTCTTTTGTGGATTACCATTAAGTAACCCAGGATTCTATTTAAACTTCCAGAAAGGATTCCCCTTAGGTTTGCCATTGCCCGTGTGTGTGTTGAGCAGGACGTGAGCTGTTAGGAATAATTCTATTGTTCTTATCAAAACTCTGTGTGTGGGTATTAATAAAGTAAGGCAAACAGAGGCAGCTGTAGTGTCTTTGTGTTGAGTAAAAGAATATTAATATGTACATATGGATTAAGGCATGCTAGACCTCTGTGCACTTGTGAGTACGTGAGTGGGTTGACAAATTTATTTGGCAGGATTGCTGTGACAAATTTATTTGACATCACCAAACACCAGCTACTCATTCCTCAACAATCATTAGCTTTTAGCAAAAGGGTATGTTAATAAAATTGCGCCCTAGAAGCTACTCGTCACACATACAAAGCTGTGGGGAATCAGAAAATGTAACAAATGATTTGAAAATGTGAGTTGTGAAGCCTGTTGCTTCGAATGCTGCTCACATCTCAAGAAGAGAGAATAATGAGACATCATCATCCAAGAAGTCGTTAATCACTCAAGCTCAAGTTGTCTTTATGTTGTGTGGCTTACATACCGACAGGCTGGAGAAGATTGTTAACCTCCCACCGACACATGAGCTGCTGCCGGACAACGCAAACAAATAATTTCGAGAAAAATCGAAGATTAGGAACTGATGTATAGCTTTTTTTTTTCAAATCATCAGAATTCAGATTTGTTTTCTTACGAAGGGGTCACACAGTCTGATTGAAACAGAGAACAGTTCCAGATAAAAGAGAAAATCTGAAAATAGAGGCGATTGTTGGTAGAAGCTCGTTAAGACACTGGAATGTGAGTCGACTTTACAGAATTTCTTGGCCATTTGCATCGTTTGAACCTAACGTACTCAACAGAAGCTGGTTTCAAGGTATCCATGGAGTAACAGTAGACCTGTTGACTTCCTTTACAGCTGTGGAGGAAAATGGAGATCTTGATTGATTCTTTTTTTAAGATCTGTCCGGAAATAAAGACAAGTCCTCAAATGTAGCAGGAGAACTTGACCCTGGCAGCGCGCATGCGCGCATGATGACCCATCACGTGGGCTCGTAGGTGGAAAACTTCTCGTGTGGCAGCGGCGTTGAAAATAGTGCCGCAAGCATGTTGATATTTGACCTCTTTGATCATTTGAGTCATTCGTTGTTATACCGGATAATTCCAGCTTCCCGCCAACCCCGTCTCACATGAAGACATTTTCGCTCAGCATCCATGATTTCAGACATCATTAGAGCTGACAGACTGAGAAAAATTAGTCTAAACTTTACTAAAAATGGAGTGGATATGATTTTTTTTGGAGAATAAGATACTATTTGATCAAACGATAAGGCGTTCGTGGGGTGGGGGAAGAGGTGAGGGATCTTTTCTTGTCTACCTTTGTCTACCCGACAACCACCACCAGCAGGAACTAGGTAGGGGTTGGGAGGCTGACTTTGTTTTAGAAATTAGAAGAAATAGGTCGATGTCCTGCGGTTTGCCAGATGTCAGGACAGAAACTGGGATGTTGTTACACACACACACTTTTTGACCTCAGAGTTCAGTGTAAGAAGCGTTATTCTTGTGAGTCACTCACATGTTGCAGGTCAGCGCCTAGAAGTCCTATATTGCAGTCTGGTGTTGGGGTAAAAACTCAACTGGTCGGCTAGACGTTGATATAAAGTAATAACAGAGTCATGATATGGTGTAACTACTTACATATAACTACTTTCTTATGGCCACTCCATATAAAGTGCCGGCATGAGCACTTAGACATCTTGCGGTGTTTCCTTTTCTTGGGCAACCGATTTAATTTTATTCTGTGAAAAACGCTTGTCTCAACAGCTGGCAATTGCCTCTCCATTATGTTAGCTATATTATTCTCGTGTAGCACTCTACATGCTGTGCTCTCTTTGTTGTACATGTATGAAAATGGTTGTCAATGGTAGCATTGACCTCGGTTCATGTTGCAGCGCTTGTCGCGTGAGGTCAAGGCCTGGCGGCCATGAGCAAACGTCAGCATTGGCCTGCAGGTCACTTCCTCAGACTTATAAGACCAATAATAATCACACAATATTATCAATTCAGTGGTTGGACTCGCTGAGAGATAACCATCTACGTGGAGGAGCCACTGTTCGGACTACTGGACAGACACTACACGTGCTTTAAAAAAACTTAGGGAAGTCAACATGCAACCATCTTGCTACTCGCTGTAACACCATTATTAACGGCATTGAGCATGAAGACACCTGCCTTTTTAGTTTTGAAATATAATATCTAAAAGCAGGGCTTCTGCTAAGGTTAAATTCTTTGGGGTCCCAGGGACCCCTCCTTCAGATTTTTAAGGGGTCCCTGTTCTTCGCACATATTGGAAGAGGACCCCATTGACGAAAATTGAGGGGTCCTCCGAACTTTTAATGCGTACTGTACGCAATTTTTTGCGTAAGCAGAAGCCCTGCTAAAAGCATCTCCAGAAAAGAAAAACAGCATGCAACACTGACAGTTTAAAATATACGAAACTATAGTTCGCAACGCATTACAAATGCTAATACAATTCTTCCATACTACCGGATGGTTGTTGATTTATTTAGTAGGAAGGTGTCTCCACCTTGATGTCACCTTGGAGGAAGAAGAAAAAGGAGGAAACCGGAATACCCGGAGAAAACCCCAACGCCCAGACCTGCGGCAGGTGCCACGTACACAGTGTCCCGAGACAAGATTTGAACCATGAGTTTCTCACTGCAGTTGTGACAAGCGAGTTTTAACCGCTACACTACCCGGCGCACCATGAAGTATGTATTATCTGTATTGTAAGTCTGTATTATCGCATTATGTTCCAGCATGGCGCCTAATTGACTTCAAGCAGAGCTACTCAGTCTGTCCACTAGTTTCAGATCAGAGGCAGAAATGGAGTTTTCCCGCCTACCTGCCCGAGCCACCCTTTGATCTCTGAAGTCAAGCGCATTATTCATAAGCTACAGTGTGCGCGAGGTGACTGCATGGATGACTGCAGAACACAAGCAATCACCGAAAAGTACGAGAATAAGGCAGAAGGGAAGAGAGAAAATCCGAAAATAACTATACAAATCTGTCGGTTGTGATAGCCGTGTATAAAGCAGTAAATATTCCTACCTAACGGTGATCGTGCTGGCCACATCTAACGGCTGAAATAATAAAGTGTTTAAATTTAGCTCAATGAGACCTCCCACGTTTGGAAGGGGAAGACAGTGTGCGCATGCGCGGTCCCGCCTTTGTTAGCTAGGGGGTGGGTTGCTGGAGAGAAACGTAGAGGAAAGCCGTGTAATATCCCTCTCAATGTGAAATTTAGCAACGTATCAAAAATTTATTTTAAAAAACGCAAACAAAAAAACAAACATTAAAATGACATCAGATATTTATTTACTTACTGCTTTTACGAGAAAAATGATTTGCATGTTTCTGTCCATGTTTCGCTTGATGTCGAATCTTGAACATGTTAAAAGCTTAAAATAGGCTTCTACAATCATTTCTAATGGCGAAGCCGCACAGAATTTCTCGGATGTGAGCGAGAAGGAGAAAACACGTGACGTAGGAGGGAGGGATAGAACGATGGCCGGAGGCGGGGGGGGGGAGTTGAGTGAAGTACTGGCAAGGGCAAGCCGTTTCCTTGTGTGACGAAACAGACACTGAGGAGTGAGTCAGCATGCGACCTCACTTTTTTAGCAAATTTTCTCTTCCTGCTAGCGGACTTTTTATGTTCCAGAAACACCGCTCACAGGGGTACAGAAGGAAGTCCTGAACAAAGACCCCTTTGGCCCATGACCGATAACGCCCGTTGCTTTCCTGCGGTTGCCGCCCTCTCTTTGCCCTGGAATGATGTTGCTAAATTAGAACTTCACAGACAAGAACCGTTTACGTCAGTCTTTGAACTCTATATTTAGCAGCCTCGCTCTTTGTCTGTAATCATGACAACACGAAAATGGAACCCGCTTCTTAGAAGCCTCGATTCCTGGTGTTGGGAGGCATCCATTAGGTTGTCGATTTGCTTGCTGAGTTAAACTCGCATACAAATGTTTTACTTTCTTGTTATCTTTATTTTGGTGTACAGGAAGAGTCAGAATGAGAGCATCATTATTTTCTACTTAACCACCAGCAGCCTCAGGTTTTCTTCCTCTGCACCACTTTCAACGACAAATGTAAAATTATATCGGCCATCGTGAGAAATGACAATAGAGGGCAGTACAGCAGTGTGTCTGGCAGGCCGATGTACTAAGAGCAGTAAAACAAAAAGTTTTCTACACACACCAGGCTTTGGTGATTTTAACATCCTCTGCTTGCAGGTTATCAAGATTTAAGATCAGGTGCCAGCAATAGCAGATCATCATGATGTTCAAGCAGATGGAGGGGTTGGGGGACCGAAGTACCTAGAGAAAATCCCAAACGTCTACCTTTGGGAACAGAGACTGTTCCAAGTCGAGATATGAACCCCAAACCTTTCAGTTCTCGCCGAGTATTTTACTGGGTGGAATTGGAACAGCGGCATGCTTTAGCAGCACAGTCTGTGCTTTCAAAGAATTATACAGCTCTCTTGTCCTAAAGAATACTTTTTTCTTTGCTTCCTTAATGATTTAACGTGATATTTGTCTTTCACTTGAAAAAACCGTTGCAATGTGATCATATAATCGTTAGAATATGGCCCAAATCCACATGTCCTGAACTGAGCTGAGCCTGCAGCATAAGCGGTGACTCAGGATGCCTCATATCCTGAACTAGCCCTGCAACCGACACAGCTCCTTCCGGTGACCCCCGTGACCCGATTGGAGTTATGGGTTGGAAGTATTTTCTCCCTTTTTAGAGCTTCAAAAGACAACTTACTGCTGTTCTCATGGTCAATCGGATTAACGACTGCATAGTCAATGTGAAAGCAATTGAATTTAGAGGTGTCTGTCAGGGTCGACACACATCAGTCTGTCAGTGAGTCGTTTATGTCAGTCTAAAATGTCAGCGAGCCACCAAGCATTTCAGTGGATTGTATGAGGCAGATTGCAACTCAATGGCAAATACAGTTACATGTGCTTCTCACACACACACACACACAGAAAATTCACACGCAAATAATTGCAACAAATCTGCACACACCGAATACGGTTTCCAAAAACATCGTGAATCCATCCACAATAGGGGAAAATCACTAAAGAAAGAACCCCGCTTTTGAAAGCAACCACCCCCTTCACTACCACCTCTACAGCAACCACTACCTCCTGAGCCTTGACAACATCCTTAACCTCACCACCGTCTCCATTTTTCCTTGCCTCGTCTTATGAATATTTTCGCGACAAGAACCCGTTGATCAATCAATCATTCAATATCCGAAAAAAAAACCTAACAACAGGCAAACCCGGTGCTTTTGAATCTTTGGACTATTTCTTTTTTCCTGTAAAATTATTTTCTTTCCGCGCTTTTACAAATATCTGCAGGCGGCTGAAGTTTTAACCTGCTGACACTGACCTGACCTCTGAAGAGAATCAATACAACTCCAGATTTAGAAAGGGGTTGAAATTTAAGAAGAGCCGAAAATCCACAAAAAACAACAACAACAAAAACTTTTAGGAGCTTGAAATTTGAAGGATGTTGTTTCCACGCACTGTGATGGGCTGTAGTTGAAGATTAGAAGTACATGGTCACCTGTGAAAGCAAGAAAAAAAGTTTGTTGTGGAGAGAGAGTCCATTGATTTTTTCCCACTACCCAACCAATGATGATTTGTGGCAGAACAGGTCAACCAATCGGAGACAGCCTTTCTCCAGTCTCTACTGCCGTTGTCACTAACCCGAGATAGCCATTCGTCCCACCGAGTGCGCACGCGCAGGAGTCAACGGGTCAGTTCCGCCTTGTGACGATCAACTTCTGTAAAGACAACGTTTCTCCTCGCGTGTAAGCGCTCAGCGGAACTAATCGTTAAGGTCAAGACAAACGACATGAGTGAATGGTCTTCTAACGGCGGATTACATCGATACTCTTGTATTAATAAATAATCTCAAGATACTGCTAATATGGCCTTAGAGATAGAGACTGGACCTTGTTTGCGCATGCATACTGAGTGGGTGGTGAAGCCAGGCTAAGGTAAAAGGTGGAACAGAAGGGGGAAGATACTTAAGATTTCCCAAGTCATGACATCCTTATACCGCAATCCACACGCCCTATCCGAAAAAAGGTTTTAAAATAACAACTATTGCTTTAGCCCCATAGTAAGGTTGTCTTTTTCCCGCTTCCTTGTGTACAACTCAGGGTTTAACGTGGCTGCTACTTTACTGATACGGTTTATCACATTTTATACCTGTAACCTATGGCGATATAATTACATCAAAATGAGAGTCACAAACATCAGTGTGACTTCTGTCGAGCTTCTGTGCATTTTCAAACCACCCGTGTCCTTTTTGTCGAAGTAATGACAGAGGGGAGCGCACAGCAAAACAGAGCAGCGACGTCCGAACGACACCATCGCATCATAATGTATAGACTTTCCTCCACAAGTGACCGAGCAGTGGAGTGGTGACTTGACTCGGTAGAGAGGTGATGAAGGCACGAACATTACAAATCAAGGTAGTGAGGGAGACGAGATGACAAACAGCTGGCCCGCGAGATGGGTTGGGGCTCTCACACGCCACTCACCTACAACCGAAACGACAGGACTACCGGATATCTACAGTCCCACCTGTGACTACCCGTCCGTCCAATACAAATGGCGGATGGCGACACAAAGAGGGCATATGACCCACAATTAGGGGAAACTTTGAGGGAAATCCGTTCTGGCACAAAGTGTGGCGAGATAACGAGTCGAAACTGTTTTTGTTTGATGCATCTCTTGACCGACCGACCGACTTGCGATGATTCCTTTGTTTTGGTCGCTTTTTTCTGCTGAGTGCTTTATTACAGCCCCTGGGGGTCTTTAGTCGTAAGTTATTCAGCCTTGCTGGAACATTAGTTGATTGCATGAACATTTACCAACGTCCGACTTGAACATCTGCGTGTACATCAGCCGCACTCCCGCGAGTTACCGACGCTTTATGTCCCATCTGTCTGCGAAACTGTAGAAGTTCTCCCTGCTGATTTATCGTCAGGCATCCACCTGGACGGGAAGGGAGTACTGTGCATTTCAATCAGCTGCGGGGTGTTCATTTTGTTAGATGCAAAGGACATGGAGTGCAAGTGCAAATGCAAAAAAAAAAAAACAACTCTTAGAGCTAATCAGTCCACTCAAAAAATACACAACAAATTTAAAAAAAAACAAAGACGAGGGAAACAAATTAAAAGCACTTTGGTGCTCTGGCTAATCATCATTTTGATCTCTCCCTCCCCTCCTCTACCATCCCATCCATTTTGCAGCAGAGCTGAGCTGAAAAGTGCGTCAGACCCGAGCGTTAGCGGGGAAGACAACTGGCGCAGGGCCGCCAGGCAGTCGATTAGCGCGGCCCTGGCCCTGGCCCCGTGCTATTTCCACTTAGTGGGCGGAACTAGGTCAAGGCGCCAGCGTCAGAAAAACAGGGCAGGGGCTTGACGGAAACGGTTGAGCACGGCTCGCGCTAAAATACCAAGCAGCTCGAGCACAGGGTAACGAGTGGGTAGAGAAATGCCACCACAAAGTAGCTTTTTTTTTTTTTAAAGCTTAATGCACAAAGTCATCGAAGTCAGACGAGGTTCTCTCACCAGAATGGCGCTAGTAATGCTGCGTGCACGATTTCAAAATTAAAAAACATAAAATCTGTATTCTCTTGCAAACATAGCTGCAGCTCTCTGCCGACGTGGATTAGTGCGCTTCAGGGAAGCTATAATAGCTATTTCCTAAAAAGAATACAACAAAGAGAGGTTGGTGAGAATGGATGGAAGAAAGATGAAAAACCCAGCTCAGAACATTGAACAATTATCGGGAACAGTCAATTAAACGGGGTATGAATCATTTTAAATTTATACTTCAGTAAAATTAGCGAGCTTCGCTTAGTGCAGAAGGGTGAAGTGGGGAGATTTAGCTCTGCACCGTTGGCTCATGTGCATAACTGTCAGTGCTGATTAATGTTAGCAAGTGAGCATGCCTGCAAATTCTGGCATTTAAAACAATTCTTTTATTAATTGCTGGGATACTCTGTTAACCTTTGTGGTCGTCGGGGAGTGAGGTGTTACCTTTTTTTTTTGGATGGGGTGCACATATGTCCTTCGCTGCTACAGCAATATCGACCTCGACAATATTATCTCATTTGTCTATCCTCTTCTTCTTTCTTTGCTTCAAGGGATGAGTTTTGCACTTTCGGTAGGTCTAGATAACCTCATGAAGCAATGGAGTTTGGGTGTTCATACTGGACAAACCATGTTAGCACGCTGTAATAGAACTTGCTGGAAACCAACACACGGCCATCGTATACTTACCTTTCCCAATGTCATATAAACCAGTATGGAACATTAAAAAAAATTAGACTGAAGACCACTTCATTCAGTCTTGAAATTGACTAAGGCAGTTCAAGAAAATAAACAAATCTAATTATTGATGAAGATACATAAATACAGTGTAAAAACATCCCAAATCCTCGCCTTTCGAGTAGTCGGATGGATGGGCGGTTGTCTCATGCCGAGCCCATCAGGAGTCAGGTTCGATCCATTAGTTTTGTCTCAGTGATTGTGTGCATTGTCCGTGGTGCAAATAACATTGTTAGTGATATGTTTTCCACTATCGATGCTACCTGCTACATGTGTCACATGATCTGTGCCATGAACACAAGAAGTGACATGCTAGACGCCTGGGTAGACAGCTCGCCACACGGAGAGACAAAGAGGATGTTTTTGTGTAATTACACAGAACTGGAGATGATTAACCTTTTTCGTGCACAAATATCCGCTTTTACAAAAGTCTGAGGCTTTGTCCTAGAATTGTTCCCGCATATTTAACTGTTTTGAAATAATTAAAAAAAAATCTGTGCGACACATAATCGGTGGATATGGTGGTAGTGATTAGGAGGTTTTGGTGATTGTGTTGGTGACGATGGTTTTGGAACAGTAAGGCAACAGCACTGTAGAACACTCAACTTTGACTTCTTGACTAGGTCCTCGTTGTTTTTAGAGTTTACATGTAATTATATATATACACATGCACAAAGTCACTGAAGTCTTTTACCCGGGTACCTGAAGGATGCTAGTAGTTCTGCGGGCACCAGTTAAAAAAACAAAGAATTCTGTATTCTGGCAAACAAAAATAGCAGCAGCTCTGTGCCAACATGGCTTAGTGTGCTTCAGGGAATACAACAGAGAATACAGCAATAACCACGAGAAAAAAATAGGTTGGGGAGAGTGGATGTAAGAAAGATGAAATATATACATATAAACAGATTAACTTATATAGAGTCTACGGAACTATCGCATTCCGTCAACATTCTTCAAATGCAGCGACCTGCAGTCCGGAGGGTATACATCCCTTTTTTCCTTTTTCCAATCAATCTTTCTAATAAAAAGTAATAGATTTCAGATTTGCGTGCAAGGAAAAGATAGCTAGTAAAACTTGCAGAAGAGTGGTGCACAAACTGCAGCTAGGATTCTCATAAACTTTTACGACAGCCATTTGCAAATAACTGTGTAGCTCTCAGAAGTGTTGTTATCAGCTCTGTCATTGCTCAGACAGCTCTTTCTTCTCTGATATAGCAGGAAAGGTCAAAGCGGCAACTGGGGGCGGTAACAAACGAGCTGCTTGGCGAGAACAATGCCCCTGCCACTGACGTCATAAACTTTAGTGTCCCGGAAGAGTTTTTTTCCCAAAATTATCGATGAAGCATTCAGCCATCTGTACGTCTGTACGGGCAGAGAACGTTTACATAGGATTAACCCCCCCTCAAAAAAAAATGTTTAAACAAATTTGTTTCAGCTTATTTATGGAAAAGTACTGCTTAGATTTATTTTGCTTTTGTTTTTCCACAAGAGTTAAAAAATCAAACAAAAAAACAAAACAACAGAAACCAATCTGAAACTGCGCCGGACACATGGAAATTTTCATGTTTATCAACACTGACCGTCATTTCAGGAAAAGTTCTCTCCTTTCCCCCATCTTAACCCATGAAAGCAGCATGTAAGCTGTTGGCTTATGCCTGTCTCGGTGCATGACGTCATGCGGCGCTGGGGTGCAGTCTCGCATTTGTCTCACGGCAGGTCTCGTGGGCACCCGCCAAACACCTCGCTATCAGCGACTCAGTCCCACTTGAAATGGAAATGACCGAAAATGCCAGACGCATAATCAGCATTGCTCCATACTACTCCGACTGGGTCCCAGAGTCCCCATGTGAGGCAGCAGCTATGATGTATTTAATGCGGTATACTCTCTAGGGGTAGGGGTAGGGGGATAAGTGGTAAACGTCTTGAAAGTTAAACGCTGTGTGCCAAAAGGTCAGTTCGCACGCCCCACATTCTAGTGTCCCTTTTCTTGCCCTCTCATATTTTTTTTTTGGTGGGGGGATGGGGAAGTGGGCTCTCTCTAACATCTCTGTCAATTCTCGCAAGCAAACGTGCTTCCAAATCTCTTTCGACAGTGTAAGACCATAATAGAGAAAGGGATGGGCACAGGAGAGGAAGAACTGCTGGAGGGGAAAGAGGGAAACTATTTTAGAGATGGCAGGAGAACAGTTCCTGCGGTGACTGAGGCTTATTAACAAGACATGTATTACACTTTCAACAAAGATGCTCATCGGCACTTGAGATGACATATTCCACTCAAAGAATGTAGGTCTCCTAAGCAGAGCTTCCACAACGCCAGCTCATTAAGGAAAACTTACACAGTGTGGTGATCTCAATATATCTCAGCGAAATATTTCTTTGCGAGGCTGGACCCACCGCGGAGTACCAGTAAGATTTTATGACACCCGAGGGCGTGCAATGGGTACTAGCTACGCCCGTAAAAACGAAGGTAAAGGTCATCCCCTAATCTTTTCAGGTCGTTGGGGAGTAAGGTGTTGGAGACCTCTCTTTTCTCGGAGCCATCTGTACTTGAGGGCGGTGCCCATCTCCTTTCCCTCGCTGCCTTACTTTCCCCAACCCTCTGTGGAGTCAGGTAACCATTTCCCCCAGCTTGGTCGACTGGGGTATTTTCGCTGGGGTACTCAGGGATCAGACCGTCTCAACAGTATTGAATGGTCTAAAGCTTCTGAGAAGTACCAAAGAAATTCCTAAATATGGAAGGTGGATCTGAACCCACGCACGCCCCAGGCATATAAAAAACTATGTATAAGTAGTTCACATCTTTTCCAAATTATCCTCTGTCCGATGATTGAGTGATTGAGCTCGCTGGGGAAAGGAAAATAGGTTACTATTGCAACAAGTGCACCATCCCCAGTCATGGGTTAATGACCCTACTCCCTTGTGTTTAATCATGGGACAGATAGCGGTTAGGGGATCAAATCCCTGTAGCAAATCGTGATGTTAACACAGCATCACTAGGGACAAGCTTTTCGTAATAAAGCACCAAGTCACGTGTTCGCGACCAAGGCCACCCATCGGTTGAAGGATCTCAGTTGTGGTCTCATCGGAGAAGAGATGGACAGGACCAACAGTGTACGGCCAGAGACAGGAAAATAGATAAACAGCGGAAACCCAACTAATCTCATGCATGATCGGCCGAGACCTGGATTAACAACGATCGCGTGGCCCCAGCGGCAAGCTTCATGTCAGGGACTTCCATCATCCGCATCAACATCCGCACATCAAACCAGCGCGGGAAGATGAAAGGACTCACTCATCAGTTCGACCGCTACCGGTGGGAATGGCGCGAGGGAGACAACAATAGGCGAAGGTCACAGGTTGTGGTCAAAGGGGAAAGGAAACTAGAGAAGTGTGGTGCACACACTCATTTCCGATAGACCTCACAATGTCGTCGTTGTCCAAGTCTACTTTCGACTTCCACGCACGAAGACGACGAAGTGAAGGAGTTTTTACCATCAGCTGGACCTGAGTCAGAAAGGTTCTTGGTAACTGAACCCCAAGGTCGGCCTAGAACAATGGGAGGGAACAATAGGTAAATTTGACCTCCTTGCTCCGTTTTCAGCAAAAGGGATCTTGCAACGTGGTTTATGAAACACCCACATCTCGCTGAATGTGTGTGGCGAAATTTATATGTGTTTGTGTGAGAGAGAGCGTGCACGCTGAATCAGTTGTCCTAACAAACAATTCCCGCTACACTTCCCTCGCCGCGTGACGCCAACCGTTCCATCTCGTGCCCCGCTTCACAAACGCCTCCTTGTCAACGTCGCCATGGCAACACATCGGCGACCTACGACGACTTCGTCTCGCCGACAGCCCGAGGACCCCCGCTGGTTTCCTGGCGGGCAGACAACTCCAACCAGCGATGACGCGCCTGTCTTTTTGCCGCGCGGCTGGCAGCGCCACTCCCGGAGAGATCAATAGCTGCACGTGCAGCCAGCTCACTTACAGCCTCTTTCCTGATTTAAAAAGTTATTCTCGTGGCTGTGATTGCACGTGCAGTCGTGGTGCACGTGGGGACAGTGCTCTACATTACCTTCACGCGTTCGTGTGACATGCACGGAGCACTGTGTCGCTGCCAGAGTAACTTCCCTTGAGGTCTTTCCGACAAGAGTGCAGCCACAGACACGGCAAGAGATGGCAAAGGGGAAAGTTCAATCCAGGTCGTTATCGAACATTAATAGAATACAGCGCTTTTATTAAGAAAGGTAAGGTAAAGGTCGTCCCCTATAACTTTCTTGAGGTCGTTGGGGAGTGAGGTGTTACAGACCTCACCTTTTTCGAGGCCAGCTTTTTGCAAAGATATTGCTTATCTTTTCTACATAACTTCCCAACCTTCTATGGAGTCCATTCCTGACAGCTGTCAACTGTAGAAAGTTTGCTGCGCTATACGGGTATCGAACCATTACGCCTCTAGAATCAGATACCACCAAAACAATCGGACATGTGCTTCACCCTACTACTCGTATTAAGATGCTCGTCCAACATGTAAGCTGATATTTCACAAGCACAATGATATTTCATTAAGATTAATGAAGTAATATACAGGTAGGTCATGTAAATACCACTTTAATGCGACATTAGGCAAAACTGCCAAATGTTGTAGATGGAGTTGAGGTGTGAAATCGGAACTTTAAAAAAATCCTTACATTATGATAAGAATTAGTCTCTTAACTATAAATATCTCGTCGTTATATATTTTTATTTATTTAGTAGTCGTCTAGACCGAGAGCTCTTATCGCTAGCAAACATCACATAACACCTGCACAGTCCGAGGAGGTAAGAGGTACTTCGGTCATAAAGCATCTAATCACGTGAGAAAAAAATAGTCCCAGCATGAGGTACACAGATCAGTGCGACTGTTACCTCCAGTCTCGTCCGATCATGCGCAGTCACTACTGTGACGTTTTTGGTCACGTCACGGCTGCTGACTTCCAGTCATGTTGTGGCGCGAACGTCACACGAAGGTTATAAATGCCGATGACGGAAACCCTCACTTTCTGACAGGCACGTGATGATGGACTGTCGGGACAGGTGGCGCATCGCTCAGAAATGCTGTAAACACACACATACAACCGTACCTGTTTGTATCACGTGACTAATGACATGCACCCCTCGGGGCATTCACTCCTCTCGTACTTGCTCATGTTTTGACCTCCTTCTCTGGACTTTGAGCCCTCCTTCAGATCTTGGACAGAGAGACAGAGACGTTCGAGTCATGACTCAGCGTAAAATCCTGTAAAAAATGTTCATTGTTTTCACCACTAGTGTCTGTGGAGGGTTCGTCAAGGTTTAGCTTCTCGTGTCATATTAGTTTTTATATCCACTTTATGCAAGCCAAGAGTTATCGCGCGCGGGAGAGCACGCACAACGAGACTCGCTATCACGTGGCCTGCGATAGCCTTGACCCGACATGGCATGTGGGTGTTGTGCTGCTCGACCTTGAGAGCAACGATGACATCTGAGGTCTTTGAAAGAAAGTCTTCCGTCAAATGTCTTTTTCCTCTTCTTTATCTCTCTGCTGTTGCTTGTTTGTTTTTGTTTTTTTTTAGTTTTTTTCTTTCCTTCATCGAATTCTTCTTACTCTTGGTTGTTACCTGTAAGTGCTTTTCTCTACAGGTAATATCTATTAGTGGAGGTGTGTGTGTGGGAGGGACCAGGTACCGGGAGACAACCTTCAGCGACCGGCCTTGGGAACAAGTGTCTCGTACAAAGACAAGATCCGAACCTAGAACCTCTTACTTCAGTTGGGACAGTTGAGTGTTCAGACCACTGTACTAACGGCCGTCCCAATTTCCAGAGAAGGGCTGAGGTCACTTCGTCGTGTCATCTGTGCTACGTGTATAGCTTTAAAGGACAACACGAGTGCAATATTTTTTATGATCTCGTTGTTCATTTAAAAATCATAATTGTATAGGTGGAGTGATGACCGAGACCAGCGCTTAGCATCTTGCTAAGTTCTCCGCTGCTAGTCATGAATGTGACTAAACCAGAAGCTTTGCGCACACCAGCCTCGTTCTAGTAGTTAAAAACAATCGTCTGCATGCAGTCCAGTAACTCTCGTGGTATTTGTAACCGCGAGTGTGCCTCAGTCCAGCAAATCTTTGTCTTCGAGTCAAAAGGAGAAACATTGGTCAAGCTGTCATGTCCTAGAATTTTTGCTCCCAAAATGAAACTGCTGATTTTGCAACATTTTGAAGCTTTGACTGTGTATGATTGATTCTCTATTACTGGGCGCATTGGAGTGAATATTTCCATGTGTTTTATTATTAATAAAATATAAACACATTTCAAAGGTGCGTTTGTCTAAAATAAAATCTTGTGATTTTTTTTATTCGATAGATGATTAATTTCCAACATAGCATTTTTATTTTATAGGTACAACTGATTGCTGGTAACGACTACCATTAAAAGTATAACAATAAAAATCATATATATTTATAGACCTAAAGCATTTTCCTCATTTAGCTGCATGTCTAACAAAGATTTTGAAATGTTTTGAGCGAATTGTTGAGTACGGTGCGTGGACGAAGTTTGCACAGCACTTCTGGACAAAGCAGACATCTGTATATAAAGATATAAAGATACAGTGGTGTTTGTTGTCATTATCTTTAAGATTTATTAAATACTTCCCTTTCATTGTTTGCTGTTTTCTCGATAAATCCAGGTGTGATTAAGAGAAAAAACAATATTTCCCATCCTCTTTGTCATAACATACCACCGGAATATGTGTTGTGATACTTTATTGTCTGTTTCCAGCGATTTTCGCTGAGCGCTCGTGTTGTCCTTAAAGTGTTGTGCACAATAGTAGTTTGCCCTTGTCTGGGTTTAGTCGGTAAGAGGTCAGAAAGAGGGGCAGGTAACTCAAAAACTTAGTCTTTCCTGTTCATACCAAAGTACTCTGCAATGAAACTCAATGTCGGAGGCCTCATTTTTCACCCCAACCCCCAGTCAACAATTATTTCAGGTGCCAACAGGTAGCAACTGTAGCCGCATCTTTGGAAAACATGGTGACGGGTGCTGGGAGGAGGATAGGAAGAGGAGAGTCGCATCAGCGGGGTCGAGATGGAAGGGACGAGAGGGACAGTCAGTGCGACAAGCGTCTCTACCCTACCACCGCCACCCACCTCCACTCCTTCCACCACCTTCTGGCAAACAAAGTTCAGTATTTCTGCGCATCAGTCTTCCTTACTTTATTTCTTTCCTAAATCCATAACCGCTATTTTTTACCCTCAAGCACACAAGGCCGGAAATAACTGGTCTTATTTCTTGCTCGCTTGACCTGTTTCGTGGGATCGAGGCGACTGAAAAACTTGGACAGAGTGAACGAAAAAAAAAAAAAGTGAACGAAATAGAGGCTCTCGAGAAAACTTGTTCCCATAATCCCTGTGTCTGTTTTGTTTTTGTTTAGTGTTTTTTTTTTAAATCATTGTGGAAGAGATAAACAAGAAAACAGGTTGCCCTTCGTAGCATGATTATTCGCCGACGGCGCACGGGAGGAGCGCTGGGCCGCCAGCAGCAGGCCAAACAGCTTTACCGTTAAAAACATGTTTACTGACTTCTCTGCACCTTAACACGTCGATTCTTTCAGCCGGGAATTACAAGGATAAGGTTGATCATCGACCCGCTGGGGAACGTCGCAAACACGTCATCAACGATGGAGCAGTAGCGATGCGCATGCGCAGTTCATCCCAAAGGTGGGGAATGTGAGGGGGTGTTCATCACGCTGAGTTGTGTCCCTTGTTCACTGTTCACTTCGGACGCAGTGAGGGAGAACACTTTCTTTTCATTCATGCTCAGTAAGAGTTCTTTGTTGGGCAGGGATTTTTTTTTTTCACTTTTAAAGGAGAACACTGCCGAACCCTTTTTTTTTTTGTTTTGTTTTTTTCTAAGATCCTCCCACCCTTCCTTTGCTCGAAATTCCTCTAACGGTTTCTTCGTCCCCTTTATACTTTCTGAATGAATGCTGTATAAGGAAGAACTTTGTTGACACTGAGATACAGTGTTTAGAGTTAAAGGGTTTTGCATTGTGTAGCATCTTCACTGATGAAGAGAAAGGCAGGGACTCGAGGGAGGTAGAGCTGCAGGTATGCTGCCGACATTATCGACCAGTCCTCTACAACCGCGCAGATAGTACAGACACCGATGGTTTGGTAAACAACCCCAGCGATGGGAGGTAACGCAAGGTCAAATATGGCTACGGGAGGGAGGCCTGTCAGTGCTACGGTCCTCCGCCACTCTGTTATTTTGGCACCGCAGGAATGAGGTCGAGGCATCTTTGGTGCTTGTAGGTCAGAGGAAAAAGTCGGAGAAAGGGGTCGCCTCGAAAATAGGTTACATTGCCCCAATTTCTCTGGCAGCTTTCAGTGCGGCCTTTGACCTATTTCCCTGCGGCGGGAGTCTTTGCATTGGTGGGGAGTGAGTCACAGAGGGAGGAAAGAGGCGGGGCTTCCTTTACTCTCCCGCTTGGTTGTTTGGCCAAGAGCGGCCATGAGCCAGTGCACTGACCTACAGCCCCGTGAGTGACAGGCATGTGGAGGGGCCTCCTCCACACTCAGGGTCGTGGTATGGTTCCGTCCGCGTCCGCCCTTGGCCTACCCTCGAGTTGTACAACTAGTACAAAACTGTATTTATTTGGACTAAAGGAACCGTGTCCTTATGGTCTTTGGGGATTCTTATGAGGGCGGTGCCCATGTCCTGTACCTCGCTGCCTTACATTTCCAAACCCACGGAGCTAGTTGTCCATCTCACAAGTAAAGGAGGGGGTGGGAAGAATTAATGAATAAACGAATGGGCATTGAACCAGGGATGAGCCTTGGAGTAGAGGCGTCTTGGTGCTAACCACAACACCACTTTCCCTTCTGAAACCGGTGGAACGTGTTGCGTCAAGCACTGACAACGAAACAGTTTCTATTTATAAGGTTAACAGACTACAGCAGCAGCAACAACAACAACAAGAAGTGTGTGGGGGAGGGGGAGTGTTTATGGTCGGATGTTTACCTCCAGCGCGAAAATAAGAGCAAAGAGGGTCAGCATTTTTTTAAATGAGTGTTCAAATGCTAAAGGGTAATTCAAGTGAAATATGAAATTTAGCCCAGTGTTATTGATGAGGTACTATTGTTATTAGCTTGCTATAAACAGGTTTGTTTATTTTTCCGACCGATTAATTATTAGAAAATAAGTTCACCACGCAGCAATATTTCACAGCATCCATGACGACATAATTATATTAATAATAATATTACTATTGTTGTTGTTGCATAAATGGAGGTGAACGGACCGTCAGACGCTTTGTCTTGAAGGCAGGGTTATCTTCGGTCACGTGAGTGCACGTGCTGACTGGCGCAGGTCCCGTGATTGCAGGCGAGTGTTTTCTGCACCAGGTCACGAAGACGTGGTGACGTGACAGCAGGGGAGGTAAGGGCACGTTTGCCATGAGTGTGCATGTGTGTTCCTGCGTGTTGGGCGGGTGGGCAGAGAGAGAGAGAGGGAGGTATGTCACGCGAAGTGTGACTCCTGTGCACGTGACGTGATGTTGCAGGGTTGGAGTTATTGGGGGGGGGTGAGCAGGAAGGGGGATATGCTCAACGATCTTAATATATAAATGTGTGTACATGTGCGTGCGTGGGGAGAGAGTAGGGGGAGATAATGCTCAGTAGTGTTTCCTGGCCTGTGCCAGAGGTCGACACCATATTGAAGGAGACAGTCAACACTTGCTAAGAGCGGTGAACGGTCTAAGGTTGCTCCACAGCCCTCATAAACCAAAGCTTCACCTCTCCTGGATGTTTCCTTCTGTGATGTGTGAATTTATTAGTGCTTACAGTCAGGATGGAGAAGAAAAATTACTTTTACTCGCCCGAGAACT